>VXBQ01012285.1:0-97912 GCA_013400175.1 Phainopepla nitens
AGTAATTTGGAGGGAGGGTGTTTTCCGGGGAGGCTCCTGCCTTTCCCTACCAGATACCTTCTTCCAACCTAAGACAGATGCATATTTGAAGTAATACATTTCTAGCCAGGGAAAAATAGAATACTTAGTACAGCTAATCCTGAGTTTCTTTCAATCTCTAGACATAGGAAGCACAGCAAATAAAGACCAAGTTGATCATCCTATCATAGGTTTGATTCAGGACATGGACTATTGTGTAAAATGTCCCCAAAATGGCTGTTTAGAATTCAGTATTTCAGAGTTTAAAATGTCTTATTGCTAAATCAAAAATATAATCTCTCTGTATCTGAGAGAGTGGGTTTTTTTCGGTTTTGGGTTTGGTTTGATCCTCTGATTCAACAGTGGGAAGAAAAAGGCATTGCTGCAACTGGGAAATGATGGGTAAAGAGGCTACTTCACTTAAACTGCTTAGCTCATCACTTAAATTTCTAAGCAATTATCCTTAATCTGTGTGCTGAATATTCAAAATAGTCCAAGTAATATCAATTGTGTCCAATGATACCCAGCTGATACAGTGGATCAGGAAATATAAATGATTCACCTATCTGGTCTGCATAGCAAATTCTGGTCATCTGTGCTTCCTGGAGAATTGTGGTGTCTCAGAGTAAATGACTGCAGTGCTTTAAGTGGACTTCTTTTCTTTGCCATATGCTGTTATGAATGTGTTTGAAGAAAACAGTGTGTGCAATGTTGAGATAGAATGGAAATAAAGACAGTGTGTATGAGAAAATAGCTTCACATATTACTGAAATATGGCATCAAAATTGTGACATAGAGAGAAAAAGTTGCTGTCTACCAGCTTTGAGGTGTTCTAAAGTTAAACCAATGTGTAGGTTAAGAAAATTGTCAATGAAGAAAAGAAACCTATATGATGAGTTGAGAGTTTTCAGAACTAATTTTCTACAATGTGAGCAGGGTAGAAAATAAGTGTTTTAATAAGATCTTGAAAATTCATACTCAGCTATCGTTCAATCCAGAAGAGATTTTAGCTTTTCATCTTTGTCTGTATCGTTTCCTGTAATGTATATCTAGCTATTTCAGCATGAACTGAAATGCTGGCTTTACAAAGCCTATTGATTTCACATTTTGTCTTATTCTTGGGAGAAATGGGATTTGTCTTTTAGCTACGTGTTATGAGATGTTTGAACTTGAAGATTTGCTCTGAAAAAGGTCTAACAGCTCAGTCTCCACACAAAAGATATGTGTTTCTCCCTCTCTTAAAAAAACCCCAAATCTTTTTAAAAAGTGAAGTGAGTGAAGTGGGAAGTGAAATGAAGATCATGAGCTGTATCAGAGAGCCCAAAAGCAGCATATTTGTGCTTCAGCCACAGAACGGGGAGCACAGGCTTGGATTTCAGGGACATGAAAATGTAATACATTATCAGGGCTAAAATAAATCTCAAAAGGTATAATTTAATTTCTGGAATATCATATAAAATCACTCAAATAAATCAAACTTTGCATTTACTGAGATTTTGACTTCATATTCTTTCTATTTTGAAAGGTTTCCTGTTTATTCCATTTAAATCCCTTGAGTCATCCTTTCATTTTTATGTTGTCAGTTGGTACTTAGAATATAGGTGTTTTCTGGTTGTTTTTATATTTGTTTTCCCATATTTGTATTCTCATTTGTTTGCCATTTTTAAGTTAATTTTGGGCAGGCGTGAGGCACCTCATTCTGTGTACCAGCATCACATTCTGGATGCCTCCATTCACACCAATGCTCTGCTGCACTTGGTCTTTCTTCTTTCAAAACCAGAATGAACCAGTTTTTGTCCTTAGTGGGCTGTCATTGCATTTGCGCGTCCCCTCTAACAGACCAATCATTCGTGCCATTCTGAAGTTAGCTGTTGTTTCTTTCATGGTGCTGTATATTTATTTTACCAAGTATGACCTTAGCGGGTACCATAGCAGAAGGTACTTTGTATGGATTTTCTATACTGATTTAAGCTCCTGACCTAGGTTAATTTTGTTCCACACGCCATTAGGAAATGTGTTCAAGGAGCAAGATATCAGTATTAATTATATCAACAATTTGTACAAAGAAAAAAGGTTTATTAAAAGTTCTTCAATCCCAGAAATAATTTTCAAAATTCTGCCTTCCAACAGTCTTTTAAAGAGAATTTTCTATCCTCTTCTGAATACCTTGGACATTAAACTATTTAATAAATGAAATATCATTTCATTTCACCTAATATCGTTTCACCTAATATCAAATATTCATATTCTTCAGGAATTATATATGTTGAAGCAACATTCAGTCGTGTATGGCTTAAGTCTTAGGAATCATAAGTTTACAGTATAAATTATTTTGTTTCCCTGTTTGCTTTGTATTAATACCAGTTTGTGAATATATCCTATGTTCAGAGGTTTAAAAATATTGATCAGAGGCCATCAGAGTTGTTTTCTGAAAAGAAGAAGGCAAACAAAATGAAGTGGCATAAGGTGTAGATGGAAAAATCCAACCTGCACACAACAGGCACGATAGAGACTTGACACATCACACATAATTTATTTGCTATCTTTCAAAAAATTAGCCAGTTCCATGGTGAGAACATCACAAAATTATCCCCATAGAGCTCAGTTGGTGCGTACCCACCACAATTTTCTGAGTCTTTTTCTTTAAAACATTTGTGTCTGAATAATGATCTGACTCTACTTAGCCAAGCAGATGCATTTCCTCACAGCTGGAGCTGGCAGAGCTTCAGGCAATTTTCTGCTCCTGCTGTGCAAATATTCCTTCCATTTCACTGTCATATATTCTGCCCCTCCAGATCAGAAATAATTGAAGTAGTAAAAGACCCTATCAAACTATCATAGCAATTAGACTACGTGTGTAAAAGCACTGAAGAAACACCAAAATTCACTTATATTCTAAAGGAAAACAGAAAAAAGAAACATTGCTGATGTCCCAATCAATATCATAGAACTTCGTTAGTCTTAACATCTCCCTTATCTTTATTATCTTTTAATGAGTTTCCTAGTCATTTCCGTCACTCAATATTTATCAAATTTTGGTTTACCAGCATTTCAGCACAATTAATTTTTTAAAACATAAAGCATTCAGCATATTTAGTAATAGTAAGAACTTGATAACAATTGTTTAGATGAAATGTATTTTTGTTCAGCAAGAGTATACAGCATAATTACAAAAATCTTACCCAGTTCAAGAGCATTGGATTTTTTTCCTTGAGGAAATAATTTCATTTGATAGGTCACAAGCAAACTGAAAGGTGAAGGAAAACATAAAAATGACTACAGACTCATTTTGATACTGTTGAATTTTACAATGTGTCCCATTGACTTTGCAGGAAACAGAATTGGTCATATGAGGACAACAAGATTTTGAAAGAATTGATTAGTCTTTCTACTAAAATCTCAGGACTATTTATTTTTATTCACCATTTAATTTTTCAGTTATTTAGAGGTAAAATAAAATCTTAACAAAATTCTGAAAGGAAAAATTTGACTTTAAATTTCACTTTATTCCTGCTATTTATTTGAGCCCTGTTATCCCTGTTGAATTCTATGTAATCAGTATAGATATGATAAATAAAAGTTTAAGGAGTAGGAAACAGTTGTGATATCAATGCTTGAACAAAAAAATTGAGAACTCTAGAAATACTATTTTTGTCAAAGAAATTATTTCGTGTAAATAGAATAGCAACCAGAAAATGATATTTATAAAGAAAATATGAAACTTTTACAATATTTCCCACATCACTGTACTTTTATTAAATCAGTATTTTTCCAAATTAAGAGTAAAGTTAAGAAAAATATTCTTTTCTTCTCAAGAAAAACATGGAAGAAGGAATGAATGAATTTGAAAAACTTTAAGGAACTTTCCATAGTGTTGGAAGCAAATTTTTTGTAAAACTGGAAGAAAAGGCAGCTACTTATTGCCGTCAAGTCTGTCTATTTAGACTTTTTCTCTGTATTCTTCCATTATTCAAAGAAATATCTCAAAAAGCTGCAATGAAAGAGCCATGAGGTGTCATAAAAATGAAGAAAATAGCCCTATGAGGGAGGTAGTTAACTACTTGGTTCATAGTTTGCTTTTCATCAATATGTTAGTTTATTATAAGCACTGAAGACTTTTTTGAGGAAGTGAAAACAGCAAAGTACGATAGACATTGATGTGGCCTCAGCGTGTTTATGGAAATGAAGAGAAAGTAGCTATACCCATTCCAGAATATCTTGAACTTGCAGTGTCTGTCAAATTTTCAGCTTTTCTGTCTTTACTCTTGCCTTCTTGCTCAGAGGGAACTCAACAGTGAGCAGCTATAAACCAGTCTTAGGTGTTGTCTGCTCTGCCTGACCCAGTGTCTGAGCTGATGGTTGTCTGAGTGACCAAAAAAAACGTTAATGCAGTATTTATGTCTACTAACATACAACCAAAGGTATGTATTAGAAATTTGAAGGAAGAGAATTTTACATTTGCACAGCGAGTGGAGTGCAAGAGGCCTCAGGATCATGGTTAAAAATGTGCTTAACTGATATTTCAGTCTGTATAATATTTTTTCATTGTGTACAGCAGAAACTCAGCTGAAATTGTACTATAACATATTTCAGGCATTGCTTGTTTCAGAGCTGATAGCAGATGCTGTTAAAGAATATTTTACCATGACAAAAACGCGAAGACAGTTGCTTTGAGTAACCAAAAATTAAGATGGACATATTAAGTAATGAGAAAACCATAGCAACAACACAATTAAACATTTCAGCTCTGACCAGAACTCTTATGTGGAACAAGCTGGAAATAATGCCAGAAAAGTCTTTCTAAAAATGAGTAAATTCAGCTCTTTGCCACAGTTATTTTATGTGATTTCAGAGGCCCTAGAGGATTCAGGATATTTGCAGAACATCTTGTGTGCAGACTGCAGATCTGTTTGTTCTCCTGTCACCTTTCCCAACATCCTGCAATTTTTTTTTTTGACATGTAATGGTTGAATGCAATACTGATTTCTGAAAAAAGTCCTCTCCTGTTAACTAAGGGAAGATTTTTCTCAACAAAGGAAATAGGCTTCTGTTTTACCTTTTTCCGAGAGGGTTGATTTTTCTGATTTTCTAGATTCAAAATAGCATAGCAGGAAATAAGGAAAATAAAAAGAGAATAAATGCAGTTCAAAAAAAGTAGTTGCAGGAATCAGTAGGAGCAACATGAGTGCATTGGATCTGACTTGGATTGAGTTAGTTTTCCCCATAGCAGTTCTCACACTGCTTTGTAATGGTAGTTGGATGGAAATTGATAAACACACCAATGTTTTGGCCCCTCCTGAGCAGTGCTGGCATGCTCTTCCACGAAGGCCAGTAGATTTTGGGTGAGCAAGAGCCTGGGAGGGGATATAGCCGGAACAGCTGGCCCAAATTAATGAAAGGGATACACCATGACATATCATGCTCAGCAATAAAAGCTAAGAGAAACAAGGAGAAGGGGTAGAGTACGGAGGGGGTAAAGATTATTTTTGGCTTCAGATTTTAACAATAACTATAATTTCTGGTAAAGTCTAACTTTTCTTTTTTCCTCACGATCTCAAGACCCATAAACCTGCTGTTCACACCTAGTCCACCATTTACCGTTTGAATTTTATTTTTGCTTTCTGCCCTGAACTGTAATCAAGAACAGATTCTATGAAAAACAGAGAATGCCAAAGTAGAATACTTGATATCAAAAATCTTTTTTTTCTCTGCATATCAACAATGTATGATTCTAGAAGTTCTCCAGCTGACAAGAGAAATCTGCATTTTACCATTCAAAATTCATAAACAAGAACTTTCCAAGCTATGGGACATTTTTGTATCAATCTACTGCTATGCACCTTTCATATCTGAAATTACCTTCACAAGATAACAGGTCTTGCTGTTGAAAGACCCTCCTTGGCTGTATGCTTCTGCTGCTAATATGATGCTTATTCTCTTTCTCCTTTTATTACATCAGCCTGGTTCATGACCCAGCTAATCAGCTGTTGGCCAGGGAGTCAAGTACCTCCCCAAAAATTTCCAGACCTGGGGCATGAAGAGAGCCAAAAATTAACTCTGGCTGATAGATCTTGTTAAAAGCCTGTTCTTAAGCTCATTTAGACACCAGTCAGGCTTTAGTCAAGATATAGCAATTAGGAATTAATGGATGAATACTTCAAATTAATTTCTTTTATTCCTCATGCTATACAATATTTTAATGAGTTAGAGATTAACTCATAGTCCTTGAAAATCAGTAACAGTGTTAAACTAGGCTGGAATATATATGAGTCACTGCTAGCTGATAAAAATATTACAGTTGGGAATATGCTAATCATGTTGCTGGTATTATGGGAACAATTGTAATAGAAAACTAAAATTATTTTCTGTGGACACATAGAAAAGCTGTTGTTTACATCCTTTGGAATTCATTTAACTCTACTTTACAAGTAAATTTTAATCAAACAATATACCAAATACACCATGCATAAGAGTTTATGCTAACTCAGGAAAGAAGGAATAAAACTAAATAAGTGGAGTACTCAAAAGAAAAAGAGGAAAAAACACAACCCAAAACTGAAAGAGAAAAACACCAGCAGCTAAGCATCTGTGAGGCATTGCATTTTCCATTTACGTGTGCTTTTGAAAATATACAATTACTAACCATTCAAACACAAGAAAATTGAGGGTGAATATGGTACAAAATAAACCCTGACAGATATTAATTTTTTTTTATGACTAAGAAATTATAGCTTTCCTATACAAAATAACCTTTTTGTCTTGAACTGACAGCTAGTTAAATTACAGAAGCTATGAATAACTGTCTTTTGGTCATTATAAATACTAGAGGCCTTCTTTCAAATAGTGTACTAGCAAATTCTCAAAGAAGGAGCGAAAAATATATCAGAATCATAGCATCAGAGAATTCTCTATATCGGGAAGGACCTTTGATTATATCTAGTCCAACCCTCCTGCTCAGTCAGAACCAACTAGAGCAGAACCCCCAACATCACGTCCAGCCGGGGAACATGATCCCATGTTTGACCAGTCTATAACAAAACAGTGTTTTGTTGTGTTCAGATGGATTTTAATGAGATTTAATTCTTTCCAGTTGCCTTTTTTTCCTACCAAAGGACATAATTCAGAAGATCACGACTCCTACTTCTTAATTTCCTCCCTCCAAATATTTAGATCCACTGATCATATCCCCTGGAGCTTTCTACTTTCAGTCTGAACAGTCCCTAGATTTCCAACCTTCATAAATAAAAACAAAGATATAACACGAAAGAAGCAGAGAATTTAAAATTTTTGAATATTTAAAGCTATTATTACATCAATAGCCTTGGATGCAATGATAAAAATATTGTGGATTTTGGGATGCTGCTGAGCATGCTGCAGGTTAGTACTAAGAAAAAGGTTTTAGATTTCAAAAGAAAAAACTTCAGCTCTGGGAGGGATTCCATAGGAAACTTTCATGGAGAATTAAAGAGCCAGAGCTTGCTGGGAGTTTTTCAAGAATACACTTTTGGAAGCACAGAAACTTCCCTTTAGAAATAAGAGAAGTAGCCTAAGCAAGTGACCACTTGCGAGCTTCTGAGCCTGCTCAAAACCAAAAGAGAGATGCGTCAGAGATGGAAATGTGGACAAATACCCATTGAAAACTCCAAGGGCATTGCCAGGGCATGCAGAGATGGGGTTAGAAAAGTAAAAGCTGACCTTGAGCTTGAGGCATTGACCACCTCCCTAGGAAGCCTGTTCTAGCATTTGACCACCCTCTTGATAAAGAAATACTTCCCAATGTCCAGTCTAAAATTTCTTTGGTGCGGCTTCGAACCATTCCCATGTATCCTGTAACGAGATTCCAGGGAGAAGAGATGAGCACTTCCACGTCCCCTGCTCAGGAAGCTGCAGAGAGCAATGAGGTCCCCCTCAGCCTTCTTCTCTCCAAATTAGCGAAATCTAGAGTTCTCAGCCATTCCTTCTAGACCTTGCAGCAGCTTTGTTGCCTTTGCTGCTCTGGATGCACTCAAGGATGTAATGACCTATGAAGTCCTGCTTCTCCGAGCGCATGAAAGTCAAAACACCTGTGGGGTTTCCTCGAGAAGAGCTCTAACTATAAATATGACCCAAGACAGTAATCAACTAACCAAAATCATAGCCCTAACTATGCCAGCAATATTCTTGGTACTGTATTGCATTTGAATTTTTTTTCATCATCTTAATAAATAAAAATTTCTTGATTTCTCCTTTTGGGCAGTGTAATTAAAATTACCCTTGAACTGAATTGTGAAATTTTTTTGCCTTCTTCTTGGCTTATTTATTTATTTAGGTGCTTAAAATGTTTATCTTCCTTTGTTAGAGAAAATGTTGGAGTTTCCCAGGTACAAACAAGCATTTAAAAAAAATGGATGAATGGAGCATAGATATATTGAGTATTACATATAGATTGCTCTATTGGTATCTGAAAGATGGGAGTTTGTGTTTTGAGGCATGAAAAGTGAGGTCTTCTACATAATTGAAGGAAATAAGTCTTAAAATTTTTGATTAAACATTTAAACCTGACCATTTATTTCAGTAATTGTTATAGGTCAAAGCTCAAAACTATTTACAAGCATCCAGATTAGAAAGTGATGGTTCCTTAAAGAACTTTAAAAGCTGTTTGAAATATCAAATAGCTTTATTTTTATATAAATTCAAATAATTCATATTATTAAGTTGTAATGTCTGTAATTTAGAGCAAGTTCCTCTCTTTTTTTTCTAAATGTATGACTTTTTCAACTTCAAGAGATCGCATCCTAGAAACCATGTATACCCCATTTAATTTGATAAGTCTGGGTTTTAAACATACCTCAGTCATGACAGTTAAGCATAGGCAGATCAAGATGTACTGTTCTGGAAGATCTCACTAAAAATCAATATTCAAGTAACGACTGCAAGAAAATATATTTTAAAGGGATTGATTTCACTTTTTCTTTTTCATTGTCTTATCGGAACATGCAAGTTGTTTTTACTTAGCTAAAAAAGACAACATCCAAGCTCCTAAAATATGTATGGTAAGGAGGCTGGAAACTAATTGAGAAAGTCTGTCTCCTGAATATTTGTGCTTCTTGTGGCAGGATGGTGGTGCCCACGCACTCACTTGGGGCACTGCTGTGAGTCATCACTGAGAGAAGGAATATACATGCAGCTTCTTGCCCTTGCACGCTTTTATTTTATCATTTCTCTTTATCGGTTGATGTGTTGATTCCTTAAGGGTGGCACACACTGGCCCCACTAGTTTAAGAGGGAAAGAATAAATGGCATTAGGTTGTGCCTTCATTAGCAAGTTGGCTCAGAGCAGCAGCTTGGTTTTGAAGCCCTGACAGTCTATATTTACTTGGTGGTTTTAATGCAGAAGAGCTAAATTCTCTCCATGGGGAACTAATCTGGGAATTGTGCTCTAAAAGACTCTGAGCCAGTGTGACTCATGCTTCCCCAGAACCCTCTGAAGTGAGCAGCACACTGCTCCTGACTGATCTTGAGAGCTCACAACAATCTGGAATATTTCTAAAGCAATATAGAGGGACAGAGGCTCTAAATGTCTTTCTGCTTGCCCTCTGCTGCCAGACTTCAACTTATTCTTCTGACTCTGTGGCTCCTCTATCTTTCCTCTCTCTCACTTTTTCAGGATCCTTTTTCTGCTGTTGTCTGAACTCATTATTTTGCTGTCTCGCTCCTGATCTCACTAAACATCTGAATGTTCAGATGAACTTTTAATAACCTTTAAAATGATAAATTTTTTTCCCCCATATGTTTCTGCCATTTTGACACTATTCACTTAATCGTTCAGAAAATTCTAGGAAAAGGAGCCTTTGGCAGTATCAGGGTTGTTAACCTCTGTGTGTGAAAGATGACTGTTTCCAGGTACACAGCACAGAACTCAGTACAATGATGGCAGTGTCCTTGAATTAATGCTTTGAAGGCATGCACTTGTTCCTTGGGCATTTGAGAGGTTTCTGGCTGGAGGAATAACTCTCATTCACACTCCTGAGGTGACTTGCCAGGGCTGGAAAACATGAGAAGCCTGAGGATCATGCAGCCCTGTCTCTGCATGAAACACCTGCAAATCTGCACCTTACAACCATTCCTGCAATGTTTGTGCCAGCAGCGCTCTTTCTGTGTCCTCTATTATACAAAAACATGATCAAACATTTAGATATAAACGCAGGACAGGACTACAGTTCGTGTAGAGGCATCACATATAAACAAATATGTATATACTCATGTAAGAATTAACAGGACAAATGGCAATTCTTCTCTGTCTTGCAACTGAGATTAAGAGCTCACCAGGAGATTTTATTTGAGTCTCTCTGGTATCTGTCTGGAATGTATGGTCCCTTCAGTGTCCAGCCCCTAAAGTCCTAAGCCTAAAACTCCAGCTAGACCAACCTGAAGTTTTTTAGGGTCTCACATGCGCAAACACAAACACACATACATAAAAGGTGTCTCCAGTAGCTGGTCCACAAATCTTGTCCTACTCTCTCAGCTAGTTTGGCTTGAAGCATCATAAATTTCAGAGGGAGAGATGAGAACAATGACACTGGAAAATAGAACTGATTAAGTATTGGACTTGGTCAGACAATTGCTCTGCTCAGTGTCTGGTCAGATTGTCCTGTAAAAAAATACAATCAGAAAAGAAAGAGAGGCATTGTCTATGGAGCTAGTAGCAGAGCACTGAACACTCTTGCATGTTGACAAGAATTTGAGTGACTGGATAGCAGACTGACAGAGGCACAGGATGCTCTGTAGAGGTGGTGGGAGCTGCTAAAACGCTTTCTGGAGACCTTCTGGCTCTGTAGTGCTACAAAACTGTGCTTCCAGCAGCAGCTGGCAAACTAGATGTTGGAAGAAAAAGTAACTCAGATGATGAAAGGGTTGATTTCCATTACTCCAGGGTCTAATCAACCAGCTCTTTTCTGCCTGCTTCTTCCATAACCTTTATCAATTTTTCCCCCTGTTGACCTGCATCTGCTACTCACAGAGTCCTCATGAAGTTTTCTTCCCTTTCTCCTACTCCCTGGGAGCTCTTCAGTGAGCAAAAAGCAAATATGTTCTTCTCAGTTTCTTCTCCCTTCATTATGAGCTGAATGTAGAATCACATTCCCTGCCTTCTCCAAGGCTAACTACCCACATTAAGGTGCAAGAGCAGTATGCACACAACAGGAGGAGGGCGTTTCCCAGAGGGCATGCAGGCAAAGCCATCAGCAAGTATACAGGAAAGACCAAAGAGATCTTTGAAACTCTGAGGAGACATGATGAAACTAATCACACCTTGAAAGGACTTCAGTGTAAGAGTGAGGGGGAAAGCAGGCAAACCTTCAAAAGAGGAGGAGAGCATGACCTCACTCCTTCATTCACACTCCTTTTCCCTTATCCTTGGGAAGCTATGCTTTTTCGTTGTTTCATTGCCATTAGTACTTCACGCTAGAACAGGCATTGACGTTAAACATATTCTTTCTGACATACTCATTTCATTCCTAGATATATATATATTCTTAGTCTTCAATAACCATGGAGCAGAGATTATTCTTGCTTCAAGAACCACACTTTTATGTGATCCATGAGGTTTTGGAGGACTACCTGCTAGAGATGGTTCAATGTGGATCAAGGGGCTCTGCACAGTGCTTTCAGTGTTTTGCATAGGAACAATGGATTAACATGAAATCAGTGCCAGGGAGTCCTGTCTGGCAACATGCTTTCCATCATTTTGGGGGCAAAAGGCACAGTTGGGATAAATGTGGCCATGTGTGAATAGTCTTATGACTTACCAATGTGGGAGTAGGCATGCAGGAGTATGCATCTCCCAGGTTATCCACAAACATCTTCCCATTGAATCAGTCTATTTCTTCCTAAGAGAAAATACTGGCGCTCCCTATTAATCTTAAAAGACTACAATGCCGGAGCTGATACTTCTGGATCTCTCAGTTTTAGAGAAAAGAGCTGCTCCAAACAAGGTGGTTCTATTTCCTTTGTGATGATTTTTCTTCAGTCACTAAGAAATGGGCAGAAACCTCTCCAGCATTATGCATGAGTTTGAAGAAGTCCCTTTTCAACCAAATAAGAGTTTCTAAGCATGTAGTCTATAAGTGAAGAAAGGAAAATTTTATTCTATATTAATATTAGGTGATTCTACATGCTTCTACATCTGAAGTAAAATCATGGATAACTGGAAAAGTAGTAATGAGGAAGAGACTAAGAGGGGCATAAACATTGTTTATGTATCAATGTCGATGACTAAATGATCAGAACTCTATATATTAGCAATTTATGTCACATTAATAAGAGTATAAGCCTGATTCATATGGAGTAATTAAAAATGTTTCATTCATGATAACTGAGGACTTATTCAGTCTCTGCATCATGCAGCAGTTTTTCAATGAATTTTTGCCCTTAAAAGTTTGATTCTTCCATCATTCTACACAGAATCACAGAATTTCTAGGTTGGAAGAGACCTTCAAGATCGAGTCCAACCCGTGCCCTAACTCCTCAACTAAACCATGGCCTCGACTGCCACATCCGGTCTTTTTTTAAACACATCCAGGAATGGTGACTCCAACACCTCCCCAGGCAGGCCATTCCAATACATTATAGCTCTTTTCATAAAGAACTTCTTTCTAATATCCAACCTATATTTCCCTTGATGCAGCTTGAGACTGTGTCCTCTCATTCTGTCAGTTGCTGCCTGGAGAAAGAGACAAACCCCTGCCAGACTACAGTGACCCTTCAGGAAGTTGTAGAGAGTNGTCCCCAGCCTATAACTCTGCAGGGGGTTATTGTGGCCAAAATGCAGGACTCAGCACTTGGACTCATTAAACCTCATCCCACTGGACTTTGTCCACCCATCCAACTGATCCAAGTCTCTCTGCAGAGCCCTCCTACCTTCCAACAAATCGACACATGCTGCCAGCTTAGTGTTCCATTTTTCCTCAGATCTGAAAAAAACCTTACATTTCTTAACTTTATATTGAAGGAAACTAAAAGTCATGGTTGCCTTTTATCTAAACTGGGTTAGCAATACAGTGTTTCTGTGTTTTAATAATGGAGTGAACTGGATGCATTAAATCCTAGTGTCTGAGGAGCCAAGATTATATTCAGTTTTAAAATGCAGATATGGTGTGGTTTTGTGGTGTGAAAAAGCTACATTTCCCTCTCCTATTGAGCCACCTTGTGGTTAATAATTGTAATGTACTTTTGAATACACAACTAGCATGATGGGAAAGTGTTATTCTAGTCTTATTCCAATGTTACATTAATAAGAGTTACTTTCTTATTTTCTTAGATGTTAAAAGGTTTCTTGGAGCATAAAACAAAATGTTTCTTCTTATATTGCACTATAATACATGTAAATATAAAATAATTGTAAAATATGGAGAGGAAATAATTATTCTTTAATTTAAAATAGGCTACTCTCAGTACAAATAAAGAAGCTAGTGCAGTACATGGCATACACATATTTTCCATAAAGAAAATACATGTTAATAAAACCGTATTTTTCTAGGCCTGAGACCTAAAGCTGAAGTGTCCTGAAGTTATATGGACTCTCATAAACAGAGTTTGGGAAACAGATTTTATTAAAAATATTAATACATTTCCCATGTACTTTAGCTATTAAGACCATGATGTTCACTTCTCCTATTTTCTCAGTAGACTTTTCTGATATATAGAGTGAGAAAATGAACAGTTGTGTGATGTGGAGCCAATAAGACATAAACAATACAATAATTTGGGCTTGAAGGAGCCTTCAGACTCTTCTTGACTACTCCCCCTGCCGAGGGCAAAGACACCTCCCACCAGTCCAGGTAAACAACAAAAGAGATTTTTTTTTCTTGCACTACATGGATACTGTATCATACAGATCATAAAAAAAAAAGAAAGTGATTAGAGAATGCAGCTGTATTACATTACTAATAGGGATTCAGTGAAAGAACATTATGGGGAACAGTAAAATCATAGAAAAATTTCCATTAAAAAACAGTCAGGTAATGCTGTGTGACATCTTAGAACAAAAGTGAGTAATTCAGAACTGAATGAGTCTCATTCCTTGTACTACTAACTATTTAATGGTTAAGCTCCATGTAACTCCATGCATTGTGAAGCAGTTCTTTTTCAGATTTTGTAAGCCTTTGACAACATTTGAAACCCATGTGATATCTGGCATGAAATGGATCAGTGGCAATCCTCTGAGGGGAACAAGAGAGCAGTGAATAGATTCTCTAGGAGCTGTCTGAAACAGTAGAAATGAAAGAAAGAGGTTTAAAATATTTCACCCTTTATTTTCAGCCAAGAGAACTGAACTGAAAGACAGGTCACCATAAGGTAATCTTAACACTGACAGCAGTTTATATGGAGTCCTTGATGATTTACGATTTCTTGCTTAGTTTTGTCAAGGGATGCTGAATAGGCAGTTATTGAAGACATTCAATGTCCAAGATAAAAATTTAATATGTATGTATACTATTTAGAAAGAAAAACAAACAAACAAAAAACCCCACAACATCCAAAAGGAAAGATGCAAACATTGAGAGATTTGTGCCTTACAGAACAGCAAATCTGGCTGGGGTGTAGTCAGCCTGCTAAGGAACTCATAGTCTGGGAGAAGTGACCTGGAGAAATATAATGGGTTCACCTTGACAAATTAGTAAGAATTTACTGAGAGAAGAAAGGCACTGACTTCAAACTTAAGTTTATTAAGGTTGAAAGTGTTCTGATTGTAAAATGTCATAGGAAATCAGCAACACTACTAGTAAGGAGGCCTGATGAAATACTCAGAATTAAAGGCAAGCAAATCAACACAAACCAAGTCAGTACAACATGTGTGTGTTCATGGAGGTGTTCATGGGTGTGTGAGGCTTCACAAACACTAACAAAATGTTGGTAAGGAGACAGCTAAGTTTTTACAGTGGTGACAAGACTGAGTCAATCTGAAAAGAAATAAGGAGATTTATTAATGGATGCTAATGTCTGTGGCAGGTCATTAGTGGTATTGCTAATATTGTAAGGATCTGGGGATGTTTCGTCTAGGGAAGAGGAAACTCGGGGGAAACCTCATTCTTCTCTACAACTACCTGAAAGGAGGGTGTAGTCAGATGGCTGTGGCCTCTTCTACAACATCTCAAGTGAAGGCTTAGGAAGAAATGACCTTAAGATGAACCAGGAGAGGTTCAGATTAGATATTAAGCTAAGAGGAGCCAACAGTTTCATCTTTTACTGTTATTTGTGTTTCTTTAGTCTGTTTTATAGGTATAGAAAGCAACTGCAGTAATTAATTTAAAAAAACAGAAGTTGGAAATGGGAATGACTTACAGCTTTCTTTTGTGATTACAAAAGGATTTAGAAAACAGATTCTAAGAATATGTTCAAATGTGACATTAAATGACTGTTTTTGATAGGTGTGTATTTGCATACAGCTGGAATACTTTATGTGCTAATAGAGAATTAATTGCATTCTCTTCTATTAGGAAAATAGCCAAACACTCTACTATGATTTCACGTTTATCTGTCCTTCACAGATAAAAATATGTGCTAAAAAATGAGGGTGAAGAACAGGAAGGCTCAGAAACAGGGTAAAAAAAAAACCAACTTCTTTTAACAAATGCACGGTTCTCTAGATCATACTTGACCAAAGGCACTAGAGGACACTTATGACTCCAGTGAAATGAACAGGGAGAACTTAAAAGACACAAATGGTGCAGAAGGTATTTCCTTCAAATTACCTAACAAAAAATATGAAGAAAATCCTCACTTCATGAAAATTTATAGGAAATTTTAGTAATAGTTTATTGCAGAAGTAAAAATCAATATACTAATAAAAAACCACAGGGTTGGACAAAGAACGATCGCTTTCCTTATGAATGTGTCTACAGCCGGGCAGAAAGTGTTTTTGTTTCATTCTTGCCTGTTATGAGGTTCAATAATCAGCGTGGAAATGGATGGAGCAATTTGGCCGTCCGGGAGCGGGGCCGCTCCGATGGCTGCGGGTGCGGGAGCGGCCCGCAGGGGGCGCGCAGATTCCGAGAAAGGCGCGGCAGTGACTCGCAGCTCAACAGAAAAACAGAAACCACACAAACCCTTTTGCCCCATAAAAATCCCTCTTTACCCCAAGCGCCAATTTTGCGGTTCTCCCCCCCCCCCTAAAAAAAGACAGCTTTCCATGCTTTTTCTTTCCATTTTTAATCGTGACGTTTTGGGTGTTCCCTTCTAGACAGACAAGTCCAAGATGCTTCAAGAAAAATTTTACAACACTGTGTTCCAAGTAAACTCAAGAAATTTGCATCTAAATTTACAGCCTCATGAAAAAAACCCCAAAAATATCCTGAGCTCTCGAACTAGCTTGGGATGGATGCTCTGAAAATTCTCTGGAATTTTTTACCTAGATATTGCACCTGGTGCAATATCTATCTTTTGGTTCACTGGTGCAACATCCACATTTTACAACCAAATAACAGACTAAACTGTGAAGCATATTCAGTAGGATAACTGAAGTAAAACAATTTTAATTCTAAATCCTCTCATGATGTCTCAGCATAACAGATACCATATATTTTTAAATCTTCCTTGACATTCACCAAATCTGATTAATAAAAAATAACTGAAATGAAAATATTGTTGTTTATATTAATACTCCAATTTGTCATTAAACAGTGTTTAATAAAACATTTTAAAGCCCACCAGCCATGCTGAGTAACCAGAAATTTCTCTCTTAGCAAAGTCCAAAATGACTGACCATTTCTGTGTTACAGTATAATGTCTGCATTGGAAGACTGTGCAGAAGTACAAAGTTGAGTACCATAGGTTTATTCTGTTTCAGAGAATACACATGGGATTTTATATTTACATGCACAAACCTGAATTTTACAGAATTGGGCTAGAGTTCTCATGAGAATGCACTCTCTTACAAGATTTGTAGCACAGCAGACTTTTCTAGTAAAAACTTAATTAATATTTAAAAACAAACAAACCAACCCAAACCGCAAAATTCAAGAATTTCCTGTGGGACTTGACTAAAGCAAGAATTAAAGTCTCGGTAAACTGAAAAGCTGTTAAAAGCTACCACCATTTGGCAGCCCTAAAAGGTTTTTGATGTAGGTCTAAGAGAGGGGTAACTATAGAGATTGAGCCTGAGACATGCACAATCCTTCCTCCAAGAAAGTTCATGGAGATTCATAGCACAGTGTCTGCCTCTTAGTCATCATTAGTCATCCTCTTAATCACCCCTTTTCCTTTTATTAATAAAGAAAATGATGTGTCCTGGAACTATTTGAGAGCTGTAAGGAATTTCATCATTCTTTCGGTCTCAACAACAGAACCTCTCACATTTCTTTTGGGTGAGAGGAAAGGCATTGGGTGCCTCAGATTAGCTGCAGTGTTTTCTAACACTTTGAGCGTTAAGGTCCTACAGTATTTGACTGGCCTAGCAGAACTGAGATCCCTACAAAACCACACACTTTCACACTGTGGGGAGGCTGAGAGAAAAGCCGCACCAAATTTCTTTCTGGAAACATCACCTGTGAATTCCCATGGAGGACGATGTCCCGCAGGGGCAAAAATATTTGAAAACAAGCCTTCTTTCCAGTGTAAATGAAACAAATAAGCATGTCATCAAGTGTGGAGAGGTCGAAAGTGTATTCTGAAATGTCTCATGCATTAACTATCCAGTCTTTGGTTATCAAATCTTGCCCAATAAAGCCTGTTCACTTTATTCTACAACTATAAATCCAGGGAGCATTTAGGACAAGTAATCCTTTTCCAGTGACTATTGTCAGATTATTCTTTCAAGATTTCTTCCTTTTTTTTTTTTCTGTCTTTCTTTAAATTGTTTTAGACTTTTAATTTTTTCACAAAATAATGAAAAGAACCCAAGAAAAACTTATTTTCTTATTTGAAGAAGAATGATCTTTTACTGCACAAGAGCATTCAAACAACTTGGGAAGATTCATGAATTTTTATACTAACAATAGATTTTAAACCCTACTTTTCATAGTGTTAATTATACTGATTAGAATAGGATCTAATTACTTTTAATATAGATTTCCCATACATACCCTGACTTCATCATATGTTTCTCTGTGAGGACTAAGTCCAAGACCAAGTCAATACAGCAGTAAAATGAAAAAGTCAAGAAAACTTCAAATGTTTCAGTATTTCAAGGTTCAAAAAAGACCAATTTTATTATTAGCTGAACTCATTCTAGAAATCGTGTTCTGCTCAACACACGCACAAATGGGCTCAAATTACCCAGTTTTCATAGTAAATGAAGAAAGAAATAAGAAGCAATTGCTTTCCTTCTTCAAGAGAGACTGAAAAAAAGGAAAAAAATTATATGTTTGCAAAATCTACTACCAATTAGATTTGCTTAGAATTCTTTGCCTCAGATTTACTGCTTCAGGTGGAGATTTACCTTAAATTCAACCTAAAGACAATAAGTAAAGAATTATTAATAGAATTTGTATAATTTTGTCCTTATTTTATTTTAGTTTAGTTTAGTTTAGTTTAGTTTAGTTTGTTTGTTTATTTCTTTTCTCCTGTAAAAGAGGAACAAAAGTTGTCACATCTAATACTTATGAAAGACAATTTTTCTGCCAGAGATGGGAAATGTTCTCAAACATTCCTGTTTTGGAGTGAGAGCTGAAAATTTTTACAGAGCTTCATGCCTTTATAATGGAGTAAATACTCCCAGCAAACATGCCATGTAAGATTTCATTATCAGTCATTGCCATTCCCAGACACCAGAACTCTTGCATACTCTACTTTAGACAAAAAGGTCTCCAGAAACAATTTACTGGAGCACTTGGAAGTTAAGAAAACCTGTTGAAATCAACCAGCAAGAGAATGAGAAGTAAATGTCACAAATGCCTTATATAAGTGATTATTCCATAGGGTTCCTGTGTAAATCATGTTGATAAACCATCCAGCCTTGAAATATCTTGCCATGGCTCTATTTGCTACAACAGGAAATCCATTTGGTTTACCCTGATCACTCCTACTATGTCAAACCTCACAAACAACACCTATGTTGAAACAGTAAGTGTGAAATACCTGTTTGGGCCCAGGTGCCAACCAACCTAGCCTCAGGAGCTATCTGTTGCAACTTTATCAGCAGAAACATTGGCATCTTTAGTTTTAGGGGCAGATATAAGTATAGGTTTCAAAGAATAATGTTTAAGCACTGGCGATTGAGGTAATCGCATGCAGTGCTGAGATTTGGAAGTCCCTGGGTGGCTCTAGCCATAACTGATCAACTGAGATTTGCCAAATTTATCCTAAATCTGATATTTATTTTTCCAAACATATGCAATCCAGCTTGTTACAGTAATTAATGAAGTTACTTCTTTTAATTACATAATAACCCCACTTCACAGCAACAAAATGCAGTTGATTCCCCACATAACTGGTGTGCATCCACTGCATAATGTGCAGGCTGAGACACCCTCTACACCCGTTCTTTTACCCAGACCTTTACTCTTTCCATTTTCTTCTACCTCCATATCCAAAAAAGTACACAACCAACAACCTAGTGCCAGATTTTCCCCATATATGAACACTCTTCTCTTCCAAATAGTAATGTAAGATTCATATTAGATCTAATGTGTGACTGGTTTGAGTTGTAGCCTCAAAGCTGGAAGCTTATATTCAAAAGCTCAAATTCAGCATTTTCTTTTCCTTCGCCCCAGCTGGTTGCAAAGGATTTTCTTAGGATATTGCACTGCTCGGGACTCAGACTCTTTACCTCAGACCAGGTTTATTGAATCAAACTGCATTTACTCATTTGTAATTCCATCCCTTTAATCTTCAAAAAATATTTCTCTGTGGCTTTCCTTTGATATCTATCAAAAGGTGTGGTCTATTCCACTTAAAAAATGGAACAGTGAAATGGATGGTAAGAGCAGGAAGACATAACCACTGCCACTCTATTTTAAGATGAGGGCAGACCTTTCTGGTTATTAAGTCAGAGCAAAAGTATAGCTGTTAGGGAGTTTAAATTACAAAAAAATCTATTTGAATGAATTACAGGGAAGATAAGAGAAGTACAAATTATATGTTCCATAATAAACCTTGTAATAATTTAAAATTGATTAGTGTTTGAAGACTGATGGATAACTATAAAGCATTACTATTATAAAGCAAAGTGTAATTTTTGATATCATGCAACTGCTTCAAGATCTCTAGCTTTTTCTCTTTTACAATATTCATAGCAGAAATAAAGAGATATCTGTCATTCATGAGAAATGAGTCTCGTTCTGAAGACTATATTGTTAGTCATATCAAGTTTTAATAGAAAAAGTGAAATAATGATTTGGAAATAGGGTGAACCAGGATCAGAAGGAATGGCTCAGACAAGCAAGCACGGGAGGTCTCTATCTGCTTGGAATCTCAGTTGCAGTCAAAGAGAGTTCAGCTGCAAATATGAAAATTAAGATGAGTATATTCAATGACATATGGGAGAAAAAGCCCATATAGGTAAACCACAATTTAGTCATGAATTCCTGAGCAGACTATTTAGTCTCCTCACATTTTTCCCTATCTGGTGTGTAAGAATTTACAGGGCAGTATTTAAAAACTAGGCCATGGAAAATGATTGTTGGCTTTAAAGAATAAGGCAGTACCTCAGAAAACATGTGTGATCTCCAGTTATCTTTTACCAAACAATGAATAAAATATTACATTAGAATAATACAATTTAAAATCCAATTTTGAACTCAAGGCAATTCCATTTTGAAAAACATTCTTTCTGTGATTACAGTGTTTTTAACAAAGCCAGCACAATTTAGGACAGTAGTTGAACTGTTTCTTTAGAATCCAATGTCACAAATATGGCCAGCTTCTTTCTACTTCTTATTTTTCCAAAGACATAAATTTCTAAATAATTAACTTCCCTTTCCTGTGTTGAATTTCCAGATTGTGGCAAATCTTACCTTCTATTTAAGCTTCTATCCGACTTCAGATAGATACAAGGATGGTCAGATGGATAGATAGATATGGACAGGTCTCTGACAGACAATGTGATTAAAGTGAACATGACAAGGCCTCTTGAGAACCAAAACAGGGTAATGCACTGTACCTGTTGAAATTATGCGTGGTGAAAATAGAGATGCTAAGGTCACTACATGTTATAAAAACATCCTCCCCCATCCAGACTTCAGACAAAGTCTTCCTTTTTCTGACAGCATAGTCAAGAAAAAGTGCTAGGAAAATAATTGATTTCATTTAAATTTAAGTTTCCTTGCAGGAAGTGAACAAATTCATTTACGAAGAAAAGTAAATTACCAATGATTTATGACTGTTATTTTTGTATAGCTCTCAGTAACAAAGGTGGACTTGACAGATTTCTCATGGAGATGCAACAATGTGGATAAAGACAGAAAATAATGTGGCTGACCTGTGACTAGTTACCATTGATAAGCACTGATACCATTTTAGGTGGTATATGGCACAACCAGGAGAGTTTGCATATTTCAGATGAGGCAATGAAAGATGAATGTTCTGTAATTCTGGGGTTTGAAAAAGAGCTTTGAGCATATCAGGTTAGGTGGAGAGACTGAAAAAGTGTTGTGAATTTTCTTGTTTTCTATATTGCATTAAGGCAACATAGAAGAATAGTTTCAAAATCTAAAGGAAAATAAGCTGCTAGTAGATATATTGCAATCTTTTTCTGTCATTTGCAAGGGATTTGTTTATTTCAAAGGGAAAGAGAACCAAATTCCAAATGAACTTCTAGCTCTTTGGAAAATGCCATCAAACACCTCCAGGAATTTCTAGTGATCTGTGGTATAGAAGGCAGTTTATCCCAGGGCAATAATGACAGCATTTGTTCTAACATCTCATTGTACACATGAACTGCATATTTTACACATGGGCTATAGTGTTACTATCAATTCTAAACATTATATTCAGAGTTAGAATAATTTTTGAAAACTTGATGGAATAGGTTATTATTCTAACCAGTAACGTGGTCATGGGAAGGGAGAGTTGTGAATGTAGAAACTAAAATTCTGTTACAGATGACTAATACTTAGCTATACACCACTAGGATAAAAACCAACAAACATCTCAAGCTATGTTGCAGATGAAGAAAGAAATTATTTCTCAGCAGAAATTTATTTTGACAGGTGCCATAATAAGCAGGTAACATTAAAAAATGGTGAATAATTTAAATGGAAATCTAGACAACATCTAAATAGATCTGAAAATAGAAAATTTATATAGAAAATTTACAGTTTATTTAATTTTTCGTCATGCATCTGCAAAAGTAAAAATAATAGTCCTAACATGACCTTAGCAGAAATAAAAAATTGCTTATGGGAAAAATTGTAATTCACTCATTAATTCTGAAGCCTTGCTGTAATAAATTGAATTACATAACAGACATCAGAGAAGTATTGCATGATTTATTTTCTTGAAGTGTAATGTAATCTATCTTTTTAATTGTTTCTGAACATGAAAGAAGAAGTTCTTAGGAGTATAAGGATTTTATATTGGAATAGAGCAAGACTGTCTCAACTACAGGAGTCTCCTTTGAAAAGACACCACCCAGATATTTCAGTGGGAACATTAACCTTTACATAATACATAGACTTGTCCAAATCTGTATCATGAAAATAAATTTTTCTTGATTTTAAATGATGATCACTTTGTTTCCCAAGATATTTTGGTCAGTTGATGTTTTGTATAGTATTTTATTTGCATTTGCATTTGCATTTGTGTTGTTTGGTCTTACATGAAGCCTAATTGAAGACAGAAGACACATTTATCCCTGTTAATGCTGTTTATATTCTCATCCTAATTATTCCAGTATCATTCCAAAGTAACTTCCTGAATATGAATGCATTTCTCTGCCTTGCAATTGCCTTGTAAATGGATCTGAAGTCAAGATTTAAAACTTTTATTAAGGTTTAATCCACCTTAAGGCAAAATTATACAAAACTTAGTACTAGCACCAGTGGACATTACATTTTATATTTTATTAGACAGCGTGATCTAAAGCACAAGTTAATGTTAAATGGGGAGCAAACAGAGAAAGAGAAGTGGTAAACAAACTAGGAAGTAGGAACAAGTTATCAAGCACTTACACAGAAAGGGATCAAAAAAGAACCATTGGGTGGTCATTAAAATCTGTGCTAAAGCAATGCTAGAACAAGTAAGAGAAAGACAAAATAAAAGTGTAGGTTGAAGTTAGGAGAATCATTAGGAAAACATCATCCTTGGAAAAAGACCTCTCTGTGGAGACCAGCACATCTCAGAACATAAAAATTTTAAGTTGTTACTAAAATTCATTAAATAATTTAATTTATTCACCACTGCCTTTGGTTAGTAAAAGGCAAATCTTATATTGTCAGAGAGAAATAATTCTCTTGTTTGGGAGGAATATTTGTAAACTGAATGTTTGGATCTTAAACACTGTGTTTGCGTGAAGACAATGAGCATTAAATACTGACAAAACAAGAAAAATACTGATTTTCTTAGAATATTATGGTAAAAGAATCTGCCATTCTCCATTACTTTGCCTGCAAGTTATCAGCTGCAACTATCAGGGAGTAGTTGTCAATCAACTCTATTGCAAGGATGAAAGAGTAGATGGTACAGTTTAATTATATTATGGAAATTGATTTGCATCTTTTATATGTCTTGATTGAAAACTTTCCAGGTAATGGCATGGAAGAATACTCATAAAACTGCCATGACTGTGGTAATAACTATTATTATGATCGAATTTAATAATAAAAAAACCTGCCTGCAAGATGGGCAATATGAATAATTCATGTACACTGTTGCTTAAAATGTGATAGAGAGAAAAAGACTTGTAAGAAAATTCTTAATGTATCCAGACAGGGATGATAATTGGTTTTTGCAACTAAAATAGTACTTCATGTACAAGACAGCACTAACAAGGCAGGAGAAGAAATTTACACATTGGAGAGACAATTTCATTTATCTGGTTACAGCAGGATAAGTGGAATAAATGTTTTTCCTTAAAGGAATTGACAGAAAATGCATATCCTGATAACAATTAGTTTTGTTTACAACTAGAGAACAGCAGAACAGGAGACACAATAGCATCTTTTCAATATGCAATAACATATGTAACATATGCTCATGTAGGCCTTACTTATGCCATTAATCAACTACTTGCAAATACTGACCAGATCTCTTCCAGTGCTGCCTTTTAGTTTAAAACATAAAAAGCAGACCAGCATATGGAGAATTATTTTGCAGTTGCACTTTATTTAATTTTGTTTGATTCCTTTTAAGTATACAGTAACAGATAAGCTTCTGTTTCCTGCTTCTATTGCCTACCATCTGGTGGGAAAAGCATGGAATAGCAGAAAAAGTGACAGGTGACTAAGAAAATTTTACTGGAAGGGTCTGAAGATACAGCAAATAAGAGTTCATCAAGGATAACAACTTGAGGAACAGAAAGCCATGCAAGAACTCATCTCCTTACTCTTGTCCAAAGGCAATGATCAAGTTAGAGAATTGTCTTCTCACTTGTTGATGTAAGTTGAATTTCCTATATACTACCTTCTCAAATTATTAAAAACAAATGAAACCAAAGTTTCCACCTCCAAAATGCATAGGAAAAGCTATTTACAATATCATACCAGAATCAGTAAAGTAAACTGACAAAAAACTTGGAAAATCCCTGTAAATACATGGTACTTTACCCATTTCTAATGCCCTCTTACTTGCACCTGAGATCAATTCTCTTAGTTCTGGCTTGCCACCAGGGTCTCTGCTCAATCTTGATAAAACAAAATGACAATAAAGAAAGCTTTGAAAGCCACTGTGACAACGGTGGGAAAACAAAATGAAACAAAACAAAAATGTATCCTCTTGTTAAGACTATGGCCTCTGCCTCTGTGTGTTTGTTTATGATGGATTACTTTCCATGGAGATTAGATCTAAAGGGAGTTACACTTGAGAAGTTACACAATAATCTGGCTAAAAGGCATCTCAACAAGTACTAAAATACAGTTGCTTATTTAATAGGTCTGTGCTTGCTTCGCCAAGACTAAGATCTTGAAATGATAAACCCTCCAGAGCCTCTTTGTCAGATAAAAAATCTGCTCTGTGATGTAGTTTACAGGATAGATTGGAAAAAGAGGTTCCCAAAACTGCTTACAAAACTGTAGTTTGAAGTCTGACTATTCTTGGACATTTCTAAATGTAATCATGGGGAAGAAAATATCTTGTTTCTGGATCACAATAGAATCTGGACATTTTGTTGATTCTCCAGTAACACTCTTTTCACCTTTGTTAAGTACATTGGAAAAATCAATATCAGAAAATCCCACAGTGAAAAATCAAAAGATTATAGGAAATCCTGTTTCACTTCATTAATACAATTTCTAGAATTTCTGCTTCTGCACATTATTGAGTTGTAGTGATATACTGGAAATCTTAGAAATGAAGGCAACATGCTCCTGTAACTTCAGAGAGAAAATAGAAGGGAAACAAGATTCTTGTCTTCTCATTGAGAAAAATAAACAAATAGTCTTTAGCCTCCACAGCTGGAACTTTTAAACAGCTATTCATTATCTTTTTGGGGGTGAAAAGCAAAGAAACAAATTAAAAACCAAGAAAAAACCCTCCCATACATTACCAGACATGCATTCAAAATAGATCAAATACCTTCAAGAGAGACCAAGGAGAAATCTTATTTATGTGAGCCTTAATATTTGGCATTATTGAGAGAAATCAGAAAAAGTGACCATTAAAATGTCATAGTGAAAAAGCAGAAACATCTACCTAATTTAATAGTTATGGTGACCAGCAAGAGAATGTGTTTTCTGTGTTGTTTTTTTTTTTTAAGACTAATAATTCTTGTAGCAAGAAGCTCTTAATCTCACTAATATATAATTATTTTTCATTCCAAAGTGTTGTGGAAGAAGACAAAGTTTTGATGAAACTTGCAAGTACAGATTATTCCCTCTGAATGCAGCAGTAGTACAGGTAGGTGCTTGAGATTGTGTAGAAAGTGGGTGACATGAAGAGGCAGCTTGTAGCATCTTCAAGGTAAGGAATTATCTCTAGCTATGATAGCGAATGAAATTCCTGTAAATTAGCCATGTCCAAAGGGTGTATAATGTAAGAACCAAATTTGTACATCTATTTTCATAAATATTTCAGAATGAGACAGGAGACATTTGAGGAAGATAGACATTGTCTGTACTGACTTTACAAAACTTTTTAAGAGAAAACACAGAAATATGATCTAGAACAGTCACTTGCAGAATTTGTGAATCCTCTGTTTATTTCGGAGGAAAGTTCCCTCGTGCCCACAAGTTGATTCATGTTCCATTTTGTTACCTAGGCTAACCCCTGCCTTGTCTCCTGACATATATTTTATAGTAATTTTCTGTTACAGCACAAATTTGACTTCTGTGAATAATGAGAAAGACAATTCTTATTTGGAAGACAAACTGGTTTATGAGCACTATGAGACAAAACTTCCAGGTCATGAGGTTGTTGCCATACTGAGAGTTTGCAGGAAGGAAAATGATGGGCTGTCACCCTCTCTCTTTTCAAAGGCTTACAGATGTTCAGTCCATTGTTCTCAACTTTCAAACTTTTTTCTTAAGGGCAAGGTGATTTTTACAGAAGAAAGAGATATGGATGTCAACTCAGATGATATGCTGTATGACAGTTGTTCTTTGCAACGGGTTAATGGTCTCATTTTATGCCTCTGGATTTTTCCTACAGTTGAAGTTACTATACCCACTGCTTCAGGCTGGGAAAAATAAAAAAAAAAAAAATTGAGTTAATCTTTTGTCATTCAGAAATGCTACTTCTTTGCAACCAATGTGTACTGCAGATTAATACAGAAAAGATGAAGGAAGCCAACACAGGAAGAGAGGCTGCAGTTAGTAATTTCCTAATTGAGCAGGATGAGAGTAAGAGCTGAGCACTAGTCCTTGAGTTCAAAAATGGAATTTTAACTCCTGGCTGTTTGTGGAAGGGTTGGGGTAGAAATAAAGGGCTCAGCAGGAGTGAAAGAATTGTTTGCTTTCTTTTAAAGAGTCCAGAAGATTTTTGTTTATATTCCAGCTGAGACAAAAGTAAAACAAGCCATATGTAAATTTTAAATGTATCTCATAAAGTCGGTATTACATCAAACAAAATTTAACTCTGAGATGATTGACAGTGAAAAAAAAAGGCAAAGCAAATGAGATTTGCAAACAAAACTCTTGGGTGGGTCATTAAGTAAATGGGATAGATCCTGAGATTCTGTCATCTCAAAAGCACTGGTCCATACTGTCAAATCTAAAAACTCTTTCCTCTGTCAGAGTCCTCAACTGCTGAACCTTTTTCCTCAATGCCAATAAAAATGTGTTTAAGTTACTCATGGACACACATAAAACACATGGGTTGTCTGCTTTGAAGTGCCAGTGTCTTAGATTTAATATGTTAATAATATGCTAATAATTTATGCATAAAACTGGTTGCATTGAAGGAAAACTCCAATACTGTCAGTTTCCATGACAACCAGTGTGCTAGCAGATTACATAGTCTCACATCAGATGGTTGCCAAGGTTGTGACCTATTTCTTAGTTTTAATCATTTCATTTGCAGAATTTGGAAATGCTGCCTAGAGAACAAGTGATAAAATATTGCTCATGATTTAGGATAGTCCTTCAATATAAAAGAATCTTGCATGCTAAATTTAGCATTAGGCTTAGAAACTGAAAAGGAAGCATAAAGTAGTAATTCCAGGAGTGAAGGAAGGCATGGACAGTTGTGTGAACAGGCAATGGGCTGGTGTACAATATGTACAGCTTATGTCAGTAGCAGGGATACCTTTCACAATTCCAGGTTTCTCAGAACCCACTCCAACCTGACCTTGAACAGTTCCAGAAATGGGACACCCACAACTTTTCCAAGCAGCCTGTTGCAGTGACTCACCACCCTCACAATAAAGAATTTTTTCCTAACATCTGCTCTAAACCCACTGTCTATCAGTTTGAAACCAGTCCCCCTAATCCTGTCACTACATGCCCTTGCAAATAATCACTCTTGACTTCTCTTGTAAGTTGACTTCAGGTTTTCTGGGCTTTTTGGGCTGTGAGCACACATAGTCGGCTCTCATCCACCAGCATCCCCAAGTCCTTCTTGGTAGGACTGCTCTCCATGTGTTCATCTGCCAGCCTGTGTTGGTACCCTGGGTTTCCATGACTCAGATGCAGCACCTTGAACCTGGTCCTGTTAGACCTCATGAGATTCCCATGGGCCTATTTATTGAGGTTTTGCAGGTCATTGAGGATGCCATCCCATCCTCCACATGTGTCAGTTGCGGCACTCAGCTTGGCGTCATCTGTAAATTTGCTGAGAATGCACTCAATCCCATTTATCTGTGTTATTAATGAAGATGTTAAATAACTCTGGCCCCGTACACTCCCCCAGTGGGCACCACTGCTCACTGATGTCCATCAGGACTCTGGGCTGTGGACCACTACCCACTGGTTGTGACTGATCAACCAATTTCTTATCTATCTAACAGTCCAGTCATCAAATCCATCTTTCTCTAATTTTCAGAGAAGAATGTTGTGGACGACCACGTTAAAGGCTTTACAAGAAGTCCAGATAAACTATACAGGTAACCTTTTGATTCTCCACTGACATAGTCTTTCCATCACAGAAGGCCACTAGGTTGGTTAAATGAACAAAATTTCCAAAGACATTTCTTTAAAAATAAGTGCATAAGAAAGCAATTATTTTATTGGTTGTGTGCCAGAGTATAAAATAAATTTATTTAGTTCTATTGTAGTTAAATGAAAAGGAGCACTTTCAAACACCAACATGTGCTAGTGGACTAGAAAGTGGCCTGTTTTCTGGATTCTTCATTCACCAAAGTTCACTACAGTTTGAGCAACTCACTCTGGTTAGTATTTTTTTTTTTTTTTCATGCTTAAGAAAGGTATCAAGTTGCCATTCTTAAACAAATAAGTTGCAATCATACCTTTGGGGCAAACAGATGCTCCACTACTTGCTCATTTTACACTCTGTCAGTGTAAAACAATCCAGGAATGTAAGTTTTGTCACCAGGACTCTTAGCTGACATTTTCTATTTGATTGAAGAATTTATCCTTTATTTTTCTCACCTATCAGGCTACAAGCTTAGAAGGCAATCATTGCCAGTCCTGTTGGTGAGATCAATACCATAAGCCTCAGTTCCTGCTACTGAAACCCTACTTTCTATGGCCCAAAAGACAAATAATCCTGCTGGTTTCATCAGATTGGTCTCACCAAGTCAGTTTACATAAAATGGACAACAGCTCAAGCCATTTTTTTTTTCAGGTTTGCTGAAATGTCTGTCAAGTTATACAGTTATAATAACTGCAGTAGACCTGTATAACCTCAATAATCCACTGGAATTTGTTTTCAGTTATCACAATATGATTAGAGGAATGCATTAGTCATAATTTGAATAAATTAGCTCCTTTTACACCAGTATTTTTGTACCTACTTTGTCATTATTTTAGTTTTTTTCTTCCTCCACTCCTCTCTTAGAAATTGTCTTATTCTGGTGAAAGATTGTCTTTGAATTTGAGGCTCTTCTTTTCAGGTTTGTCATACTAGTATTTTTTTTTTTTTTGGTAAGAGATGCAAATAGTATGCAAGATGAAGCATTGAAAAACCTGTTTCATTATGTTCTATTTTCTCTTCAATTTGTTATTCTTGAACCTGTTTCACTAATGACACACACATTTATTACTGGCCTTCTTTGGGAGGGGAATTAATTCTAATGAATAAATAGAATAATGAATGTTTCTGCTTCCTTCTGCCCCAGGCTGGTCAGCTAGTCCAAGCAAAAGGATTTACACAGAACTGTTGGCATAGATTTGAGTTATTTTCTAGCTGCCTGGTTTATACAGAAATGTATTCTATGTAAATATTTACTGTTCAACATCTTCAGAAAACACTTATTACTGTATAACACTCTTTTGTTCGTATCAGAACATTCCTGTTCTTAGGATTTTTTGTAGAAAAGAAATGAAGTCTTGTCTTTCTAAGGAATCAGGTAAAATCTCATCTGGAGTACAGCCCTCTTTCACTGATATTGAAACTAACTATTCATTGACCCACTTGAGAGAAGTTCAAGTATGGCATTAAGGGATAAGAGAGGAAATAAAAAATGGGAGGAGGAGAAGATTATGTCTAGTAACATACAAGTATCACAGCTATTTTATTTCTACCTACCACTTTCTATTTAGCAACATACTGGATAAAATAAAGAGTTCCTAGAGAGACATAGCTTGTCCTAGAAACTAGTATCTATGACTTTCTGTCACTCTGTAGAATCATTTCAGCTGCCCACTGTGACTCAGCCCACATAACACTGGAAGAAAGGGCTCTCAGCAGGAAATAGAAGGGAGTAGACAAGCGTAAAAAAGACAAATATAATACCTACAATACCTTTTAGCAACTAAACCCTTGGGATAGTACTTTGGTAACACATGAACACTTGGTATGTGGATCAGAAAAGCTGGAATTTTTTTACTACTTCTCATGGGTAAATGGGAGCTGAAGGAAAGATACTTCTATTTTTCCTCCTGCTGTTACAAATAGTGACATCTACTTTGCTCTACAAAAGACAGTCAAATTTCAGTGACCTTTTGCTAAGAAGCAGTGCTTTTAAAAACCCCTTTCTCAAGTGTCAAGCTGGCTATGGGAGCCAACTGCAGCTGGCAGGGTATCCTGGATGCAAAGTCTACACATTAAGTCTTCTTTGATTAGAATTTCCTGAATGCTGGCAGGGAAACTCAAACTGAGTCCACTCTTAATGAACTCAGTTGTGAGGCTCCGAATTCATTCAAACAGTACTCTTCAACATGCTTTGGTGGATCATTAGTACCCTGATGAGTCTTTTTCCCGTCCATGTTTATTTAACATGCTGAATCTATTCTCAAAATTTTCTGGTGATAAACCTATATGTTACTCTTTTTAATCAGTGTCTAACATCATTATAACAAAAAATCCCCACCAAAAAAAAAGGGAACTCTTGAAATTTTACTTCTACCAGCCATTCATCTATTTCCTTTATCCCATAATCAGCTAGTAGTATCTGGGGGTAAAAGTGATGTGAAACTTTAAACTCTTTGTGTTTATTCCTTGCTTCAGCAAACCATGCCTCAAGTTACCAATTTGTGAAGAGGTGAAAAGCAGAGGCAGGCTGACGAGGGAGAGACATATTGTTTGTACGTCCTTCTTCTGTTCTACAATGTTTTATCCACACAGCTATGTGAGTGAAGAGTGAAAAAACTCACATATTCTTTGACAAATTAGCTATGCCAGCCAACAAAACCCATGTGGACAGCTATACTGACAAAGAAGAGCAGTACAGGCTGACCTCTGTGTGTTTGGAGAAGTTGCACAACTATGCAGACAGAAAAGCTACCTTCTGTTGACATACTCTGCCTCTAAAGAAAAAGATCCTGCTGCCACAGATAAACCAGTATGGATATTTTTGTATAGTTATACCTGCGATATAAGTCCTGTATCTTGGGCAGTGGTGAGAAAATTTAACCATGGTAGAAAAACAATTCTGGCTTTTTTAAACCTCTGTGAATAATTCTCTAGCACTAGTCAATATTTGCCTATCCCAATCACAACATCTTATTTCTAAAACATAAAATTAATTCTTCTTTATCATGTTGGCTTTTTTTTCCCTACTTTGTCTCTGGAGTATCTGTACTACACCAACATCTATCATTAGGAGCTGGTTTTCTAGGTCAGTGGTTTAATTTCTTGGTTATCATTTACAATATGTCATATTTGCTAATTGCATCCTAAAGTTCTGAATTTTCCTCACAGTTACTGGAATTAATGAAACATTTAGCAATATTTTCATCCATGCCATTTTAGCAACAAGATATACTATGAAAACTTTTGTATGTTTATGCATTTTTCAAATGTCTTTTAAAACTGCAGCAGATAGTAGGTGAGTACTGGGGAAATCGGCATTGTGCTGAATGTAAGTAATATACAAAATACTAACAGGAGTATCTTAATAGTTTTCTGTTGTTTTAAGGAAGCAGCTAAGTAAAAACTTGTCAATCAGCAGGGTTTGGAAAGAGTAAGCAAATCTTTTCACATACTTGTACAGAAATAATTTCATATCACTCAATCTTCTCCATGCTTATTTTTTTGGTGAGGAAACACCGGGGTTCTCCTGATAGGGAAACCCCTGGCAGTTCTGTGCTGGAATTAAATGAAGCAAATGGGACTTCCAGTTTTTTGTCTTCAGATTTGTTGTTTATTTTTTCTTATCTACATTTCAGTGAGCTCGTCTACACACCAGACTAGCACACTAGGAAGAAAGGCAGTGGAAGTCACAAGGCACTCAGTTTCAAGGTCTTTTATAGATATTTTATCCAATTCACTACTAGAACGTGCTTTATTTCTACTTTACCACCAATAACTAATTATTTGTCATGCACGTAGCACTTGCATTGTGGAATTTTCTATCCAATCACTCAGTGCTATCAACACAGCAGAAAATGGGGTAGATGAAGAAGGAGAAGCTGAGCCAATGTCCCAAATCCTCCATCTTGTCTTCCATCCACCTCTATACTAAAACCCCAAAACTCTAAGTTTTTCACCCTGTGACAAACCACACTTCTATCTATTTCACACACTCACAGAACCCAATTCATCCCAAAGTCTTGGAAGCCTTCTCCATGGTCAAAGGTTAAAAGCAGTGCTCTCCTGAGCATCAGTATCCCTCAGGACAGGCAGAGGAATATTTCCTGTGCCCTGGATTCCAACAGTTTTGCTATTTCATTTTTTTTCTTTTCTTTATTCGAAATGATTTGTTAAATAGTCCTGCAAAAACCTAGCAAATGTAGATATTTTTCTAGCCAGGAAGAATTTCCAACATTGTCCAATATCTTCGTTGTCCTTTCTTAACAATGTAGTGACAAAAATATTTACTGCACTTTAAAATCTCATAGCAGGTCTTTTACTCCAACTTGTGATGGTAACATAGCAGGAAATCCATGTGCAACTCCCTTTCTTCCATGTTTACACACAAAATGAAAATGTAAAAACAATTCAGTGTCTCTCCAAAAAATACTCAGGTTGGGACTGTGATTAGAACCAAGTTTGTTCCACTTTGAAGATAGTAGTGGTTTATCTTCCTTGGATTTTGCATTACTTATGTTCTTAATCAGCATGAAACTGTCAGAGATCCCTAGGTTATATACACAAATAAATACATATACATACACACATATATACTTATGTATATGAATGATAGTTGGGATTTAAGAAGAAAGGATAAACCATTGCCTCCAAGATAATGCCAAAAGACAGTATAAAAGAACTCTCTCCTGAATAATTTTCTGGTCAAAACATCTAAACTGTGCACAGTTTTCAGTCAGAGCTAGGCACTTACACAGGAGATCAATGTCTTTGTATTATGGCCCTCACTTTGTCTGTGAGAAAATTTCTTATCAGGTAATGGGATAGCAGTGGCTAGCTGAAAATGGTCACTGAAGATGTAAAGCACTATTGTCACAAGGGAAGAATAAATTTGGAAGATAGATGAAAGGACGATAAGAGCTTTATCTTCCTAATATTGGTCAAAGAGAAGCCAGAGGTCAAAGAAGCAGGTAAAGTTTTTTCCAAATGTACACACACTCACGTTTTGTTTGTTAAATCTTTCCTCTCTCTTAATTTTTGAGGTCTAACAAAATCTGTACTCTTATCTCTGCACAGAAGAACGTGCAGAGGTCTGGCTGTGGGAAGTCTCTCGTACTTAAAGGTGTAGGGCTCTTTCCTTTAACAATGAGGGTGACAAATCAGGTATAACAGGAGATTTCGTACTGTTGGAACAAATTAGGCCACTTTTATTAAAGCAAACAAAGGGGTTTAGATCCTTTGATATATCCATAGTGCCAACGTCCTGCAGATGTCTCACTTCAGTTAATTAATCAGCCATTTCCCAGAGCTTGGCAGTTGTTTATGCAATCTACTTTGAGATGTTTTATAGCATTTTCTTTAATCCTTCCCAACTTTTCATCCCTGGCAAAAGCTTTATGGTAACATAAACCGTAATTGTGCAGTAAAGAAAATCGCCTTATGTTGCAGTCTACAACTGCTTTATCACCCTCATCCTAACATACATAACCTACACTTAAACAGCTAAATATAGGCTGGGAAGCATGCTGCTTTAATAGCACATAAACTCAATGACTTCTTGACAAAGAACTTAACCTCTGCCAGGGACAGAGTCAGAACTATCTAGGGGACATTTATACTTCTCAGTTAATGAAATTTATTTGCATTATACCTGGCAGACATTTTTCTGAATAGAAAATTTTTCATAAAGACAAAAGAGAAGAAAAAAGCCCTTTATCCTCCCTGAGAAGATTTTTTTTTTTTTTGGGAACTGAGAACATTCTAAAAGAAGTTTCTACTATTTAAAATGGCAGTATTTTTTCATTAGGTTCCTATATTTTTATTTAATGGAAACCAGAAATTAAAAAGCTAAACGTGAAAACTTGTAAAATTATGAATAGTGTATTAGAAATGGATCCAAATATTTTGCATTGAAAAAATAAAGTCAAAAAAGTTAATCAGCTACTGACACTTCCTTTAATTTTATTTATATCAAAAATGCATTGAGATCTACCTTACCACAACTATTTTCTGATCTGTTTTGAGGTACTACTCCGTGATATCCCACGCTGACTCTGGTAAGGAAGCTGTGTAAAGAGATATTTGTAAGCATCCAGGCATAGTCTCTAGTGTCTGCAGACTCCCTCTGCATTGTACCTTATAGAATAAACCTGAAGCACCATTTCATGTTTTAAGTGTTGAAAACCACTGTGGTGAACTACAGCTGTGAAGAGATAAACTTAGGTCGTAAACTTCAATCTCTTTCCTCCCTCCTTTTTCTCCTTAACACTTGCTGGTTTCTACTAAGAAAACATAAGCTTGTGGAGAGATTCTCTAGGATTTATGAATAGTATTTTTATGCAAATTAATCTATGTCAGCAGGTTTGGTTTTGTTTAGATTTCTCCCCCTCCCAAAGGACAAATGAGATTATCTTCCCCAGCACTTGGCCACAGAGCTCGATGATATATACCATCAGTAATTCTGTTTGTTAACACTGCAACTTTTGTTAACACTGTTAACTTTTTTCTATAGGTTTTTCCCCTTTTTACTTTCTCCTTTGGTTAGAGATGTATGGATTAAACTTGGATAATTCCCAGTCTTACTGTTGTGTCCCATATTATACCATAATGATCCTTAATAGGCAGTAAATCGAGAAAAAGCAGTCATCCTTGTAAAGCAGCTGTTCTAGGGATATATGGTATAATACTAGTGTGGAGGCTGTGGTAGCAATGTTCCAGGTCACAGATAGCTTATATGGAGGACTTTGTCATATTGCACTAATAATAACTTCACTCTAAATTTGAGGGAACAAGATGCGCAGGAGTGTCTGACAGTCTCTGCCTTGGACAGAAATGAAACCATTCTGTTCTACAAATTTGATTCCCTTTCCAAGGGACTTGGTTACCTTTTGTCCCGTGTTAATTGGATAAGCCTTGATGATTAGAGTATGGACCATTATGCTGGCTTTGTAGCATTTCATACTAGATACTTTTGGTATTGTTTTAGACACCACCAAGAAGAGTGGAAGAATGATATTTGGACATACATACTTAAGTATATTTTGTAGTGTTTAGTGCAGGAAGAGTTTGGCCTGTTTTTTCATTGAGGATGCTCTCATATCTTGGTTAACATGATCTGAGAGGGCTAGCATTTTTCAAAGACAGGCAACAAATTGAATTCACTTGGTAAGTCCTTTTTCTTATCATGAGACAGAATACAAGTTTTCTCTGAATTCAATTTGTTTGCATAATACTGTTAAAAGACACAGGGAAAAAGGTATTCACCTTTTGTATATGACTGCAAATGGACTGTGTGCTAGTTCTCAAATATAACATTCCTGGATAGCTTTTCAGAGTGAGCAATTGCAACCAGGTGGATGAAAATTCATTGTCCAACAACAAATTAATTTGCGTAGGTATGATACATCTCCTTCCTCCTCCCACTATGGTAATTGAACATTCATCACATAACAAGTACAGTTAATTAGCAGATTATTCATTTACTGGACAAATAATGAACATCTTATTCTGAACAAAGAAGAGGAATAGGAACGCCGGAGTGAGAGAAAGGAAACATACATTTTTATAAGGCTATTTAAATTAGTCTTCTTTTAAATAAGAAGAGAAAAAGAATCACTATGGTCCCACAGAAACCAGCGATAAGCCTCCCAGAATATGAGTGGGGCTGCATTTCAGTCCTCATATTTCAAAAAGAGCAGAATATTGCCATCACTTTAAAACAAAAAATAAATTTTGTGACGTCAAAATTTATTCACATTTTCTTTAATTTCCTAGGCTGTTATTTCCTAAAGTTTTTTCTCCCATTGCCAGTCATCATCATTTTTTGGTCTGTTTTATAATGTTTAGACTATAAAGATATTTCACAAAAGCCATTTTTTTCCCTCCTCTATTTGTGCACGGTGCAATCCTTGCCCACAATCCAGGCTCTTGCATAGTCACTCTAGAAAGTGACATTCTTGTCATCATCAGCCAGAATGACACACTTTATTGGTAAAAATTGACATGTCTCCTTTAAGGGGAATTGAGCCAACCAAATTGCCTTGATAAAGAATAAACCTTAAAATTCAAATTTGTTTCCTTAGATATCAATATTTTAATTTTTTTTAATGGGTATTGTAAAATAACTTCAGCTTTCTTGCTGAGGTACCTATTATCCAGAAATGTACCAGACTGTTCAACGCCGAAGAGGCAAAATGCATCTCAGATATAATTCTGCTAATGCCAGTGGTCTTGTGCCAGATTTAATTGCATCCAGCACCTTTAAGCTGTGCCAAGAATAAGTTCTTATTGAAAGCTCAGTGGTGAGATGAAAACATTCCAGTTCTAGATGAAACTAGAGCTGTATTATGTGCAGCTACATGGCATGAACCTTTTGTGGAAGGCTTTCTCATACTGTGATAGTTTATCATTAAACTGCAACGTGGCAGCATTTTTCAGAATGGTTCTGACATTGGCTAACTTTCACAATTGTGTTAAAGTGAAGATATTGGACCAAAAACATTATATACTTGGAGGAAATTTTTGACAAATTGAAAGATTGAAGCAGAGAGCAAGGAAGGAGGGAACATGTGGGGAAAAGGACAGAAAAAAAAGGAAACAAAAAAAGCTTTCAGTTAGGTGGATCCAGAAGTCTGGGGCAGGGGAAATTGGCAGGAAGTGTCTACTGCTTTACCTGAATAAATTCTTCATTTCAATTACACTGACCTGAGAAGTTCCTGCTCTCCAACAAATGAGGTTGAGTTACACTGAGAGTCTGGAAATAGCTTTAGAGTTATACTAAGCATTGTACTAAGTTTATAGAAAGAGAGTGGACAGAAGTGACATCTTTAAATGTTTTAAGGCTTTTAATGGCAGTACAAGAGGATTCTGGCAACTGGTCTGATATCACTGCTGCAGTTGAATTGAAGAACCATATATCAGTTATTGTGTCTTTTATTGATTATTTTTATTTTCAATTTCCCCTACTGTAGGCTGGGCAGATTAGACCACTGTTCATATTTCTTTCTGTCCTTGGCCTGAATTTATAGATGCTCCTTTTTCTGGGCAATGTGCAGGGGTGAAGTTGCAGCTGAGAAATGGGACATATCACACCAAAACACCAAACACACAGCTCAGCCTCATGCTAACTCCTGGACCTGAGCATTATTTTCTCTTCCCTTCTGCTTAACTCTCCACTCTACCAACCTGTGCTAACTAGAATAGTAGCTGTAGAAAGTGAAATCGCCTTTGCTATTTTTACATATGAGATAATGTAAAAAACAGTGGAAGACTGTGCCTATTTATAAGGATAAGGAAAAAACCCTCAAACTATTAATTTAAACAGGGAGTGAGATTATTTTCTGCACTTATTCTTCCACCATATGTCTAATTATTGAGCTTTCTTCATCAATCACAGAGGAAGTCCAGATTAACTGGGTCGGATTGCTGCAGCCTTCTACATATGGGCAGATAAATACCATTCCTGAAGAGAAGTTTTAGTCAGGTGAGAATTGGCCCCTGAGGCTATCACAGACAGACAGTCTGGACTTCAAAGTAAGTATAATACTTTTATTCCCATTGAAATCCTAATACAGAAATAATTTTACAATTACAAAATTCAAAATTAATGCTTGTGCCAGACACAAAGTTAGATGAAAGTCACAACCAGAAACGGCTGGGAACTTAAAAAAGAAGCCATGTCTCAATGAGCTGATCATTTCCCTTAAAATTAATATTTTTCAAAGGTAAATATCAGTTTTGACATATAGTCCAAGAATTCTGTCAGAAAATCAGTCTGTATGGCACTACTCTGAGGCTTATCAACCACAGAAACTTCCAGTCTTGGTACAAAGATCTAGTTTAAAAAAAAAAAAAACCAGAAAAACATAAGCAAAAATTTCTCTGTATCTGACCTCTCTGATCTTTTGTTCTATTTTTCAAAAATGCTTAATGAGATAACAGACAATTTTAATGAATAGGTAATATTGTTTGGGTACTAATAATATGAAGTAATAGAAGAAGTGATTTATTCCCCTATAGACTTGAATATCTTTCTCCAGTAAAAAAGAATGATTCCATGAATCAGAATACATTCAGTTATTTACCTTTTCCATAGTTAGTTCATTTGGAAGGAATGGAAATTTAGCATGGTATGTCATAGCAGACAGGAAAATAAGCTTTGGAAAGTAATTATATTGCTAGAATTTTGTGCTATTATAGGACAAAGATAAGATTAGTCTTACAACTTTATTTAAAATTATATTTTAACTCCAAGGGCAGATGCTGGATATTGCATTTCAGAACATGCTTAACCTAAGGATAATAAGTGGAAGAATACATTGAAAACTGTTTCCAGGACATTCCTTTTTGAGGAGCTTCAACATGCTCAGTTTACTCTCTTTGTCTCTAGTACTGGTCTTGGCTAGATCAGGACATTGCCAGCTGCGTCCTGGCATGCCACATGCTGGAGCTTGAATAGGCAAATTACCAATGGCTCATAAAGGGGAACAGGCAGTCATGGTGAATGGGTTCATTAGCCATGTAAACACGGTGTGTGTAGCTGACCTTCACTGAAGTAGTCCCTGAACTGATAAGTGCTGCTTGCTGGCACAGTGCATCAGGGAATGAATTGCTTTGCATTGGCATTGCTTCCAAAAGCAGCTGCTCTGAGGTCCAGCCAGAGACACTGGCTATACAGGCATTTGCTTGCTCGGAATCACTCAATGGGGACTGATAGGAACTTCAAACTTGTAAATGGGTATCCATAAGGCCAAGCCCACTTATCATGCTGTTTCACCCCACCAAAAAAAAACCCTCTACATATATTTAAGATGGATTGCAGATACAAAGAAGCTTTTGAGAAACATGAAGATGTTGCATGTTACAACCAGAAAATGAATGCCACTAATAAGATGAGACAGAAATACTTATTGGAAAAACTCTTTACTTCAATTATGATCTGTTGCCATTGAGTTAGGAACGGCTGGTACGGCAGCAGTAAAGACTCCAAACATACAGAAGGCGAAGAAGCATTTATTGAGAAAAGCTTGTCCTTTAATAGATGAGTTTGTGGACTAAAATCATATTGGTTAACAGGTTAACAGGCAAGTGACACCCCTCAGCCCATTGGTGCAAGAAGGACAACAACCTCTTGGAAGCATCTTAAGATAAACAGCATGTAGCTCACGAGTAACATGTCCACAAATAGCAGGTGCAAGGGATTGTTTTTAGTTCTTTCTCTACACTTTCTCACAGCCTTCCCAGGTCAGCCTGGGAAAGCTGTGAGCTTCTCTGACCAGGCTGTCAGCAGCCACAGTGATGCACCACTCAGTCTGGCAAATTCCATTTCAGGATGTAGTTAATATCCTACATCAATCTGCATCCAGAAGATGTAGGAGATTGTCCTAGCAGGATGCAAGTCTTGCTGCACAATTGCATGTGCTGTTCTGTTAAAGAGAATGAAGCTCAAATGGCTGGTTCTGTGTCAGAAAACAAAGCTTTGGACTTTAATAAAGTATTTAATTTTCATGGAGAATAAAGAAAACAAGGTAAGTGGACAGGTTATTGCATCTACCACACTAATATTTTTGTATACAACAGCCTTGGCAAAAAGAGAGTCCTCCAAAATAGAAAATATATGGTTTGATTCCCAGCTGAAGAACAGGACTTGAGTCCATCTCACAGAGATTTGCTCTTCATGGGACTGTGGCTATTTCTCAGGATCAGTCCAGAAATCCCACTCTGTAGTTAAGAAACTTCTCCAACAGAAAGTACCTTTTGGAAAAGGAAATATATGCAGGAAGTGGTATACACAATTAAAATATTCCTGATCACTCCTTTAATTTAACTCTCACTTTTAGTTAGTGATCATGAGTCAATCATGATCATTGTGGTCCTTTTTCTGCTCATTTTCCATGTGGGTTTTACAAGCATAAAAGGGGTTCAGGACAGTTGCAGAAGGGCAAAGTGAGGTCAGTTCAGGTGTAGAAGGATTAAAAATGAAGTGAATAGTTTCCTATAGGGGCTACAGCTATTGTGAGCATGCGAATGGAAGTGTCTGTCTGAGGGGTGAAAAAACACTAGAGGTGGAGCTTGAGGCAGACATTTAATGACAGACATAAGGCAGACATAAGGGGCTACCATGAAATTAAGTGATTAATAGGTCATCTGTTGAAATTCACATGCATGTTGGTTACAGTTCACATGAAACCCTGCTGCTTTCTCAAAGCCTCAGTTGTTGCAGAGTCATTTCAGATGCTGCTACCTTGGTGAAAATCTGGGAATGTAGGACATCCTTTAGATGAAAAGAAAATTCTGGCACACAGTGAAACATGTGAGTGATGCACCAGCTTGAGTATTTAGAGCAGAGTGCAATATGAGAAATCCAAACTGAAATGTTCAGAAACTGATGATCCAGTATAAAGACTTGAATGAGCAGTGTGGAAGCCATAGCTCTTGCTCAGTGATATCACTCACCTATATCCAGGAAAAATAAAATATTAGATTAGGATTCTGACCCAGGAGAGAGTTGGCAGAAAAATACAATGCAGAGGGAAGAACAGTAGGTATCCTAAGAAAACTAAAAAGTAAAGGGACCTGGGTTCAAAGACACGACCATCTTCATCATCCAGAAAAAAACGAAAACAATCCAAAGAACTCCCTCTGGTCTTATATTTCAGTTATTTTACTGGTTCATGCTACTATCTGAAGTAGTAATAGTAGAATGTGAAAAGTTAAGGGGTATTTAATCTACCAGATGTTGCATTTCTAAAAAATTAAGTTAATAAACAGAAATAGTTTTCAAACCAGAGATTGTTTCACATGCATGCCATGTAGCATAGATGATCATCCTGTACTCTATTAATCTGGCTATACTTCATGTATCTGTATCTATTATTTGCATAACATTTATTCTCTAATAAGGTAAAATTAAAATCTGTATCCCCAAGTGCACAGGGAGGTCACCAGTGTGAATCAATCACTAAAAAAGTAAAAGAGCTGTACTCCAAGGAAATTGAGTTCAATTCTGATCTGCATATTAATTGATGGTTCATTCAGGATAGTGTTAAAAAGCAATTTTTAGTCAGAGAAAATGAATTAAGAGGAATTGTTCTTAAGATAGGTACATAGCTATCCATGTTGGAAGGGAAAATATTAAAAGTCAACTCTACAAATATACTGCCACAGAAGGTAAAAAGGAAACTACATGTCTGCTCTGCAAAGGGAGACTGGTCTAAGCAAATGCATGTGTTTCCATCATCATATGAAAGAACGGTTCTTCAAAGAAGAGAAGATTGGAATAGGGATAGGGGTATCCTGCAGAATGCTACCTAGAAGGAGTGAATATGCAGCAGAAACTTTTGAATCCAACAGTTTAATTCTTTAGAGAAGCACTATTTTCTATTAACTAAACAGACCCAGAAAATCCAAAGGTTTTGTTCCCTGAACTGTACCAACATGTACAGATGTAATTCAGGATTAAATCATCAGTACTTTTCAGTCTACTCTAGTTTACATGTCAACAACTCAACTGCTCCATCAGCCTTCCATCTGGAAAGCCTAGCACATGCCATGTGTCCAGGGACTGGCAGAATCAGGTGGTTTCAGATCAAGAAAAGTTCATGTGTGTGTGTGCACGTGTGTGCACATATGTGCGCGCTTATGTGTGTGCTTGTGTGTGCCTGCTAAGATCAAACCCCTCATGAATGCACACCACAGAGAGTGTTGTGTTTTCTCTCTACTTCATATTGAGCTAGTTTCAGCTAAAGACATTCAGGTGCAGCTGCTACAGAGCTTAAAGGAGTCCATAACATCTTTAAGGATATTTGCGTCCACTTAAACCAACAGCAGGAAGACATGTAGTGTGCGCTTCAGAGCACCATGTTCTTCCACTTCAACAGTCTGCCTGCACAGTGGGATGATGGGTGCTGCAACAGCATTTGCTTTATGGATCTATTTGAGGGAGAACTTCAGGGAAAATTTGTGGCCTTATATAAAAATTGGAATAAAAATGGCCACTTGGGACCATATGCTTTATATCACTGTCAGTAGTCAGGAAAAAGTCCTGGGCAGAAGATGTTAGACATTTACATAGTCTTTCTCCTTCCAGCAATGCACATTTTCAGGACTTGTTGAACTAAGAGGGATAAGGTATGTCATTGTGTTTGATAGAATTTGATTGGTCCACTAATCATACTCCAAAATGTTGTCTCATAATATTCTGAAACAATTTACAGTTCTTAATCTACAGTACCATCAATCAATCAATCAATCAATCAATCAATCAATCAATCAATCAATCAATCAGTTCCAGACTGAAAGCTATTCTTTCAATGAAAACTTGGGTTTTAAAACTTCTGCTAGATAATTTCAGTGAGTGAACATTATTTCCTCTTATTGTGCATTGGATTTTGGACTAGTTCTTATTAATTGGTAATGTCTTATCTGATTTTCCAATTGCTTTTGACACTGGACCCAGTGAAATAGAAAAAGACCCATGATGACATTGATGACATCACAGTTCTCTTCCTCAGCTGGCTTTAGCTTAGATTTAGAGAACCGCAGTGGACAGTAGAAAGGAAAAAAAATTAAGACCTGAATCTCATGTTTCATTTTATTACTCAGTCATTAATGATGTCTGTCTGAATTGTCAATGTTTGTTTTAGTTTTAGCAATTGAAATGAACTATATATCAGCTTGAAACTTTGTCATTCCACGTATTCATGTTTCTTTGTGAGCTTGTTTAAAATATGATGGAATAGTGCAAGTTCTCACATAGATATTTTACAGACCTCCCTTAATTGTGAAATTTAGTGTGATTTTTGAATTTCTATAGTCTGTATGATTTTACCCCTACTAAATTCAACAAATAATATGGAAAACTTTCAAAATAAATTGAAAGCTGTGCATACTAAAGTAACAATAACCCAGAGATTCACTGACACCTCTAAAAAAAAATCTAGATGACAGAATTACCTAGAAAAAAATAGGGTGACAGAAATACCCTGAAGAATTGAGGCGGAAATAAATGCATACGTATACCTGCTGGAAAGCTGAGTGGGATGGCAACTTCTGAAAGAGACATCAGTGTGTGGTGCAAATGTCAAGGTGAAGTATTCACTGTGAAAATACTGTTGCTAGTAGCTATGTTTCTGTGATTCTAGGATTCTATGTTGGAAAGGTGAAGAACTTGCCCTGACCCAAAGAAAAGGTTGCAGTCACTTAACAATATCAAAATATTTTCGATGAAAGTAAGAACAGTACTGCCAAAACATACCCATGGCATAGGCATCCTTTTATCTCCATGAATATGAATTCTGTATTTTAAACATTTCTCAGTTTCATCCAAGAATTACTAAATTACCAGATATTTCATGGCCATTCAAGGAAGAAATAGATGTGGATAAAAATAATATAGTCAGACTACCAAAAGCAATAGTAATCTCAGGGTTTTGAACAGAGGGGGAGGCCACTGGTGCCACAAGGAACTGCAGGGACAGCTAATAAAAGGATGCCAATGAGTTGCTTTGGATGCTCACCGTGAATGGAAAACAGACATTCAAACAACTATGTCAAACTTTCCCAAATTCGCAGGATTAGAAACATTTATTTCTTTTCCTTGGAAGAGAAAAGGTAGTTTTTCAGATATTGAAATAAATGAGGCTAACTATGTTTTTGAGCAGTCTGTTTTTCAACTGAAACTTTGGTTTAGGTTGCTCCCTAGAATTTTATTGTGATTTCTTTAATGTACTCTATTGTAGGGAATAATAAAAATTAATAGGTGTTAATGCATCTAGTGCCAGGAGGAGTTTATCTATGGGTGCTGTAAAAGTGTCTATTACAGTGAAACTCTATCCTACACCAAAAAACCCACAATTCAGATCAACTCATTTTCATCTGCAAAGAAATCAGAACTAAATCCGGAATATATAGGCTGCTCAGTCACGAGACATGACAAGCTGTTTACCATTTCTAAGAAATTCACTGAATCTTCAGATATAAAGACCCTGTTGTTAGCTTTCATTTTTCATACTTGTTAGTTCTACTTAAACAGCTATAGCACAAAATAACCTATTTCCTTATGCTCATGTTCAAATTTATAAGTAATATCTTGAGATTTATTAATTGTCTCACAAATCAAAATATAATTATTAAATTCAACATGTCGTGGTAGTTTAATTCTTATTTGTATTTAGATTTTGTTATCAAGTGTGAATTAGTGGGTTATAATGAATTTAAAGTATTATTTTAATATGTAATATGCTTTATTTGTAAGCATTATGTAATATGTAATACGCTTTATTTGTAAGCATTTAGCTTACAAATACTGTACACATTAACTAATATACTTCATTAAAGGAGGAAATAGAACAATGCTATGATTTCCTTATTGTGTGTCACTCGTAATATTTTTTCTTTGCATGTAAAAAAAGTCATAGTCAAAAAATATCATGGTCAGGAAGAGGATATGCCTGAGACCTGAAGTGATTCAATCTCCACAGTCTCAGACCCAGTGTGTACAAATGGTCATATTTGCAGTAGAAAATTTGTAATTATATCAAATCTTTACTTAAACTTGCGCCTCCTATACCACCTAAGCACCTAATGCTGAAGGTGAAAGAAAGACACCTCTAAATATTCATGCAAATAGGACAGGATCAAGGAAACATCAGGCTAGAAGAATTAATCAATAAAAATCAACGTTGAAAACTCACCATAAACAATCACTGCCCTGGTTCTGCTGGTCACCCTATCGGTGATACTGGCCAGGATGCCATTGGCCTTGCTCAGCTGCTGTTGACCAGCATCCCCAGGACATTTTCTGCTGGGCAGCTTTCCAGCCACTCTTCCCTAGTCCTTAGCACTGCCTGGGGTTATTGTGACCCAAGGGCAGCACCTGGCACTCGGCCTTATTAAATCCCAAACTACCAGCCTTGGCCCATCAGTCCAGCCTGTCCAGATCCCTCTGCAGAGCCTTCCTGCCCTCCGACAGATCAACAGTCCTGCCCAGAAAAGTGTCATTCATGAACTTACTGGCCACGTACTCAGTCCCCATGTCCAGATCATCAACAAAGATGATCTGGACTGGTCCCATGACTGAGTTTTGGAGAATCCTATTAGTTACCAGCTGTCAACCAGCTCTCACTCTTTGGGCCCAGTCATCCACTAAGATTTTAGCCCAGAGAAGATTGCACCTGTTAAAGCCAGGGGCTGCCAGATTTTCCAGGAGAATACAATGGCAATAAATATCAAAAGCTTTGCTAAAGTGAAATTTCATCTCAATTTCCCTAAGAAGGAGGCTTACAAGGATCTTATTTGGCCCCATGATGTTAATTTTTTAAGTGGTTTAAGGACATTGCTACTTCACTGCAAAAGGCTTTTCTGCCTCGTCTAACTATCTCACCAAAAAAAAAAAAAAAAAAAGCAAAACAGTTCCCAAAGGGGTGAACACAAGAGAAATACATTTCAAGTTTTCCACTGCAGCTCTGTGATTTCTAAATGCTTCTGCACTTTGACATTGTTAACTGTCTCTCAGGCTGCCTGCTCCTGAGGTGTTTCAATGATATTGGAATCAGCCTTCTTGTTCTGCTATCACTGGATTTTATGTTTCTTTTTGCTACATGGCTACACCTTCAGTTTTCTGAAGAATACATTTTCAACTGAATAGACTGCATTTAAGCCTTCTTCTAAAGCTGATTTTTTTTTAGCTTTCCTTGTCTTTTTGTTAAGACTTCATATATTTTATCTGAGACACCAATACTTATATACATTAACCCTTTAAATGCTGCCTGTGTAGATTTCACTCATTTGACTGAATCTTTTAATTTCTTCTTAAAAAGTATTTTTTACTTTTTCATTTTGTTCTCTCTTTGTAGCAAAAACTACTGCAGAGCATATTTTGACTTTGTTGTTTTATTAAGGATATTAGATGTAAATACATTGTAATCACAGTCTCAATGATAATAAAATTTTGAACTGAGCTCTGCACTCATTCTTCTCTTACCTTGTAAATTTACCTGTGAGAGTATAATATTGTTCCATTTCAGGTGTCTTAAAATGTATTTTTCCTCTTCTGTCTTAATGACTCCATGCTAATTTAACTACGTCTCTCTCTGTGGAGCCGAATGCTGCTTTTATTACTATTTGTTCTGCCTTGATGTGATTTCCCTTAAAATGTTTTTGCTACTTTCATTCTCCTGGCTGGCTGATTTATTGTACTGATTTTATTTATTCTCTTTGAGATTTGAACCCATAGTGATTTTTTGTTTTCCAGTTAGGGAAAAGATGTAATGGTCTGCTTGACTCCAGGATGTCACCTCCACCAATAAAAAGCAGTACTTTGGTCTGACACCTTCTCCTCCTCCAACTTCCTGGGAATAGCCACATTACCATCTCATTGGCAAATGGCAGTCAAAAATGATGGAATATTTAAACAAGGGAAAGAATGTAGATTAGTTTGTTCCCCAGACTCTCCACAGTCATTGTAAAGGAAAGATTTGAAATTAAATGAAATCCTGAGATACTATTAATATGAAGACCAGACTTAATAGAGACTTTGTTTTTTCTTTGAAGGAAATACTCTCTTGTTTATCTAGAAAAAAGCAGAAAGCTTTCTTAAATAACCATTGTATTTTGTTTATCTTATATTAAAACATTTTGATACAAGAAAAGACAATGTCTGCAACAGTATTAAATAGCAGCTTTTCCTCATGATTCAAAAAAATCTTAAGTATGAACACTTCCGTGTTAAGTTTTGAAGCAATGATGTATTACATGATGCAAGGCGAAAATGTTTGTGTAAAATATAAATATAGAAATTAATAAAAAAATCATACTAAAACCCTCATATTTTCCAACATTGCAATGCTATGATATAAAAAAACTCAATAAATTTTTAATATACTATATTTTCCTGAAACAGACTTCTATGATAGTAAGTCATTTCTAATAATGTCTCTTGAGTAACTTTATCAATAATTCATTCAATAAAATTTATCCTGACCAAGGGATCTTAGTCCTGTTTTTGATGTCCTCTCAGGCTGCTGCAAGATTACAGCAATAAAACTTTTGGAAGACTGTTATCAGGAGAAAATCTTTGATCACTCCACCAAATTGAGAAATCTACCCTTCATGAGGATGCACATGACTTAGAAGCATTTAGACTAAGGTGAATTATAATGCAAATTTTTTTCCAGTTTGCAGAATAACAAAATGTGGGTTGTATTGGGAAAGAATAAAATTGTGACTCACAGGAGCTTGGAAAATGAGTGGTTTAGAGAGCCCACTATCCCTAGTGTATGACATGGGTCAATATAGCACCAACTCAGAAATTATACACTTACAGTATATTTCAGAAACCTCAAACACACTGGAAGAGAAATATCAAAATGACTTAATATAATCCCACTGAAGCACTGGAAAAAAGTATATGTCATTCTGGTTGTTCACGGTAGTCTCAGCATTTTTTTTGATGCTATGAAATCTTTCAAAATAGGAAATGTGTGAGAAGTATTAGAATGGGTCTGTAGTGAAGATATTTTTATATTTTTCATCCTACATCTGCAAAAAAAAAAAAAAAAAAGAAAACAGAAAAAAGAAAAAAGAAGCACATATTTATAAAGTGCAATTGTGGTGTAATTTGAATGCCAGAAAGCTAGTACCTAAGTGAGATGTTTGTTTCAGTTCTCCCAGCTGTATGTTGCCAATGCAAGCTTTAGTTTAATTGCAGGCACTCTTTAAAATAAATCATTATCTGTCATTGTCATTCAAAAACGATAAAACATAAAAATAGATGCAACATTCAGCACTATTTAGACGTATCTGAAAACATTTTAAAAGTACGTATTTTGTAGTCTTTAGATCACAGAGTTTCATGCATTTTCTAGAAAGACCTTTCAGATCAAAATATAAGCCAAATTACCCATAAAAATAAGCTGGTAGAGGAAAAGAGAGGAAGCCTTCTCATTTCCACATTTTCCTGAAATTGGAAATGTTACAGAGATGTTTAATTGTCATTGCATCAAGCTGTGTCTTCAATCAATGAATTGCATAGAGATGGTGAGAGATCAGATAGCATCTTTCCAAAAAAAAATCCAGAAGCCCCCAACTGGATATGATAAAGGAAAAGCGGATGTGGCGTGTTACTTGGCACCTTAGGAGGGTCATATATCTAACAAAAATATTCTCAAATGATCAAGAATGAACAAACATAAAATTAAGGGAAGTATATTTTGGCACCCTATGAAAAATTTAAATTTCCTTTGTGTAGCATGAAACACAACTATGACATACCACAGAATTGTTTGAATTTGATTGTCTGTCAGCCAAATTTAAAATTATCAGATACCTCCCCAATTTATTTATTTTTTTTATGAGTCAGTAGCATAGTTTCTGTAACAGAAATTTTATTCTGTCTAAATATTATTCTCCACAGCTTCTTTTCTATGTATACACTTGCTACGCGTCGCAGGAGCAGCTAAAGGACATGGCGTGTGGAGAGACACAACTGAAGAAAGTAGAGTCACTCTGCAACTCAGAAAGGTGAAGAGCAGCAGGTCACAGATGCTGTGAGCAATAAGTGGATTCATTTGGTGATCATCGGGTTTACAGAAAATCTGTGTGTCACTCTGGCTTAGTGGTTCTGACAATTGCTCTGTACAGTACCTTATTGGTGATTCAAGTAAGTTTCCTCTGTTGCAGAAACTTTACCGCAAACCATTTTTCCTCTCAAAGATCAGAAGAAAAAAATCTGTTTCCCTGGATCATTCTTTATCTAACCCACCTGCAGATTAAAATATAATGAAGATTTGCGTAACATTTTAGAGCCAAGATATACTAAAAATTTTGCAACAAAGCAGAACCACTGCCACATTTACCATCAATCTTTTTTGTAAGACTGCAGCAGAGAAGTTATGAGAAAGGTGTTCTCCTTTTCCATATAAATACAAACACTTTCTTATAGCCACAAATAAGCTAATATTCATTATCACTTGGCAAAAGAACCTTATAGCAACTACGCTCTGGTGGAAATGCTTATGCTCTGTTCCAGAAATACATTGAATAGCTCCATCACACATCATAGTTTTCAAACCATGTTATTTAGAAGATGTTTGTGTGTAGGGTTCTAAGGATGATGTAATTAAGAGCTTCTAACTACCTAGGGATGCCTTTCATTGAGATTGCTTTTCCTGTAGGTATCTAATACTATATGCAGTCTGTTTCATTGTAAATCGTGATTGGACTGTTTGTTCAGTACCAGTCATGTTAGACACAATCTGATTGGAGACAAGAGGGGCTCTCATCACATGAATAGTAATTTACTTTACGAGTTTCAGGGGTAAGTGATTTTAAAGGTAGGAATGATTTCTCACAATTAAGATAGCCATCAGATATGCCAATTAAAGCAGCAAAATCTGGTCCTCACTGTATTGGGATAATTTCTCAGGAGGTTTCTGCAGAGCAATCCGCAGGAAAAAATGCAACCCAGACTGTTACCCCATGGAGCATTTTCCCAGTGTGCTCCTCCTGGACTCAACTCAATCTTGCTGTTTACACTGATATGCCAAGCCCATCTGTTTTCACTAAGTTCCTCTAGGTTTTACAAGGCTTCAGCCAAATTCTTTGGCTTTTGCAGAATGTGCTTCCAGGGCAGAGAATCTTTGTCTGCTATCACTTTTTGGAAATGGATCTCTATAAAACCAACTCTGAGTCCCCTAGAGGTCCCTCTGCATCCTTAAAAATCTTAGCTTGGTTCTCTCTTGGATTCTGACACCTGGTACTGAGGTCAGAGTAGATAGTTTTAGCACTCAAGTATAAATGAAAATTCTATTAAAAGAACGACATGATTTTTATTTTCTGATGGTTTGGGACTCCAAACTATGTGAATGTATGTCATTTGAAGAAAGGAGATGCAAACTTTTCAAAAAACTTCTAAACTGACATCCCTTCCATTTGGATAACCCGGGAAAGAGTAGGAGAAACACCAGGGAGCATCTACTAACTGTATTTTTCATTCATTCACTCAGTCACTGAGATAGAAGCAAACATCTAAAAAGTAGTAGTTAGCAGTGCACACTTTTTTTTTTTTAAGAGGTAATTAGATTAGAACTTTGCTTTACATATAGTTTCCTATCTGAAGGCAACATCCCTTTGCACATCTGGGCCAGCAATCACCAGGTCTCTTCCTACACAAGACACTCTCCGGTGAATTTACTTACAAGTTCCCCCTCTCAACTGTTGTGCTTTCAGACATTGAGCACAGTTACCTGCCCTTTTTTTTTTTTTTGTCTAAGGACTTTTTACTCCCTAGACTGAGTTCCTTGCAGTGAACGCAGCGAAAACTGCTTTTACTGAGGATGCTGTCATAATAATGCTGTCATTTGACAATATATACTCATTTGCTGATGGTCACAAGCAGGTGTTCTGAAAGACTTTACTGTGACTAATTTATAAGCACTGAAGTATTTGATTTTACCTATGACACTTTCGGGATAAAGAAAATTGTTTTTCCCAAATAGGTATACCTACAGATGTATATATACACGTGTATCTATAAATAATATAAATAGTAGATAAATAAATAAATAATAAATAAATAAATATATTTATATTTAATACATATTTTTGTACAAAGTGATAACCCCAACAGAACTCAGAAAATTTTAGGTAATATGGGAAAAAATCAGGCATTAATGTTTTAATCTTTGAGGCTCAAATTCCAGGTAAATTTGAATTTCTGTGATAGACAGGTTTTAATATCCTTCTGAAATATTTATGTTATCCCATGTCTTAAAAACTAATTTCATGTTGTTCCTTCCCTTTTTTTAAAGTTGAACATGAAATTGAGTTTGAAACTTTTCCTGATTTTCAAAATAACATCTCTATGTACTTGGAAAGTTATACATAATTTTTGCACAAAAGCAATAATATCAAAACCAATAAGGACTGTATGGACAGGTAGTTGATAGCTGTCTAAAATATCAAGTCAGGTAAAATAATATGCATTGAGAATGTAATTTTCAACCTAGATCCATTTCAGGATTTTCACTGAACAGTCATGTAAACAAAACCAAGAATAAACCCTTACCAGGAAGAGACTAAGAGCAATGGATGATTCTCAAATAATTTTGGAGTTACCTTCTTATTGGCTTCCCTCAAAACACAACAGAAAATATCACTCCTTTCAAATTTTACCATTTCTTTGATACTGGACACTCAAAACCCAAGAAGTAGAAACATTCTTGATCTAACTTTTATGGGTGAGAGGAGATGTCTTATTTATTTTCTGATATATTTCTAAAATCTCTGGCATCATAGACAGATCAGATAGGTCCTAACCCTGTCATACCATATAACCCAAATCAGATATCAAAAATACATTCTAAAAAGAACTAAGATTCCAGGGAATCTATCCATTGATTTCTATAGAAAGAGCAAAAAGTTTCTGACTCAACTGGACCTATAAGATCACAAGCATGGTATGACAAGCAACATTGGAGACAACCAGAAACATGTTTAAGGCTCTAGAATGTTAGTAAGATCTGCAACTATGTGGGACACAAGTGCAACCATTTCTTCAGTTTTAATAATTTTGGGTAGGTTTCCTATGGTGTAAATATTATACAGTGTACAGATGTGTTATGCATAATGCTCCCTTAGCCAACATTTTTCAACTTCTTTCTGTTCCTTTCCAGTGTATACTCCTGAAAGTTACATACTGCACACAATTTTGACCTGTTCCTCATGTTATTTTTTCTACAATGCTTACCACTTATATATAAGAGGGCTTTATAAACATTTCCTTTATGGTCACAACACCTTTGTTGAGAGCATTGCCTCTTTTTTATGCACAGAGAACTGAAGAACAGAGAGGTAAACTTGCAAAGTGTACTTGAATGTGGAGTGGCTAATCTGAGATGTTTAAAATGTGATTATTTGCATCTTAAGGTATGACAGGAGTCTATTTAAACGAGAAGCACAGCTTTAGCTACAAACAGGAGTGCTCAGCATTTCTGCAAAGCAGATCGCAAGGTGGAAGATACAGAGAAACAGGCAAAAAGTGTGTCTGTGCCTGTGGGGACACAAGCCCTTTGGCTGTACTTTGGCTCTGTGGCAAGACCCTTCTTTCCCTCCTTGCCTTGGCATCCTGGCCACTCTGGGGATGCAGCAGGGGAATATGGTCTGGAAGGAAGCTATGTCACATTCAAACCAGGCACCTTTCTAGATGACCTGAACATTCATGAGAGGAGAGTGAATGTTATTAATCCCCTGTTTAACATCAATGGCTCACTATGAAATCTTTGTGAAAGATGGTGATAATATTCCTTACAATGAGAAGGCAAATTTGCAGAATACATTTTACATTTTTTAGAAGACCTCTGGACATACTGCCTTGGGTGCCCAAAATACATGAGTGGAAATGTCTGGAAATTATGGAGGCAATTGTCAGAGTATTTTTTGTTTGTTTAATGCTGCATCCTGAAACCTTAATTGTCATTCACTGGAATTTACATGAAAATAAAAGTAAAGTATAAAAATTGGTTGTATTAGACCCCTCCACTAGAACAATCAAAAAAAGGATGAAAGTTTTTATGTAGAGTTTAAAATAATAGCTGATGTTTCCCTTAATCTGCACATATCGGGGAAAAATGTTCAAATTTGCTTACAGGAATCCTTAAGAGCTCACATAGTCTCCCTCATGCATAGCAAGTGCTGTCAATGGTGTACATTTAATATAACACCAACATCCCAAATCAGAAAAATGACCTTCAGAGCAGTTCTGAACAAAAATATTGACATGCTTTGAAAGAAAAATAATGGAAAAAACCCCCTTGATTTTCCAACAGCCAAATTTGGTTCTGCTCTGTAATATTTTTATGTCTCCAGCAATAGGAAAATATTTATATTTTCCATTTTCAGTCCAAGATAGTAATGCTGAAAATGTTATCATAAATGAATAGGCTAATTGGTGCATGATCACCTCTCATTTTACAGGATTAAGATTACCAAAAATGTAATTGCAGGAGAGGGAGAAGCAAAATATTGTACAAGTGTTTAAGACCCAAATCATTTGTGCATCCAATTTGTGACAGCCACAGTGGCACCGAGCTCTCCGTGCTCCCTTTGAAAACCCCAGCCTACGTCTGTGCATACAAAATATTTTCTGTTTTCATGCATGTGTTAGCTCTGTTCGGACCTTCTGGGGGCTTTTTTGCTGTATTTTACATCATTCCAAGTGATTTTTTTAAACCCTCACCTGCCTTACTGAGTGTTGCCAGCTGCAGTTCAGAATTCACCCATGAAAGCTATTTTGGAGCAGTAAAAGAGGAGAAGAGAGCAATATGCCGAAAAGCCCGGCATGCAAGCAGGCGGGCTGGGGAAGGTCATTTGCTGTCGAGTGCTAGGGACAGGAAAACGCCAATCCCATAAAGGGATTTTGCTAGAGACTGCGGGAGGACAGGAATCACTAGGTGGCAGAAGCGCTCCTTCTGCTGCTCCTCCTACCCCGCGTGGTGTGGGCTGTAATTAGGTCAGTGCATGGCGAAGTAGGACTGGGTGATAAATAAAGAAGGTTTTCTCTCCTAGTACACACTGCAGCTTAATTTCGCTTCTTTTTGGGTGGTGTTACAAGGTAGATTAAAACATTTAAAAGAAAAAAATAAAACCCTCTTGCCAAAGTAAATGAAATTTAAACTTACTGAGCAGCAACAGCAGAAAAGGAGAAATAAAAAAAAAAGGAAAGATTACTCCTCTCTAGTGACATTGATATTCTGTTCAGAAGAACACTGAGGAGGGGGAGGGCTGTGCAGAGATGCGTGTTAAATCTCAAATCCAAATAGGCAAAATGTGCACTTTTGCCAACTCTGATGCAAAGCAATAATATATACTTTTTCCTTGAAGAGTTTTTGTAATTTTGCTAAGAAAAAGGCAGTTTTAATCAGCAAAACTTGACTGATTTCCCCTTCCAGAGATCAGAGTAATGTATCTCATTCTGGAGGTGGTACTGAAGGTCAAAGATGAGATAACATCTCCTGCATCACTTAATCTCCATCTAACTGGGAGCCACATTACCCCAGAGTTCAGTGTCAGCTGATGGAAAGGAAGGTACAAGTTGTCAGAACAATTATTACAGAATGTGCTTAATCAGATTCAAAAGCTGTTCTTTGTGGGTTAAATCATGTTAAGGACTCGATACTATTTCCAGAGAAGTCAAAGCAAACCTCCCTTTGATTTGACTAAGATCAGATTTTGCCCTCAGTGCAACATCTGAATTCCCAAAGGACATAACAGGGAAGGAGTTTTCTAGAAGAGGAAGACAAAGGATAGAAATCATCCTCTTCCTCTCTTGGCTTTCCACCCCTTAAACATTCAGGGAGAAGACTAGACTTACTTAAAACAGAAGATGACCTGGATGAACGAAAGCATAAAAATATCAAGAAAACGAACAACATTATATGTGCTAAAACATGATTTAGACTGAATCTGAAATTCTGCCTAGACCTAAAACGGTGATACTTAAACATGATATTGCAAATGTATCCTAAGAACAGGAACCCTGAAAGCTCAGATCACTCCTCTATTTCATTCTCCAGGTGTTTACTTGTACTGTTTTGACTTGGAGACTTAGGTAAACAACTCTTGCTTAAAACCCAGGGGGAATTTAAGATGGGTAGAATACTGCAGAAAGTCACAATTTGTTCAATTTATTTAAGTGTGGACAACTTACTTTGACAGGATCTGGTTTTAACAATGCACTTTTATTTACTCCAGGTTTTAAACACAGTAAGGGATTGTGCCTGTGGCCAGTTAATATAATATCCTAATGATCAAAGCAAGAGGACAATTTTAGTTGCATCAGATTAAGTGTGGGTGAGGATATTTGGTATATCTCAGTTCTGGCCTGTGGGAAATGCTAGAACCAAGTCTGATCTGCAGTGGGACAGTGTCTCCCTTGAAGAGAGCTTGTCACCTTCTGTTCATAGCCACTCCTGAAGTGGTGTCCTTGGGTCTTTAAGTTATCATATGGCTTTTGACCAAGTGAAGATTGTCTTTTTTATATATAGCTAAGTAGGTTGGACATTCCTGGCTTAACTGAAGATTCACTTAGAAAAGAGGAGCTCTAAATCCCACCTTTAAGTGGGTGAGATACCTACTCTTACACAGAGTTTTGCCTTTAATCCCCTTTCTACACAGAACTAGTAGGGATCAACCTACAGCTTAGTAAGAAATTTAGTGGGAATTTTAGTGAGGAAAATCTTAGCCCCCTTTCTACCTTTTGTTACCCTAGCTTGAGCAGGTCTCTGAGTTTCCAGGTGAATTCTCTGACAACTAAACTGCTCTCTAAATGGTGGGCACAAGTCTTATAAATCATCTGGCTTCTACAAGCAATGCAGTGAACTCTGCTCTTCCAAGGGTACATGAAAGCAAACCTTTCTCAGATTTCCTTTTTTCAAATGAAGCATGGGAGCTGATATTACCCTTGCTCAGTGTTTTTCAGTGATACCTGGTAATTTTGGGAGAGATCACATTGTGCTGTATACTGCATAAATCCTTGTGGATACCAAATTGGATAGCAGTGCCTGAAAGATATTGCTTTCTTTAGAGATGCTGAAATCATCTATTGGACCTAAGGCTATGACTTTGTTGTTTATTACAGTTAATGAATTTAAGTAGGACACAAACTATATTAGCATATAGATGCTGCTGTGACTTTTAGAGTTTTGAATAAGTTTCAGACAAGAGGGAAAGATTCTGGTGTCTATAACACCATTCTCTCTGAGATGTGGGTGGATATTCTGTGGTGGGAATCTTAGTTATAATAGCACAAAAATGCTGTGGGCCTGAAAGGATGTGTTAATATCAGACACATAATTCAGACCTTCAAGTGGGGACAGCTTTGAAAGATTTAAAAGAGTGTTACAATAGTAGTGTCCCTCATTCTCATAATCTTTATTTCTCATGTGCTTCTTACTACACAAGTATGAATTGAAATGGAAAAATCTCAGAGAAAATCAAACTAAAGACCAGTGCAGACCTACAGGCTTTCTCTAAGAGGTTATCAAACTGATTTCATTTTTGTGTGTTTCACCATCAAACAACTAGTAGCATCACAGCAAAAAACTGTATTGCCAAAAGATTTGGTCAGGTGTGGGAAAGATCATTTTCACCAGTGTCGTTACAGTCTTCAATCTCCAGCAACAGCTGGAGACTTCATCTAAAAATTGTTGTCCTTGTGTTTGACCTGGAAATCATAAAAAGGTAGTTAACTGCTTGGACTAGTTTAGTCAACTTCTATACTTGCTTGAAAATGAACTATGTTGAGGACCAGATTCCTTCCAACAAATCTAGTTGTACCACCAGATAAAGATGCATAGAAAGGATAAAGACTGTGGTAACAATACATATGGATAGTGGACTCCTGCCTGTATATGCTCCCTCATAAATGACAGTACAGGGACAGGAGAGCCATCAGAATTTCTTTCTTAGAAATTCTCTATGTAAACAAGAGCTGACTGTGGATTTAGAATGCTAAACTTCTTATTTGACAATTTGGATCCCAAAAGGATTATTTTTGTTACTACTGAGCTTGACTCTGATGTTGAATAAGGGTTGGATATTTTTTTTCCTTGGTATTTTTAACTGCTCTTGAAAACATTTTGTTGAATACTAGGAGTGGTTGGTACATTTCCAATTTGGAACTGCTTAGCTCATGAGTTCATAAAATAACTGCTACAACTGAAAAGTACTGCAGCAGCACAGAAAAAAAAATCCAGAAAACTCTGCAGACTTATAAACACATTAATTTTTTTTTTCTCAGTTGAGGTCCAGATGTTGAAAAGAAAACACATGGACATAAAAGAAATTTGTTTGTTTGTTTTTTTTAAACAAAACGAATATATTTTAGTTCTTTTACTTGAAGAGTGTTACAGAATTTATTATTTCTATTTTACAATTGTGTTGTGTGGTACACACTAAGAGCTAGTACTGTGTTACAAAATCACTAATACAAAATAAGATGCATTTAACTTCATCATCTCAACTATTTTCCCATAAGAATAAAATCTATGTGGTAAGGGAAGAATTTGTGTATAGTGTATTCAGTGCTCTGCTTCCTTATGAGAATCAACTCAAAGCAGAGATGCCTAAGCTTTCAGGCAGTGTCAGACACAGAGTTTGTGATAAGACCGTGTCAGTGTCTCAGGCTGTAACTTCTCCACAGCAATTTGTCATACCCTTGCCTCATAATCTGGTGTACACATGTGCATTGCAGAAATATCGTGAGTAGATATACAACACCTTCCCTCTCATGATATTTTCCAAATCCATAAATGCTTGAATTATAGCATGACCAGCTGTGTGTATGCTCACCACTCCCAGTGTCCTTGCGAGATGTATAAACTTATTGCAGAGGAGAACTCTGAAAACCACATAGAACAACAGCAAGCACCATTTTACACACAAAGCTGGGCTGCTCCTCCCTCAAGATGTCTATTTCTATCCTAGAAAACCTGTTCAGTGCACAAATATTTTGGGATAGCATCATGTTCTGACTGTCACTTCAGTTTAAGCAGATGTATTACTTCCTGTTAATAGAACAAATGGACTTTGCTGATAGAAGATACAGCTACTTAATATAAAAATCAATTTTATTGTGTGTTGAACAGGTTAATATTGGTCCACTCATTCATGACCAACTGCATGGGAATGAGATGTTTTTTTCAGCAGAGATATCAAACTGTGGTGAACAGGTTGCTGCAGTTTTACTGATGACCTTAATTGGCATCCAGTGACAATAAAATAACAGAGGGTACTGCAGGTCAAACTTCAACTCTATCAGCAGAGCCCAGTGGGGAATCTTCTGGAGTACCTGCTGCACTATTTTTCTCTCTATTCAGTACTATCAGCACCTCCCTTTCTGATGAACGCAAGGCACTTTCTTTTACACCAAAAAACTATAACAAGATCTCTAAGGTGTCAGGATGGTGTAATAAATGATTTGCATAAGAAAGAGTGATTAGCCTCAAAATGCCTCCTTGAAAAGCAAGGAGTTGAATTTTTGTCTTTAATGATAAAGTCTCATGTCACACTCTGTATCTTATTGTGAGTCTCCTATAAAATAATCTGATTAGAAAAGCAGAGGATAATTGGCATGACAAAAACAAGGACACAAGAAGTGAGGTATTATGTGCTGTTTTCACAAATATTGCTGCTAATTGTGTTGATTAAATTATCTAATTAGTCTACAGTAAATCACTTGAACATACACTAGCACAAATTCAAAGCATATGTTTCTACAGAGAAACTAATTATTCCTAAAGGGTCAGAGTTTAGGAAAAGCCATCAGATATGGCATGAGCAAAGTCAATCTCTGATTTTAATTTTGATAATTATCAAACATACCTAAGTATTTTACAGGTGATCCTGCTGCTTTGGAAGTGATAAGCTTTACACATGGCACGACAAAACTAGTCCTGGACATATCCTGAACATTCTAGGAAACAACCCAAAGCCATGACTATATCATGACAGGGCTGAGCTCACATTACAAAGCTTTTGTGAAATGCTTGGTCAGACAGTCCTGGGGTTCTCCAGCACTTTCATTTTGCTTGTGCACAAGCAATCAATGACATCTATTTTACTCTCTGCATGATTCACTCTTAGCGGGATTGCTACCATTCTACAAAGAGACCAAAAGTAGATTGCAGACACTGGAATCATAAGTTTGACTAGAAGCCGGGTCCTTCTCCAATCTGAATCATTTATCTACATAAGATCTTCATTTGTAGCTATAAAAAGACACCCTTAGCTGTGGCCCCTCTCCTACTGTTCTACACACATGTGTTACCCAAACTGGTAGGCCAATAATCACCTTCATTATCAAGATGTCACCTTAATCTTTGGCAACATCCTGAGTAAGACGTGTTGCCATGTGTGGCGAATGACAATGGCCCTAGAAGACTAAGGACAATGAAGAACTTGCATTCTGTTATTCGATACCTTCTGGAAGCAGTTGTTTCCAATCATAAATACAACATATAATAAGTACACCATAAGCAAGGAGTGTCCAAAGAGTAGTTAGATACAGAATTTTTTGAGAAATCAGTTTGGAGGAAGCTTCTGGAGGAGGCTGTCATTTTTCATGTGTCACCATTTGTTGTTATTGTGCATTGATGTTTTGTTTGGCGCATTTCATATGTTTAATAAGAAATTAAATTCCTATTTAGTTGTGGTGTGACAAAACTGCCTGAAAAACAACAGCGTAAGCACATATTTTAAGGCTGACCAAATGAACCCTTTTGTCTGTCAAGGTGTCTGAGTATGATATGCTCTACTGTTTTTAAATATGGTTAATTTTTAATATAAGCATGTCTTATTACAAGCTCAGAAGCTGAATCTCTATAGACTGTTATTTAGATTGTATCAAGTGATAATTGAGATGAATATGAGCACCAAAATAATTTTGCTTCCTTAATCATAAATTAATTTTTAAGCAAATTTTGAAGTTGCAGAAATGTCCTCAGTAATTTTAAGACCAAGTGTGAAAGAAAATTGTTAAAACCTGTGAACTCTTGGAGAATTTTTCAGCACTGAAAAGAGATTTGTATAAGAGCTTTTGTCTTCCATTCAATAACTAGACACTCCCTACTAAAAATGGTTACATACCCACAAGTCAGAGAATTTCTTACTCTCTGCTCTAAACTCAGTGCTTATCTAACTCTTTGTTATATAAATATCATACATTTCTATAAACTTGAGAGTGTTCATGTTTCAGGTCACATTACTTTTTCTTTTTAATTGAAGATATTATATAATGACACATTTGTTCAGGAAAAGAGGTTTATTAAAACAGTATTTGTAGATGTGCTTCCAAGGATTGTGTGGGTCTTGTAGAAGAATAAATCTTGAATAAAAGAATAAATCATGAGAATCTGTATTACCAGGGAAACACCCTACAACTTCAGAAGGGTCAGTTCTCGCTGAATAGTAACAATGATGCTTTTTCCCCCTCTCATTTATACCATTATTGCAAAGTTTAATTTTTCATTTGTTATTTTTTAGAGAATTGTTTTCAGAATCTGTACTTGTAGCAAAGTAAAAGTGAAGTGCTTTATCGTCCAGTATCAGTTTTAGAAAGTGAACCAAAATTTTATTAACTTAATAATCTTATCTGCATGCTCATCAGTCAGAAATAGAGATAGCCTTGGCACAGTGCTTGTAACCACATCCTGGCGATATTTTTGTTTTCTGCTACATCCTACTCTGCTTAGCACCTGTTAAACTCCATCTGGAAGACTGGTACAGTTTTAGGTACTCTGGTAAAGGAAAGACATTGGTAAACTAAAGCAAAGTTCACCAAGATGGCCAGGGATGAAGCAAGCAGCTGTTGGGGGGGGGGTGTGGAGAGACCAGAGGTGGTTCAGCCTGGGGCAGAGACAGATTAAGAAGGACCTTACAGCAACCCTCAGCATCTGGGTGGGGGTTGGGAGGGAGGTTCAGCAAGAGGATTGTGTTGAGCCCTTTACAGTGGGGCTTGGTTGGAGGGTAAGAGACAACAGACTGGAGTTGAAAAAACAGGATTGACTGGATGTCAGAAAACACCATGACAGCGGTCAAACAGTGGAATAGATTTTGTATTCCTCACCCTCAGATGTGTTCAAAATCTAACTGGATGAAATCCTGAGCTACCTGAGCAGCTGACCCTGTTTTGAGTAGGAGGTTAGAGTAGCGATTGCTCAAGGTCACTTCTCGCTTGAATGATTCTGTGATCCTGTGATTCTATAACTTCAAATAAAAGTGATTTACATATATTTATCTGCAAAAAAAATTGACCTGAAGAGCACTTTAATTTAATAACTACTAGTTGACTCTTCACTCCTAACAGCTTTGCAGTTTTGTGCAATACTGGATCATAGAATCATTTAGATTAGAAAAGATCTCTAAGATCATGGAGCTCAATTCTTAGCACTTCCAAGTCCCCCACTAAACCATGTCCCTAATATATTCCTGTATGGACTACTGTCCATAAGAAATAACTACCTCTTGAAAAAAGCCCAAGAAACAACACTTTATAATACTAAGGAACTGTAACCACAAACAAAAGTCTACGCATTTTATGCTGTGATATCCTGGCAGAACATATGTTACAAGTGAAACCAAGATATTTTACCCCTTGATGTAGTTGACTAACTTTGATGCTACAATTAATCTGGGCAAGGACAGCTGCCTTATAATTAAAAATAAGTTTTTGCTTTGCCAGACCTCAGGTTTTACATTATTGGAAACATTCTTCTTGTGCCAATGTTTTAGGTTAAGGTTAATGTTCTAGTGTTTTAGATTGACTTTCCATTGAGGGTTAGGAAGACATTTCTTTCTCTACTAGTTTCCCAAATGCATAAATTAATTTGCTTTCCCTGAGCTGTTTCAACAATGATTGTATTTGTCTTGCACTGTGCGAAATTGGTGTCATGCCTCCAAAGCATAGGTGTTCCAAGCAAAACAGTAGATGATGTTACACCTGGGGTTTTACATAGCTCTACCTGTCTCCATGGAATAGTGCTCCCTTCCTTCTCACAAGCAGCAGCTGCCAAGCACACTGGTTTCTGCACTTGCCACAGGAAGCTCTGATGGGTAGAAGATAATATTTTGTTATTCCTGCAGTATCTGCTGATCCAAAGGTTGTTCTCTTTTGCCTCTTAAAGAAAAAGCAATGTGCTGTAATCATCTTGCAGATGATTGGATCACACTACTTTCCACTTGTGAAAAAATCCTCTCATACAAAAGGAGAACAAGTACTTGGACTAAAATTATAGAGGTTCATATTGCCTTCTCCTTTCCTTCTCAATTCTTCTTCCTCACGCTAACTTGATTTATAGATTCCAACTGTGGTTTTGAGTGCAAAGCAGAGTTACTGAAAACAAATAAGCCTCAGTGTCACAAGCAATTGTATGTTTGGCTTTTTGAGACAGAAAAATGGCATCTACAAATCTTGCATAGTTGTGATGTTGTGCAGAAACCTCCTTGAACACAGCAAACTACATGCAACATAATGAAAAATAACACCAGGGTCAGTAAAAGCAGAGAAAGGAAGCCACGGTATAAAAGAAGAAACAGGTCTTGATTTTTCTTCTGAGAGTGACTTTCTTCTCTTATTCTATGGTTTTAAAGTATACAGTGTCCCTAGTACATGACTTTTATCCAGTACATCATGAATTCATTTGTCCGTTCTATTTTATTTAAAGATGGATGTCATTGATTTTATTGACTATTCTTCTTCACAGACAGTGCAGGTGTTCTAATGAAACTTAGCACAAGTGTTACAGTCTCTTAAACTCTGATATCTTTTCTAAATAATCCAGATAATAATCCAGAAATAATTAGGCATTCATGTAAAGAAATTTCACAAAGCAAGTTCAAATATAGTCATAAATATACATACAAGATTTCTTTCCCTTTTGGAAGGAAACAAATAGTTTTACAATGATGGATTTAATTTATTCATATTAATTATCAGAAATTGGAATATGATGACATAATTTTCCAAATGCAACATATTGCAAGAATTGTCCTCTTTTTAAAATGAAATTGAAATATTTTTAAGCAAAATAATGCTTTTAATAGCAACTAAGAAGTGCTTACTAAAAAATAAATTACTTTTCATGACAGCCAGGAAAGGATATTTGTACACTCTAAGCCTCAGAAATGTGTCCATTTTCTGAGATGAAAAGGCTTTGTTTGCTGAGAACACTTGTTTAATATGGATCAAGGGATTATGTTGTCTTCATTTATTGATTAGCATAATGGTTACAAATTCATATGAATGGCCAAAATTTCACTCTTTCACGTGCTGAAATTTCTCCTTCATAGGCAGAAGATATCCTGATGAAGAAAACAAATGTTTCAGAAATTGCCTGAAAATATACTGGAAAACTTTAGAACTCTATACCATACAAAATTATTCTGGATAAAAGTTGTCTCTCTAAATGACACTTACTACTGGATTTCCTTTGGGAAGAGTCATCCAAAGGGCTGCTTTCTAAAGCAGTGATAGGTATCCACTGATCACAAGAGGTGCAAAAGCAGCTGATTGCATCTATGTGTGTTTTCCTATGGGTGTATATTTGCTGTGTTTCATGGTTTGGTTTGCCATCCTTCGGGACTATCCTTGTCTTTCACCAGATTCTGCAGAAGTGTTGGAACATCCTGGCAGCTTCTTCCTAGAAGCATGCTCTAATTAAGCTATGGCTATATTTGGGTGTCTTTTAGTGCTTCTAAACTCAGAAACCTGTATGTGAGACATATGGTTTGGAATATGACTGGAATGGCAGTAGTAAGACAAGAACTATTTGACGTTACTTATTAGATACTGCATACATGTTCTATATGTAACAGAAAGGAATAAAAATATAGTTCCTTCCCCAAAGAGTTTGAAGTCAAAGTATTCGAGAAAAATAAGAAAGGGGATAAGAAGGAAATAAAAGGAAGATGATTACTCTTAGGTGGAACTCATACTGTGGGGCTTTAAGTTCACTTTCTTCCTTAGTAATAACTAAATATTTAATATATAAGCAAGAATTATTATATCATAATTGCCTACTCAAGTCTAGGAAAAAAAAGGCATTGTTAAAATCTTTTCAATTCTGTATTCCCTAAAGTTTTCTTTGTAAAGAAGGATCACTATGAGACTGGGTGACACATGAAGCTAAATTAAGAAATGAGAGGGAAAAAATTTAAGTAACAAGTACATAGAATGTTAAAATTATTAAGAGAGAAAAGAGATTTGTGGGATAGGTAGGGAGAGAACACATGTATAAACGGGTGGGAATAAACCATGTTTTGTGCCTGGAGTTCATTGAACTATGTCCCTCTTCAACCCAATTAACTATGAATTATTTCTGGAGCAGGATTTAGAATATTATCTAATATGTGAGAATTCCAACTCTTAAACCTTGTATCTTCCTGCATCAGAGAGCTTGCAATAATGTAATGGCTACATCAGGATCACTGTGACAAAATAGGATATTGAACACCCATAATAATGATACCAATACTGAATATAATGAGGATATGTAATTTCTCCTGATCATATTACAGGTTTGTGTACACACTTGTTTTCAAGGCCTATTGCATTCTACTCAGGTAACTTCTGCCTTCAGCACATTTAGCCCACAGTGAAAGCTGCACGTTGGAAAGCAAATACAATGTGTGTCATTGTTGGTAGACGCAGCTGTAGCTTCCCACTTATTAGGCTGAAAATGTATCCTGTACTGTATTGCTTTGGGCTTTGTCAGCACACACAGTGTGCATTTTTGATACAACACAGGCTGATCTAATCAGACACAATGTGACTCATATAACAAACTGCACAGGAAGGAGATTTACTTCTTTAATGGATAAATACAGGCAACTCCTTAACAACAACATTTGCAGCTGCCCTTTCATATTTGAGATAACTATGGTTATTAATAAGTACTTGACTCTACCTCCATATTGAGTTTCTGCTTGTTTGTTCATTCAGAAACCAGTCACATCACCAACATGATGTTTCAGAGACATTTGCAAGCTTCATAGAACACCGCACATAGATCATACTCTGCCTACTGGGACCAACAGACGCATCATGGCATCTTTCAGACATGCAGTTCTACCTAGTCCATTTTGTTCTCAGTAGCAGCAGCATATTGTAGACAAGTGCAGCCATTAAATCAGGAATTGCTTTCTGCATACTGGAAATAATGTTTATGTAGTTCTTCTTGTGCAAAGGGAAAGAATGTCCTGACCCAGTCAATACATATCTCTGGCATCAACTGTTCTAGTTACAGACCTGGCATTACAAAATGCACTGCTGAATTGTGCTTATTGGACAACTGTTGCCAATCCAACCACTCACAGAGTCAGCGTTTCTCTTTTCTGCAGAGTAAGTATGATCATACTACTGGAAATAAGTAAGAATTGCTCTCCTAGATGTTCCCAATTGAGCTAGGTGGGAAAACATTCTGCAGGGGCTCAGAAACGAATGAATATCTTTGACAACACCTCACATGAAGAAAGTTACTTTTAGATTTGCTTAGTCACATACAAAACTTCTCTCAGTGCCTGCAAGTCAACAAAAACGAGGGACTAAAATCTCCATGAGCCATCTGTGAGCCATACAGCCGCTGCTGTCAGGCAGAGCCAAGAGCTTAAGGAATGCTTATTATGCGTAGAAGCACAATAGGAGACAGCAAGATTAAGAAAGGAGAAAAAACCTACAGCAATTGACTCATGCACTCTTCCAGCTCCCAGGAGTTTGCTGCTGGCGCAATGCACCCAGCTGAAGGTACACCAAGTACAACTTGCACTTTGCACTTAGCATCCTGCCTAGCATTACTGGGAGACAGATGTTCTCCTGCTTATCCTACAGGCTGCATTTCACAGACATTGTCCAGAGCCTTAAATCAAGGACAATTTTTTAAATCTATTTAATTACACTGGACACAGAAGATAGAAACAACTAACTTTTGTTCTTTTCCAGAACAACAGCTAGTTGTTCTCTTTGTTGTTGACCTTCTGTCTTGCAAATTTGGGAAACTTCTGAATTTTATCAGGGTCTTTGATGACAGATTCTGAAAAGAAAGATAGCCTTACTATGTGGAAAATTTCAAAAATTTAGAATCAGATATAGTCATGGGTGACTTACATTGCCATTTTGTGGAAAACTGTCATCTGTATAAGTGGGCTCAATAAGTCAACGCTGTCTTTACACAAAGGGTTTGTAGACACCTTTTTCTTAAACCTGCATTTCCAAAAACCACACCAGCCAAGTAGGCGGTGAACTATAAACAACATTTCCTTTTGAGTTTCAGTGCTTCTTTCAGCATCTCTTGCTCTTAGCTCTGTTTCCAAGCCATAGCATTCTTCCAGTTACTCAAATACTACAGATATAACCTGATATTTAACATACATTGATTGATATATTCACTGTTATAATTAGTCTTGTTATTTTTAATTGATTGTTACTGATATTATAACAAGAAAGATTATCCATGGTAGTGAAAGTACAAAGTTACAATGTACCTAGAAACAATTATTAAGAGGCAAATACAGTGCTTGAGGAGAATAAAGCCTTAGATTTGGGTATTGAGTCCTGTGTGACCGTAAAGGGTTTTGAAACAGTCATAGCACCTTTAGTTATTGAGCCACAGTTTAAAATCTTTCCAGTTAAAGGAGGAAAAAAACATTGTTTTAGGTAACACATGGGCTGCTTCCATACACTTTGTCCCTGAGGACAAAGTCATGCATTAACTGTCTTATAAAACTCCAACATTGAAAGGTCATATTTAATGGACTGAAAAATCCTCAAGGAATGTAAATGACTGGGACTAGAGAAAAAGGATTAAAAGCTGCAGATGTCTGTAAATAGCCTTGTAGAGCTGTGCAGGCATGAGGAAGAAATACATGTTGAGACTTGGGTAATGTTTAGTCTGAACTGGACCAGCACTACAGGAATTGAGTAAGTGATGGAGAACATATAAGAAAAGGAAACATTCATGCAGAGAAAATAGTTGTGTTCCCAAATGTTTTGTATAGCTTATGTTTTTAAACCCTTAATACTTCCCATGAACCCGAAAATTTCTTATCACAGAACTTCTAGAAAAAACACTTCAAGGCAATAATATTTTGTTGCTCAGTTGCAAACCACATTACTGTGTCCACAAAGATCAGAGTCACTTAGTTATCATCATTTATCTGGTTCCTACTATCTGGTAACAGAGCTTTTGAGGCCTTTAAAATGTTTTTGTTGTGTTTCCAGTTCAAAAGCTTCCACTGTAGTTTATGTTTCCTGGTTTTATATGTTTCTTCATTAAGATCATGGCTTTGGTTGCCATGATCTTAATGATGATCATGGCAAAGAGATCACCAAAGAGAATTTACATAAGCCTGCATTTGGGGCAAAGTTAATGTCGAAGCAAGTACCTATTTGGTAGTACAGGCACAGTGTATTCCTGTTTGTTTAAAATACTCTGTCTCAACCTATGTTCTGTAGCAGATCCATCTATTCAAAATGTGCAGCCATAGGTTATGCTTCTGGTTTGTAGATGCATGTGCACAAATGGCACAGATATTTCAGACACGACAAAATCACTGAGCATAATAAACTGCAGAAGTGTTGCAATAAGAGGAGAATGCAGTTACTTCACTGAAGTTTAGCATATGCTTTCAGCCAACATTTGTGTTTACATTACACTTTCTTGATGAGGTTAAAGCATATAGCTCTTAGAGAAAACTTCTTAGAGAAAACCTGCTTTTTAGAGAAAAGTAATTTGGTATTTGACCAGAAAAGACTGAACTGTGAAATGATGTAAATGTGACACTGATCAGGATTTAAAAAGAAGAATTAAAATATGGGAGAAATCACCATGATTTTAGACATACATGCTTTTGCATGCATACTTCTACAGAAGAATGGGTGTAGTGCTCAGGCTAGTTTTCCTTCTCTCAGATGCTTGTATCACAGCAATCACAGTATCTAGGTGCCAGTTTTGACAAAATTTCACTTTGAAAGAAACAGTTATTATAGGTTTCATTGTGAAATAACTGGTTATGTGTCAGCAGCTGCTGTACAGAACTGCAAATACATCAGAGACTGTACAGAATGAGTGTTAGAGAGATTTAGATACACATCACTGAGTCCTGGAGAGACTGCAGGTGCCGTAAAAGACTGTATTATATTCCTATTCTCCATAAGGCTTTCCCAAGGAAACACCTTTAGAGACATCCCAAAAGGGCAAAGTTCAATCCAAAGAGAATAGATTCCTCAAAACCAGCACCCCAGTATATATTTATGTTCTTCAGAATACATATCAATTTAATATACCTCCTTCAATTTGCTGGATCTTAAGGTTATTATAATTGGTTCCCTAATTCTAAGAAAAACTCAGAGATGCTAGTATTGTATTGACAGAGGTAACTAGTGCTAGCAATATCTTGATGAAGCAATTAGGATTTAATAGATTTATACACAACACTAGTTGCATTATACTGCAGCTACCATTAGTGAAATCTTGGATACTTGTAGTCATCTGCTAAAGTAGGTAGTCATCTGATACTTGTTTTGGGTCTTATGAAAATGGATCATTAAATCAATTTCTAGGAAGTACATACCACAATATTTTCAAGTACAATCTATATGAGTATGTGTATTTTCAGTTAGACCTTTGCACTTTAATTTATCCCCGATAATTCAGGCTTCTACAATTTCACTACTTATAAGTATATTAGCAAAGTAAGATCTATGTTTCTCCTTCTTGTGATATGCAGAGAATACTCTCCACTGTCATTCCAAATTATGTGGCTATATGTGTCTTTAACATCCAGGCCTCTTTCTACTGACTCATTTAAAAATAATTTGTTTTTCCATATATTTTTAAAAAAATTAGGATTTAATTCTTCTAATAAAAAATACACATGTGCTGACATGAAGTGTATACAAAGGAAAGGAAAAAGCTTATATTCTTATTTGAGTCATCACCTGCATAGGCAGAATGCCATTGTCTATGTGGCCATTATCCTCAAAAGTGTTTTAAGTCGCAATTTATGGGCTGGTTTTCTGAGTGAAAAAAATCACGACCAAATAAAGTTTAAAGCAAAACTTTCTCAGATAATTTGAAAAATCTGAGGAACAGCAGCAAATATTTTCATGGCCTAGATTGCCCTGGCATCCAGAGCATGTAGCAAGATCTTGGTAATCAAGAAGTCTGACTGCTGAAGCCCTGGTTTTATTCAACTGCTCCTGGGAAAACTACGTTGACACAACTTTGCTTATATTCTGAGCATTTGGGAGTTGCTTATCAACTACTATGTATAGCTCTTTACCTTCTTGATTATTTAGAGCTCTTAAACAGAAATGGCTGGATTACAATAAGGAGTGTCTCTGGGGTTTTGTTTTTGCATGTACTAAGTGTGATTTTGAATGAAATATTTGTTCAAAAGAGTCAGAAAACATCCTTTTTCCACAATTAATCTTTTTATAGTTTTGTTTACTTTCAATATTCATAGAAGGAATATTTTAATATTCAATATTTGAATAGCCTCATAGAAGGAGATTTAGAGAAATTTGGACTTTCCAGTTCATAAATACCAAAAGAAAATAAAAAAGAAAAGAAAGAGAAAAGAATTATAAAAATAGCATAGAAGAAAAGTTAACTTTAGCTATAATTTTTCTCTTCTATTCACTTCATATGTAGTTTCATTTGAAGTTTTGGGCACATGTTGGGGTCATTTCTTCTTTTATCAAAACAGTTTTCCCATCTTAATTAAAATCAGTGGATTATGCAATTTTGTTAGATTGGAGGAAAGAATAGTTTTTTAATTTACATTTAAATAAAACCGATTTTCTGAACTGCTGATATAGTTGCATTTTTAATATCTTGTGCTTCTGATTATAAGTGGTACCACTGGAATTATAGGGAGTCTTGGCTTATACTCCTTTCTGTTATCCTTCAGTAGTAGTAGTGTGTTTTTAGCTTTGGTAGTCTAAGAACAGAATCAAGGCAAAGCATATAGGTGGAGGTAATTTCTTTTATTATTTATTAAATCTATTGGTATAACTGGAAGAAGAGGCAATCAAAGAAGTTTTCTCAAAACACTGTACATTTTTTCCATCTATTCCTTTTAGTCTTATTAAAAGTACTATTCATTACAGTGGAGAATACAATAATTTTGTTGTGGTATTGTCTTGGGTTGAAAGACAGGTATCTGCTAAGAAAGGCAGGAGCCTTCCTTGTGTTATGAATAAAAAGGGCCAGGAGACTAATCTCCTTTTCAAAGGCCTTTATTAGGACAGCTTTGGGTGGGGAGCCCGAGGGGCCACGCACACCGCCACTGCTCCCTGGAGCGACAAGGAGGAGGAGGTGGTGAACAGTTTTGCCAGATGACCGGCAGAGCTGCAGCTTCCGTCCTCACGGAGTTCCAGGGAAGACGTTGGTAGGCTCGTTGTCTGGGGGTGTCTTAGGTACAGTGGTGACGGGATGAGAAGCTTTGGTTGGTGATTTCATCCTCTCCATTTATTTCCCAACCGGGGAGAACCATTTTTATTTTTTTTTAGTTTTTGGATATTGCACTGGTTCACCGTAGTTACCTGAAAACGGCACCCATGAGTACTTGAGGCCTTCTCATTTACATGAGCGCCATTTTGGAATGCAGTGGTAGTGAGAACCAACGCGAAGAAGTGTCAGTACAAGGCAGGGGACAAACAAATAGGAGTATTAGCAATCAATTAACAATAAACAGGTAGGGGAAAAACAACTAGGAGTATTAACAATTAATTACAACCTAAACAATAAGTAAACATTAATAACAATCAACTGAATGAATACTTAAAAAAACTTGTGCTCGGGGATTTATTCCTCACACTTAGAAATCTCTTCCCTCCGAATTATTATAATTTTGAAATTATGCAGCTCTCAGGCAAAGATATGGGTGTAGGAATAACAGCTTTTTACTAATATGTATAATAAGATAAACAAAACAATAATGATTATGACATTAACAACAAAACAGAATCAGGGATCCTGTGACAGAGATGGGAGAGGATGGAGAGGAGGCTTTGCTTCACAAACCCCCTGTGGGCAGCCCATCCCAGGTGATCCGGCAGGACTCTGAGGAACACCGAGCTGGAACAGCAGCAGTGAGCAGGAATCCTGGGGCAGTGGATGGACGGGATGTGTCAGCAGCTCTGCAGCAGTGGCTGGCAGTGCAGGATGTCCTGGCAGGGCAGGGGGTGCAGAGGGACCCACAGAAAGGAGAAGCAGCAGCAGCAGAAGAAGAAGCTCTGTCTTGGTTATGGCCAACTCCTTTTCCCAAGCAACCACAGCTCTGAGTGTGTCCTCCTTTCCAGCCAAAGAGCGAGATGATGATTTTGCAGCTGCCCCCAGACTCCCTCTACCTGCTCCCTCTCCCCTTCCCTCTGGGCCCAGCGAAACTCTTTGTTTCACCAAGAACCCATGAGTACCAGCAGTCAGGTTTCCGGGCAACTATAGATAAACTGGAACAAAAGGAAGGACACCTAACCCCTAACAGATATCTTGAGTGGTAACTTTCCTGCTTTGATATTTCATGATCAGAGTTTGAAGTTTAATTTTCTAGCGACTGACTGACCAGTTTCAAATGTTTTCAAAAACCAAAGAGACCAGGACCTGGTTTTTACCTTTTTTTTAGTCTTTTATTTGCATTCCCTCTCCCCTCTTTTTTTTACTACTTGATTCTAGTCTTACCTCCAGACTTCAAGTTTTCATTGAAGGCTTCAATGCTTCCTCTTAAGTAGACAGGGCATTCAAATGGATGTAGTCGAGACTCTAGAATACAAATGAAGCACTAAAGTACTTCAATTAATGCTTGAACTGTGTGTAATTAACCGGAATTCTCTGCAGTACAAGAAGGTGTAAGATTTACTTCCCATACTGGTACACTACACATGAAGTATGTAGAGATGTACAAGAAAATTTTCTTATTTTAATATTTAAGCAGGAATGGCTGGGAGAAGCCATTTTCTATTTAATCGTTGTCTATTTAATGATTCTTTTTACATGGAAATCTGAAGAGGCTTTCTCAGTTTCATTTTATGCTGTGATATGTCAAAAAAGCTTCATCCTTATAGTCCTCTTGGACTTAGCACAGCTTCACATTGAATAGTGCTTAAGTTAGATTGCAGCTGATAATGTATATTTGTGCTTTTGCCATTAACAGGGACTGGAAATTCTGATCTGAAGGTAATGTAACATTTTGTGAGAATGCTTTTATTTTATATTCAGTTGCTGTCGCTGAATATAGAATTAAAGGGACATGATTTTCCACCCAGCAAAAAGAGAAGGGTATTGGAACGGAACATTTTCTAAGGTGTAACGGAAAGCAAAAAAAGATATTTTTTTGTCAGACTCTAAATAATTCTGAAACATTTTATTCCCAACCACTTATGGTTATACCACAGTTTCTAAGCTAAAATAGTTTCAATAAATAGAAAATCAGGAATCCTTTTTGAAACTGCCAAATGAAACTTTTTGACAATTCAAAAAAAAAAAAGTGAATAATAGAAATTAATTTAAAATTACTTTTCTTTAGGGCTATCAGCTGCTTTACTTGATGTCTTGAAATATTTATCAGACAAAAAAGAATGTAATGATTTTTTGGTTTTCACAGAAATCTAAGTCAACTGCAAATTTCAGTAATTTTGTTATGGAAAGAGCCTATCAAACTTTCTGTTGAATTTCTTGGGACTATTTCTCCAGACGAATGCATGGGAATTTTTGCTTTCACAGTGAATAAGTCTCCATTTTGTCAAATTACTACTTCCAGTTGTTGCCAACCTATACTAGGTTTGATGATGCTACTGGAAGAGCCTTTACTTTTTCATTCACATCCTCCTTTGAAGCCATTTACCAATCTAAGGGAGTTGGTTGCTCGATTTTCTCATTGTTTGCAGTCAGTGTAATTCGAAGTCAGGTACAGTGAAAAAAAGAGACAATGAATGCTTCATTTAACACTATCAACATCAATTATACCTGAGCTCCTTTTACCTAGGAAAGCTGAATGCTCAGACTTGATCTTAAACTCTGGTCCCAAGAGAACAGGCAGTCATCCTGCTGGGAATAATGATGTTCTATATAAAGCAACAAAGTTTTATCTGTATTTTCCTAGTGCTATATTGTACAAATTTAAATATCGCTTAGGTTCAGGGACGTTTTTCCACCATATGGAAACCCTTGAAGCTGTGCTTAGATACAAAGATTCTCAATATTATGCCTTAGATTTAATTGGCAATTCCCACTAGCTTAGTGGCAGTTCTGCATCTAAATCTTGTTGTATCATGCCCAAGAAACATCTCATGAAAGAATATATACATTAAAAAAGAAAAGAAACACAAAGATGAACAAAAAAAAAGAAAGGTAAAGGGAAGAAAAAATGCAATTGAACTCGCTCTACAATAAAAAAAAGATAAATCTAAACTTATTTATTTTGATGCAAAAATAGGTATGGCTCTGTTTTAAATATTTACAGCCAGAAATCGAAACCTTTGGGTCTTTTTTGAAGCTAGTAAACCACTAGAGATGCAGCCATCCATACCCAAAATAAACTTGGTGATACCTTTTTAGGCTATGAGAGTTATGTCCTTAAGAAAAGTTTTCTCTTTTTTCTGCAAATAGCTTGTAGTCAATTTACATTTCCTCAGTTTGAAACTTACCAGAACATTGTGTCATGCCCATATGCTAATTGATTTAATTATGTTCTGCAACAGAACTTGCCAATAAAACAAGGTGTGAGGTACAGTTACTGCAATAAATTTGGGAAATTCAGAGAGAAATACAATGTACTTTAAGTTCCTAGTGCCCAGACACTCATTACCTATTAATATTGGATGTAATTATAAACAAATATATTGTCTTGACAAATTTGTTTCCATAGGAGTAATATGGGGTAGTGTCTGATACAAAGTTAATGTTTATCTATCAATGTGTACAATGCAAATATCTTTTCTCCTTAAAGTAGGATACTTACAAGTATTGTGATTTTTTTTTTAGCTAGACTTTTTTTTTCTTTATTCATGAAATTTTGGGTATTTTGGAGCTTAACTACATATTTTACATTTTTCACTGTATGAGGGAATAAATTTTGGGCAGGGTTAGTAAATTCTGAGTGTTCTGAACATATATTTCAAAAATCACAGTGTAGACCATGGTAGAGTATAGGAGCAGAGCAAGGTGAAGCAAAACAAAGAGAACCATTTGACGTTTATTTATAATTGTAAATGGGAAATAAATTAAGAAGGTTGAAAATAGATAAATTATTTTCCCAGTTGCACAACAAAGTATTGACAGTGCAGTATAGATGCTTTATGTCAAGTATACTTCATTTTCCTCTGTCACATCTAATCAATCATTTGCCAGTATCTGTGATGCTGCATGTCAGAAATTCACACTGAATATAGATAAATTTACTATACACAAGACTACCAGTTATCAAAAATGCACCTACCTGAGAAGTTTAGCAACATCATTGAAGGAGTGTCCTTCAACTGAAATGAAAGTGACAAATATTAAAAATGGACCAAGACAGAAATAAAAATACTTGAACTTGCAACAAACAAAACAATATCTGAAAAATGCCCTGTGTCATCAGGAGAAGAATTTCACTCAGTTCCTGAAGGTATGAGTCCTGACCCTGCAGAGCCCTAAGAACACCCTCAGAGAAGTTCTACTAGGTAGTCACGTAGGACTGTCTGCAGTTGAATGAATACTTTTATTAGGACTAAATAAACAAGGCTGTCAAAAGAACACTTTATCCATCACTGTTTTTTGATAATAGCCAGTCTGTACAACTGAGGTACTGAGTATAAAGATATCCAGCTTGAGATAGGACCCAGCATCCTTGTGAAGACTTATATACTTCCTTAAAAAAATACATGAGAAATTATACACCTAAAATGGATAGATATCCATCAGGAATGGATAGATCATGTTGCTGAGCAGGAGGCAAGTTTGAGCTTTCCTAGATGAAATAGCTCTAAGAAGAAATGTCTGAAACTTTCATCCTTCAGTTCCTGGACCAACAGTTCCTTTCTGAGTTTAATCCAGTTCTTTGTATTAAAATTTATCAGAAACGGTGGGGGAAATGGAATTTTTCCACTTCAGGATGAAAAGCTAAGTCAGGGTTGATTCTGTTACATAAATTAAGAAAAATGTGCCACACAGGGCAGGTTTCCCTTCCCATTGATTCCTGTCGGTGGTGGCAATTGGCAGATTAAAGCAATCAGGGATAAATCCCAGGGCAAAGCCAGAGACTGACCCATCTTACAGTCTCTCTCTGTCTCATACCAGTCCTTCTCTTCTACAGGGGCAGTCACTTTCCCACGCACCTCAGTCAATCTGAGAGGCAGAAGCATGACCCAGCGTACTTTTAGAGTTTGGTGAAAGGCAAAGCGCAAAGAGGAACTGTGATAATTTTGTTGCTGTAACATTTGGCAATTAAATAGACCTTTTATTTATTAATTAATGGCTTTTTACTGTATCCCTAGGACCTATATAACCAGGATCATCCACACATCCTCTGAAGACAAGGCCTCTTCTGTATAGAACGTGAGAATGACTCTACCTTTAATTAAGACAAAAAATATGTATCAGACTAGGTATTTCTATTTGTGATGGGAAAAAAAATTAACAGTGCTTCAAATGTTCCACTATTGGGTTATGGAAAGGTTATTTGACAGCAAAAAAGCCACCACCTTTCACTAGAAACTTGACAAACAGTTAAAAAATGAAGGAATTTTTGGGCTTTCATGTTCTGACCAAAGAATCAGTGTCAGGACATCTGTAGATATTTTGGTTACTTCTTGTTAGTAAATTTAGCAATTAAAATAATGAAGTGGATATGATGTGTTTTCTCACTTTTCTTCCTTACTAATTTTTTTTTCCCAAGCTTCGGTGATCATTACATTTAAATTCAATTACATTTTTTGTTGACTACTATAACTATCACTGCTAAGGCTTACTTTATTTTAAAGATGTAAAGATGCTCCTTTTGTAAAGATGAGAGGACACAACATAATTTTAAGTGGTAATGTTAAAATTCACACACTTTCTTTTCTACAAGTGGGTCTTTGTCCTGTTTGGAAAAAGTGCCCTGAGTTTTCTGAAATGTTTTTTAAATTCCTTGTAGTAGAAAATACTCATGAGTACCTACTGGCTCAGGTAAATAATTTAAAATATGTACTAATTGAAATTTAAAACTTGAAAAATTTGGTGTAAAAATTCTGCGAAAAATGGGCAAAATGAATCATTGGGAAACATTTTTTTTTCTCCAAAGGAAAGACATGACATTGTAAGAAAAATATCTGTATTAAAATGTAACACTTATTTGTTAAAAGAAACAGAAAAAATAGCAAATATTCATGGTTACCTATGATATTGAGAACAAAGATTTTTTCCTATCTAGCTCTTTTTATTTTTCAAATGAAGGTTTTTATTTATTTATTCTTTTTAGTTCATAAACAGAAAAATGCTCAAAAAAATTCTTCCACAGCAGAAATCCTTAATTCCATTTTTCAATATAATTCTAATGTGAGAGATACGCCATAATTCAAAATCAATCATAAATGTTTTTCTTGTGCCTTTTATTTTTCTTCTTGAAATTGTATTTGTAGAAATTTATCACAAACACTGCAATAACAAAGCATTTCTTCGTTGCAAGTTTAATTCATTCTTACAGGAAAAATTATTAAGTGGAAGTCTGGAATAGAAGTGTTAGGTTGTTTTTTTATGTGGGTTTGTTTTTTTTTTTTGTTTGGTTTGGTTTTTTGGTTTTTTTTTTTTTCCAGAATCATTTTAAGATGAATTACACAAATTCTGTCAAGATGCAGTGTTCTGTATATTTCTCTGCAGTTCAGTATTGTAACACATGATGTTTTGCTTTGGATTTCATGAGGACTGTTATAATTTCCAACAGCTCTGTTTCAGCTAAGTATGATTTTTATTCCCAGTAAAGAAAACAGGAAGGTTAAAATAGACAAATAGATTAAGATGAATAGATGGTATAGAAAAGTGCCAAGAGAAAGGAAGGGATTACAGTTTCTTGTGATTTTGAAAGTTACTAGATTGTAGGGACTGGCAAAGAGAATGATCATTTGCATAGATATCTGACATGTGATTATGCCTCAGATGATTTATGTAAGGCCTTGACAGGCTACAGTGATAAGCATGCTAGAAATACGATAGATGAATGAATGGAAGGTACTCAGTGAGGGGAATGTGAATTGGAAAGTCAATATCAATTTGAAAATCAATCAGCAAGTATAAGGAGACTGCTCAGTTTATGTGCACAAAATATTCGGCTAAGGGCTGTCTGTAAAGGCTAGGTGGAATTCCTGGATCCTACAGAAAATATTTCTCTAGCAATGTTCAAATGTCTGCACTAAAACATGTGAGATTCACTCGTGTATAGCTCAGAAAAATCACAATCTTTTTAATACCAGAACTTTCCCTTCCACTGCCAGGAGTCTGCCCTGTCTATCTAGGATTTAGAGAACACTCATTTCCCACCTTCTCCTAGATTTTTTATTGCTTGGGAAAGCTCATGCTCAGCATATGAGAAACAGCTCAGGCTCTCATTCCACTCCCTTTGTTCAGGGTTCAGCACCATGCTTTGTTTACTGCATATGATTTAACTGAGTCTCTGAATACAGAATTATTAATATTCTCATGAGTTTTTCTATGACACTGCTATAATGTTTGAATGTATCAAAGGAATAATTTATTAATCTTCTTGGTATTTTTGTGACATGAAATATAATTATTCACTTTTAATAGACAAGGAGGCAAGATCCATGTATTTTTTTCTTAAATATTATTGTTATTTTGAATGCCCAGCTGAAGATGGCCTGATTCGTTTCACAACTTATTGCATCACGGCATTATTTACCCAAAGCACAAATTGTGTACAATTGAATAACAGATGTAGGGACATGGTGTTTCGGAACAACAGATATAAAATTTTTGAATTTTTTTTCTGAAAAACAGATATGAAATATGAAAATTTTGGAGACCAAAAATAATACAATCATTTGGAAGCTCTAGGTGACTTATCTAACACTGTGTTAGGATATGCTCATGTGGATGGGGATAAATTAATTTCCCATAGGCAGTTCTAGCTGTCTAAACCACAAATCAACTTTCTTTTCCAAGAATTCTTGCTTTCTGTTTACACAATAAGTGTAAAGGGAAGAATTCCTATGACAAAGTCCTATTCATAGCAATTCTAGAATATCACAGAGAAGAGAGGTAGAATTGTTAGGCTGAGAAGAAGAGGAGAAAAAGCACAAATTCTCTATTTCCAAGAGCAGCTTCTTGAACTCCAGGAGGCAGAAAAGAGAATGGTACAAAGGGAAATTATAAGCTTACAAGGTCCATTATGTTTGTTGTCATAAATGATAAGTAGACAGAACTGGAATGAGAAGCACGCAGAGAGAAGCTGCTTTCACAGACACTCATAAAAGCAGAATCTTCTTTCTCTTACTGCAAAAACACAAGGAAGGCATTCTTCACATTTTTGGTATGGAAAACCTCTCTCTTACCACTCTGTATCTCCTGAACATCCATCTAGCAGTGTTTTTATACAGAAATGGAATCTCCTTCCCAATAACTTTTTAGTATTAAACACTTGCACTGCTAAAATTATCATTAACTTACTGTCTACACCATGTTGCTGACATTCTTTGCTGTTAAAGATACACACAGGTCTGTAGCAACTATGATTGCAGTGTTGAAAATATACAAAGAGAAACTAGATTCTCTTTGTGGATCACAATCTTATTTTACCTTCTGTTCAGAAAGCCAGATACAGCCCCAAACTGAGCAAGAAGAAGTAAGCAGTTGACCACACAGCTCGATTTATGACACTGGCTATGAAGCTTACATGGTATTAACAGGGAGGTACTGTTTAGAGTTCCTTACCTCCTAGGTAGGGAGAAAGTCTCATCTGGTGTCCCAATTTTAAGATGCATTTGCTATCTTTAATTCGTCTTCTGTTTGTATTTCAGATTTTTTTCTTAAATCAAAATATTCCCAAAACATAAAGGTTTCCAAATGGAAACACCATACGTCTCTAAATGTCATCTTATTTTCATCTATCCTCCCAGACTCCAAGTTTTGGAGTATGATTTGACTTACATCAGTATTATACAACTTGGAATGCATATGTCTAACTGTTTCACCAAAGCCAGTGTAATTTCTCCTGAGGCATTACACTGAATGTGGTCACCAAAGTCACCTATATCTTATATAAATTTAGATCAAGTTGCCAACGTTCACAGTTTTCCAAGCTTCAATTTTTTTTAATGTAGGTGATAAAACTACAAAGGTGATCTCTTAAAGACTGCAAAGAGACTTGATGTACTTGGGCTATGCTAAACCTGTAAGCACAGGTAACCAATCCATATGCCATAAGAAGATCTTACCTGTTTTAATGTGTCTCACTTTATCTTAAAAGTTCTGAAAGACATAATACTACTACTATGCAGGATATTCTTCAAAGCTGCCTAGAGGCACCAACGTTTATTGAGTTGGTTTTTAAAATCCTTAGACATTTTTGGAAAATCTAAACAATTTTTTTACCTCTATCGTGTTCAAATATTTATTATTGCAGTAAGGCATTAAGATTCTGTTCTCCTAAGTTTGTAAAGCACCTAACTCTAGCAGACATGCTCACTAGCTGATAGTACTAAAATTCCCATGTCAAAGAATAGATACAACCCAGAATGTGGGCTGAATGTTAGCTTCCTGCCTCTAGGTTATATTTCCCAGACCATCAAAAGGCAGTCTTTATAATTCAGCTCCTGAAAGACATTTTAACGGCTATAATGAAAAAGATGCTTTCTTTAATTAATACATGTGCATAATCTCAAAAATTACTTAGTTGTTTCTTTCATTAGTCTAATTTTTTCTGGTTATAGTGAACACTGTCTATGTAATTTTCCAATTACAATTACAATTTTGTGACTGTAATTGAAGCTTTATCTACTGATCCATCAATTCAGTACAGAAAATGATCTGAATGTAACAATTTGATTACATTTTCCTAAATAGCCATCAAGGTTATGCATTCTATTCTAAATATATTTGCACAAACCTATGTAAAATGGATTTCTTTATTACTTAAACAAAATATAAACCAATTACTCAACAGCACAATACTTCTCAAAAACTAAACTCATTTCCATCATTAGAATCAGCCCCTCAAAGAGAGGACAGTCCATGTCAATTTTTTTTCTCAGTTGGCAATACATTGACAAAAAGGGTAAAACTGCTTAGTTTTCCAATCCCAATAATTTTATTAATAAATCCAGCAAGTGCCACTTTTTACTGTTTTCCATATTATTTTCCTCCTCTAATTTGCTAAAATTTGGAAAAATTCAAGAATTTTGATTTTTTTTTTGCAAAACTGGGAACTGTTGAGCCCTTGAGCTTATGCCTTTATCATTTGATGTACTATGTAACAGAGAAAGCAGAGTGCAAATAGCTCATCAGGGCCTGCCTCGTGTCATAAAGCTGAAATAAAATCTTGGTTGCTTGGGGTTCCCAGTCCAAAATAACTGTATATTTATTTATTTATTATTTATACACATAAACTTACAAAAGCAGGAAAACGTCTTTCACTCAAATTGTGTTCTGGGCGTTTTCATCAGAAATAACACCTTAAGTGATCTTGGGAACTGTACTCCACAGGAGAGAAGATAATAATTTATACTATTAGTAGTACTTGTGTTTCAATATGATCACCTTTCAGCATTCAAGATCTGCTGTCAGACACTATAAATAGATTATTTTTTAAAGAATATGAGAAGTATTATAGGAATTGTTTGTAAGGTAGTAAAAGATGATAAACGGTGAGAGAAATATGAATGAATACAGGGAGTTTTTGAAACGGATGAATTGGCACACAAAAAGTATGGTTCCATAATCATGAAGGACAATATTTTGTAGAATTTTATTAGCAAAACAAGGCAAGACAGGAGACAGAAATAGAAACTCTACCTATCTATATCTATCTATCTATACTTATTTCATAGACCTAAGATATTAGATGTATCTAAAAATGCCTTTATTTAAACATATATTTATGATATAGATTAGAAACATAGATGAGAACAGAAAATAGCCAGCAAAATAATAATTAGAAAGGATGAAATCTTGAAAACTTTTAAGGAAATGTAAGGATACTAGAATAATTTTTTGGCTGAGATAACCATCTTAAAGCAATATTCATTGAAAGCTAGGTATGACAAAATAATTACTAGGAGTTATTCAATAAATGAAAAAGAGAATATATTTATTATAAATACTCCTGTTTAGTATATCAACCAAGAAAATGAAACATGGAAAACAAAGGATAAACTAGCTCTGTAGTGATAGCAAAATGTCAGAAACTGTTTATAATCAATTCACAAAGAGTCAAGTCAGAAAAAAGGGTGAAGTTATGGTTCCAAGCTCAGGAAAATGGTAATACTGAACAAGATACTGCTGAAAAACTGAAACTTCTTGTTGTTTACAGAGATCCTTTCAGAGTAACTTAAAACTGCTGTCCTATTCCAGTCAAGTTAAATTCTCATCTTTGTGGCAGCAACAGAGCCTGGTTCCTGCTGAGAGGACCTGATGCCTTTATCTTGTTTCCCTATGAGATAGTGACTTCATTTCTCAAAAAAAAAGACACTATATTTTACATTTTAGGATATAAAAGTGATGGAAAATCACAGCGCTTCATGCTGCTAAACTTCAAGCATCATCTACCATGAATATATATATTCAATTAAGATAATATTCAAGAGTCCTTAAAAATTTGCTGAGAAAATGTCTGCTTCTCTGATGTTCATTTTAATAAATCTCCAAACAAGAAAATTCCAGCAGCTTAAAGAATTGTTAATCTGCCTTAGTCAGTAGCTGGTAAGCCTTATATCAGTCCTAAGCAATAGTGGAAATACTGGAATAAAATTCACTGATAAGAAATTCAGTGATAGGAATACAATTAATGCTAGCCAAAATAATTTTACATAACCTAGATCTAGTCAGATAAACCTAATTCTAGTGTTTGATGAATAAAAAATTTGTCTAGAAAAAGTAAAAGCGCAGATATTTTATACTCTGACCATGATAGGCATAGGACACAGTGTGACCCAGAACTCTCATTAACACTACACAATATCAACAGATCACATCAGAAAATCCAACAGATGGATCTCAAAAGAGTATGTGTCAATGAGGAGCAAGCACTATATTTTCCAGTAGAACTCCACAAATATTAGATTATTTGACATCCAACTCTTATGCAGTATACTTAGAAATGGTTCCGAAAAAACCAGAAATCATGGATAAAACTAGTGGATATTGAACAGATTGGAGCAATTAGTATTAAAGATGAAGATGCAGAAATAGGTTTGATGCATGATTTCTGAGTAAAATGGGACCATTTACGCATAGTCAGATTCAACAGAATCAAACAAGAAGTCAAATGTCCTGTAGCAAATGGTGCAGAAAATTTATCCAGAAGACAGAACTGCCTAGTAAAAATAAAGATTCCAGATAGGAAATAAGAGCCATAGTGGGCAAATTACTTAATGTCTCTTGTCAGTGAGATGCTGTGGAAAAAAACTAATAGGAAGAGCAGAAGCAAGACACTGAATTTTTTCTTGTGAGATTTAGAGAGTTTTTAATATTGGAATACCATTCACAATTCCTGTGTTCCCACATCTTGAAATAGTGCTGCAAAACTGAAACATTTGCACAGAATTCAGCAAAGTGCCACAAACCCCCCCTGTGAATGGTACCATTCACATTCATTCTTCAAACTTTTTCAAAGCAGGCTTCAGTGCTTGTGAGAGGAAGATGGAGATGTCAGCTTATTACAAGGTAGCTGTATTTCTGTGGGAAAAAAATAATAGTGATTATCAGGTTCCTTAACAGGCGAAGGCATGTGCTTTTCCTATATCCAGAGTTAGTACCTAGAAGCTGAAACCAGACCTTCAAATAAGAAACAAGGCAAAATATTTAATAGTTGTTGTTGGAATCATAGTTGTTCTAAGTAGGAATTGTCTTACTATGGATAACTTCTGTTTTGGTTCAGTTCCATCTGTTTTCTTTCTTCTTATTCCACATAGTTTGCTTGAAATGTTCTGTCTGGGCAGATATTAATGTTACCCCTTATTGAAGTAATAGAAACCAAAGTTACCTAAAAAGTGAAATGCAAATAACCTTTAAGGTAAACTTCTGTAACTCGTGTAAATGCTGGAGTTGAGGGTGACAAACTTAAAATCACCAAGCAGTTTTAAACATATTGAAAGACATCAATATGTGAATTCTCAAGAGAATTAATTGAGTAGATGAATACTTGCTGGATGTTTTGGTATAGTAAGTAGGTGAAAATATCAGTAGGTGAAAATTTTTTATTCATTTCTGTTGAATAGATAAGAAAAAAATGCATTTCTATACTACTATGAATTGCTTTAAAACTCCTTGAGGAAATTCCCAAAATTTCCTTTCTGAGAACTAGCAATTACACAGATGGATCATCCTCATATCCTGAGAATATTTAATTTCAGGTTACAATCCTGTACTGAAATATTGACTGTGACTTCATACAGAACAATAGCTCCCTAGAAATGACTCCTCAAAAAACATCATCAGATGCCTTAGCATAGCAATTTTTGTCAATCAGAGAGGTAGTCCTTATTCATGTGTTTGCTAGTAAAAATAGAGAAATCTGTCCCAGTTCTGGAGACATTATTATAGAGTTACAGAGTATGCTGAGTTGGAAGAGACCTATCAGGATCATTGAGTCCAACTCCTGCCCCTGCACAGGACATCCAACAGTCACATCACATGCCCAAGAGCATTGTCCAAATGTTCCTTGAACTCTCACAGGCTTGGGGCCATGACCACTTCCCTGGGGAGCCTGTTCCAATGCTCAACCACCCTGTGGATGAAGAAGCTTTTCCTGATACTCAACCTAAACCTCCCCTGACCCAGCTTCATGTTGCTGCCTTGAGTCCTGTTGCTGGTCACAAGAGTGAAGAGATCAGTGTCTGCCCCTCCTTTTTCCCTCATAAGGAAGCTGTAGACTGCAATGAGGTTTCCCCCAAGTCTCCTCTTCTCCAAGCTGGACAAATCAAGTGACCTCACCTACTCCTCATAAGCTTCCTCTCAAGGCCCTTCACCATCTTCTTGGCCCTCGTTTGCACACTCTTTAATAGTTTAATGTCTTTTTTATATTGTGGCACCCAGAACTGCCCTCAGCACTTGAGGTGAGCCCGCCCCAGGGCAGAACATAGCAAGACAATCCCCTCCCGTGCCTGGCTGACGATGCTGTGCCTGATGCCCCCCAGGACATGGTGGACGTTCCAGGCTGCCAGGGCATAATGATTCAGATTCAACTTGCCATCGACCAGGACCCCCAGGTCCCTCTCTGCAGCACTGCTCTCCAGCATCTCATTCTCCTGCCTGTCTGTACATCCAGGATCACCTCATCCCAGGTTCAGAATCCAACACTTGCCCGTGTTAAGACTGAGACAGTTGGTGACTGCCCATGTCTCTAATTTGTCAAGGGCTCTCTGCCCTTGAGGGAGTTGACAGCTACTTCCAATTTACTGTTGTTGACAAACTTGCTTAGTATTCCTTTGAGTCCTGTATCCAAGTCAATAAGGAAGATGTTGAAGAACATAAGGATGGACAGGTCACCATGCCCTGTCACCCCCTTCCCTATAATCCCTTGTGCCCAACCCATGAGCCAGTGGCTCACCCATCACGTAACACGGCTATTCAACTGAGTGCTGGACACTCTACAGGTGTTTTTCAACACTCTCCAGAATGATCCTTTCTGTGAGTTTACCAGGCATTGAAGTGAGACTGACAGGCCTGTAGTTTCTGGCATCCTCTTTCTTGCTGTTCTTGAAAACTGGGACAATGTTTGCCAGCTCCCAGGCAGCTGGGATGTTATTGTTGGTTTGGACATAATATATACATATATATATTTGAATAGAATAACAATAGCTTTTTATCTAACCCAACAATAACATTGGGACCTCTTCTCTTCTGGTACCTTATCTTCTGAAAAACTTATATTCCCTTACACTTTTTAGTCTTACCTTTAAACATTGACTCAGAAATTTCTGATAACAATCAAGATACTAGTGCTTTTTATGAGAGCAAAGTCACACTAGAGTAGGATAAAGACAGCTGGAGAATTTTCCAACACAATACGTCCACACTGAATATTTGTATCAGTCTTTCAGTTTCAGTCTTTAGTTGGCGATATTATCTTACATTCCATATATTATTTCTGCTCATATTGAGTCTCTCATCTCAAAAATTTTGTAATGAGAGGAACTAGACTTGTGGGAAACTGAAGCTGCAAAACTCAGATTCTCATTTAATTTATGAATAGAAGCCACTTGTGTTTCTTTCCTATGTATTATTAAATACTATAAACTGTTCTGTATTCCAGTATGCCTTATCTGTGTGGCTTTGGTGTGGGCTTTTTTGAAGACTGTGACATGTATGATTTCTGAGAACTTTAGAATAGGATGCACCTTGAAACCATAGGAAATAACACATTTTCCTGTGTTATTGTCATTACAAACTGCATTAGAAAACCATTCTCAAAAATTCACAGAATAAAAAATTATCAAATTATCACCATAAGCCTGTAACAAATTGTTTGTCTGCAAGGATGGTGTTTTATGCCTTTTTTTTTTTTCACTGTGCAAGCTGCTGAATCCATTCTTCTTAGAAAATATATGCTGGCTCTGTCCCATTTAGTGTCTGTTATCCTACATTTTTTGGCCTGTGTTTGACATGACGAGCAGCAATTGAATGAGGCATAATTATAAAGGATTCTGTGCCTGCTGTTAAAATAGAATTATTTGCATGACAATGTATCCTGGAGAAGTAGAAACTAAGAACTAGGGCAAGCCTGAGCTTAAACAGGCTGCTGTTTGGTGTCTGCTTTAGGATGACCTGAATCACTCTTGTTCTGAAACACATAAAGATCAGAGGCACCATTCAATTGACAACAATATTTGATATGGGGATGAGAGTGATAACACAGGATTTAAGAAAGTTTCATATCTCTGTGTTTGTGGGATTTGGACACTAATTGGGATAACAGGGAATGCTTCTATTGGCACTAGATGCCAATGCCTAAACAACTGAGCTGAGCACTAGAGTGCTGTTAATTCTATTTACTGAAGGTAAACCACTTAATGCACATGTGTCTCCCTACTAAAAGATGCCTACATTTAGGATTCTTAATCTGGAAATTAATACAAATTCAAATCACTATTGCCCTGAACTACCAGTCGGTTTAGATTAAATGTGTAAAGGTGAAATGTTTTTTATACATATTAATTTCTTCATTGAGTCCCAAAATGTTTTCTATATGGAGTCAGGGATTGGAAGTAGACAAAAGATTGTCTGTCTGAGCTTTATCTGTAAAGTAAAGTCTTATCCAGGACTTACAACCCTGAGCCTGAGTTCCTGATGAAAAAGGAAACCTCCTGGAGAAAGGCTTGTGTCAAGGTCCTAGTGAGCATTCACATGTGAATATTTCTCTCCAACCAAATAGTAAGTCTTTGCTCCTACATCTGTACTAGAATGTTTTAGTGAAATTCTTGCACAAAAGAAACCAAAACAAAACCAAAAACCCAGAAGACCCCAACCTGCCCCCAAAACCCCAAAAATCATTTACTCCATTTTGTTCTGAGAAATAACATTCCTTATTTTGTATCTGTAAGAAATCAATGAAAGCCAAGTTTGAGGGAAAACTTCTCCTGGTCCAAAATTACTACTTTTAGTTTGGCCAAACAGTAAGTGAAAACAGTTTTACAGTGACAGGCTTTACGGAAAAATGACTACGTAGTCCTCAGTAAATATATATTCTTCACAAAAAGAATGAAATAAATCAAAAGCTATTGGGAAATTGAACAGAAAAGGGAATTTCATTTTTATAAATCTGTTTCAGTTGAAAGGTACTATGGAAAGAGAAATAGAATCAGCTATGTCACACAATTCTTTATTTCATGTTTCTTCTTGAAATATCAACTCCTAGAGTTGTGAATTTGGAAAATGGTTACTACCTTTAACTCAGCATCACACTCATTACAAAAATAGAAGAGTGATCAGAACTGTCTGCTAACTAAGCTGTTATTATTGAAGAGAATGGTTTGGAAAGCCTTCTAGCAGTTGCACCACTGTAATTGCTAAAAAATAAGACTATAAAACACAGTGCAATTGCTCATGACTCAGACTTAAAATGGGAGACATATGAAACACCTAGATATTGCAGAAATTGTGCTCGAGACTTGCAATGTTGTGCTTTTGATAGTGTCTTCTGTGGACTTAATAATTCTAAATGAATTAATTAAGTGTATGACAGAGCTATTAGCAGAAATCTAGTTGAAAATCATGGACATTCTTTATAGTGCTACATTGGGAAAATGTACACACATATTTAAAAGCAATTTTTATTGCAGTTACTTTTGTTAATGCAAATTTCAGAATAATTAGACATTGTTAATGGACACTTTTGTGAATAATTTATGTATTAAACACCTTAGAGTGTTTAAAGCCTCCTTTTTTGAAATTTTGTCCTTCTAGAAGAGAACCAAGTCTCACAGTATGAAATGGATTTTAAAGTGAGATATAAGAATGTAACGCAATAAGTTTAAATAGTAGTGAAGACAACATAACAGTTTTAGATAACTCTGTTCAATATTCATTGGAAATAAATGTAAACTGTGCATTATTTGTCTCTTTTTTTAGCAAGGTCCTAATGAACAGAATCAAACATGTTTTCCAGCATTAAAAACAGAAAAGGCAGAAGAAACTTTGCACTTTATGTTCAGAGTAGAGAGAAGCAAAGGATGCAACATATTATTTTTTCAGAAAACATATTTCTACTGTAACTACCTACCACAATTTGCACACAAAATGACTTGGGATGTCAGATCTGTGAAACTAACACTTCTAAGGAATCATTAATCAGGACAGCTGAGTTTTTTATTAAAATATTAACTTGAATGCATCTGTGAAAACTGTAAAATAAAGTTAATATTCTGGAAGTTCTAAATATCCCCCATCTAATGTTTGGTTTCTAGTAATTTAAGAATACCAACATAAGAAACAGATGGCAAAATAGCTCAATATCCTTTGGAAAATCTTCTGTTACCATTAAAAGCTACACCTGCTGAAATGTGTGATCTTACTTTAAATGTAGAAAAGCATAAATAGGAATCTACAGCGGTGTGGTTATATCTCTTAATTGGTATACCCTAGTGGAAACAAACATATTAATTAAGTGATCATCCTGATTATAAGAGCCTGATAGGAATACACAATGCTGGGAGACTCGTTTCTACTTCAGCAATGGCTTTAGAAATAATCATAGTTAGATGATTGGAATATTTATATTATATAAGTCTAAGTGGCTCACTATAGAACTCAGCATGAGCGGAAAAGGATTGAAGTAGAAATATTTGTGACACAGAACAAAGTTACAACTTCAATCTCTTCTATAGAGTATTGTGGACAATACCAAATAGTCACTTTGATTTGAATAGGTCTGTCATTTTTCTACTCATTAGAAATTGAAATTCACTGCATTCAGTAATTGCATTCTGAGCTCATTTCGTTTACGGCTTTACTTTAATCCATGTGCCAATCTAGAAACTGATTTTAAAGGTCCTGTTCAAAGCTCCTACTGCAACATTTATCTGGAATGTTTGATTCAAATTCTTCTAATTCTCCTTTAGAGGTTTGCAACACATTCAATTAAATTTGTCTCCATACTCAAATAGACTCCAGTTCCACCTTCACTTTAAGCTGGCTGATCCTGTCAGACTCAAAGTAGCTGCTGGATACAGCCAAACGAGAGAGGCATCAGAGCTTCCAGACCCCTGGTTATTAAACACAGCAGAGTCAGGAACTTTTTTGTCTATTTTTGACTCCAAAGAAAGAGAGGTAAAAAGAAATAAAATTCAATTGGAAGTAAGCAATAGGGATAGAAAGCAAAATGTTCTGTTGTCTTCTGAGAGAAAGCCTTTTTTGTGGAAATATAGACTATTTCCTCAAATCCAACAAGGACAAAAAAAGAAAAAAAATGTTTCCCTTGACTGAAATGCATGCTTTATTTGAACCATATGGCTGAGGAGAAACAAGGTCAATATTTATTTGATCCTTACAATGGCATGTACTGAATAGATGACAAAAGACTACAAGAAATTACAAATGCTGCCAAAGTACCATATATCATATGGAATACAGACTGGAATAGAGCATTGCTTCACATGTTGGGTTAGGAACTGCATTTGAAGGCATGCTTGTTCCTAGAAGAAAATGGAAAAAGAGTCAAACAAGCATAAAGTTACTCCTAAATTTTTAATCCAATCTAATAAATTCAATATTTTGTAGTAAGTAAAACATATTACCACAAATTCACTCTTAAACTTACATAGAACCTAGAGAAAGAGGAAGTTTCTACAATATTGTTAACAATAGTAATCACCCATTATTAAAAAAAATCCAGCATCTAGCACAACATAACATTTCTGATAACAGTTTTATTCCTTATCGTATGTAGAGGAAAATAAGAACATGGTTGCTTAGCCTTTCCTCTGTTATGGGTCAACAAATAATACAGTAATTGTATTTATATCCAAAATTTCACAAAACACTTAGCATTATGGTCACAAGCAATAGAATTGCTCATTAGATGGCAGAAAATACACTTGTATCTTCTTTTTCATGCAGAATTAATAGAACAAAACTCTAAGAATCCTACCACTTTTCTTTGACAGGTCCTTTCTCGTCTCACTCAAGCTGATCCCTGGGCTTTAAAACTATGTGCCTCAACCCTCACCCCAATGCACTCCTGAACTGTAGGAAATCTGCTCAGTGAAGCCTGAGCTTTTGAGGATCTGCTGGAAGCTGCTTCTTCAAGATTTCAGGAATAGTTTACTTTAACTATCTGAGTCTTTATATTTCTATCTAATTCATCAGGTATTTCTGTATAAGTTAAGGGTTGTGGAAGTAGGTCAAAAGAATATTACTGTTTGCATATCAGGATTGGCATATAGAATATAAGATACAGTACATATGGAACTGCAGAGATATGGCATTACTCTCTACTTGAGTAAAAGGGTAAAAGTTCTCTGAGTACAAAACTGTTGTTGAATTGTCAGAATTAAAGAGACACAAGTAAGAAAATGCAGAACCAAACAAACCTCCTTGCTACCCATATTTAGTAATTATATATAATACTTGAAGATGTCCATAGTAGCTCTAAGGTTCCTTTTCTGAACTGTAGATGTGGCTCTCCTTGTCAATTTTTTGCATGTTTTATTTAAAAAGTATTCAGAAGACCAAGTGATCAGATTCCCTAATGTGATTTGTGAATCCTTGACCTTACAACATATACAGGTATTAAAGCATGTGTGCATTTGTCTCTCCAAAGTACATGCATATGTATGTGTGTGTGTGTATATTCATATGAATTTATATTAAGTTGAAGCTTTCAGAAGTTAATGAATGACATCTACAATTTAGGACTACTGAACCAGACTGTGCAGGAAAGAAAAAGTCCTGTAAGTGCATCTGTGCTAATGGCTTGTGAATTTCATTGCGGTCTGTTGCAATGTAAATTGTCTGACTCATTCGGCATACCTAAAAGGCATCATCACAATGGGAGCACCCTAGACCTTTGGTACACGAATGGGTAGCAGGACAACAGGACACTTGCTGTAATAAGAAAAGCAATTGAAGGGACTCCTTGTACAACTGAGCGATGTTACTGGAATTTTCAGTGTTCAGTTGTAATTAGAAAAGAGCTGTGAAGGAAAATCAATTGCTCCTGGTCATCAGTGGCTGGTTTTCCACAACTAGAATAAAGAATGCAATATGATATCTTTTAAAAGAGCATGTAATTGTTTCTTCTTTTTTTACTGTTTTAACATTTCTCTGCTTATTTGTGCTAGCTATTTTTTAGTTGCTTCAGGACTGCTTTAAAATTTTTTTGATTCTCCTAATTATATTGCAATACTGTTAGTCATAAAAATATCTTTTACAGAGTTCTTTAGGGTGATGACTAGTGATTTATGAAGAGTTGAACAAATGCTTATAAATTACTCTTTGATGGTTTCAAAACAGAAGACTTGCTAAATGAAAAAAGCTGAAGCCCAGCAATGAAATTGCAGACTTATTGATATTAATAAGTATTTGACCCATGAGAGGTCTGAAGTCTTCAGATTCTTTATCCTGATCTTTGAAGTGCTTTTGAGGTACACCTGTATTCTAATATAATAATTTTCTTTTTGTTGGCATTACCATGAAAAGAGTAGGAGTTGAAGAATATTGTGTCTGTCACATGGTGCAACTAACAGACTCTAGGAAGAACCTTTGCAATCCAAATCATGAGATCGAATTTTAATTCTGTCAGGAAAATATGAGTTTTAAGCTATTATCATTTGTATTATGCTAGCATTGTTAATATTGATTTAGTCTTACACAGTGACAGAAATTGAAATGCCAGGAGTGATAGCTGTGCTGAACTGTTTTGAGCATGTAAAATGGTGCAGTATTTGATTAAACCACCCTTGATTCATTTGTTTATCTTGTGCTGCACTGTAAATTTAATCTCTCATTACATGATTTGGATCCTAATTTACACAGGATTTGAAGCAGGAAAGCAAAGCACACGTATTTGCAGTAATATTCCCGGTGACCCCTTGAGGGGGAATGTTCCCTCAGAGTGAGAAATGCTCATGTGAGTGGGTGTTGCAGGAACCTATACAGCTATTCAGGGAAAAAAACAACCCTGCTCTCATTGTATGCTTGCACAGCACTTAGCCCAGAGAGGCCCTGATCAATAATTTGAATCCTGAGGAATTACTGCCATGCAGCCGACTACTGAGACAACCATGCTAACAGCTCCTGGAAGCTGTTCAGGGGCAACTCTGTGCCTGCGGCACTGTGCCGCTGCCGGAGAGGCTCCTGCTCTGGCAGGGGTGGCAGCTGCTGGTGCCCGAGCACCGACTTTCCATGTTGACATCCAGCTGCAAGCTGTAAAACTGTGCTTGCCTCTGGAGGGTAAGCTGATGCACAGACTCTTGCAGCAAGTGTGTGTTAATCGCACTCAACATTTCTTCCTCAGTCCTCAGGGCTGGTGTGCCTTCAGCCCTAAGTCAGATGCCAGGGGTGCAGACCTGGGCCTCCATTCTGCTGCCATTCATAAATTAACTTGTTTGTTAAATGATTGTAAAGAAAATTCTGCTGAACACAGACACTCTGAAGAAAATATTTAACTGCAAAGGTGTTAAAAACACCTTGCAGAATAATAATAAGGAGTTTCAGCTCCCATATTTCTTCTTCACAAAGGCACACTTCACAACTTCCAAATGAACCTGCCAGAAAATTTCCTATCCACGGCTTTGGGCTTCATATAGGAAATAATATTGCAACAGTATTCATTTAAATGGAGTATATTCCTTCAGAATTTTGGGATAACAAAATCTAGAGTTTAGGATCCAGACAAAATCATAAAGTATTTTCAGAGTATTAGTGAGGACATATATCCTGCCATCTATAAGTTTCTACCTAGGAGTTTTAAGTTACCATCTTTCCTTGGCAGGATTCACAGAAATAAATGAAATAAACCTGGAGCACAGTCTATTAATTTACTCAGAATAGTGGTACCAACTTTAGAGAGCACATTAAACACTGGCAGTGGAGTTACTTTTTGGATAAAACTCTAAATTTCAACTTCTCTTCTTCTTACAGTAATTTTACATTGCTAGCCATTCTGTAACTGTGATGAGGTTCCTCCTAATTTTTGCCAACATAGATGAAATGAAAATAAAGGTCAAGTATTTTCACAGATTGAGTAACTTATTTCAAAGTTCAAATACTTTCAAAGAAGTGACAGCTTCTTTGTCGGGCCAAGAAGAGAGAGAACAAAGGTTGCATCAACTGGCAGATCAGCAACATCTCTTGAAGGTATACTCCCTCTGTTCCTGTTTCCTGAAAATAAGCAAGTAAAATAAACAAAAATAAATAAAGTAGTGCCTTCACAACTGGCAGTTTTGATGAGGAAGTCTCTATAAAGGGGTCAAACAGTAAGGCTGAGGGCTGAAGAAACACACAGAAAAGGCTATTTTACCTTCTAGGCAGCTTCTGAAGTTGAGTATTGGTTTTGAGGCAGCAGTGTGGCAGGGAAGGTGATGGAGCTGCCCATAGTTCTGCCTCTATGACAAACAAACTTTTATAAACATTGAATTTGCATGGATTTTCTTTTTTCTTTTCAAACTGGAAACTGAACAGAAAAAGCTTTATAAATGATTGAGAAGAGCTATTTGAAGTGCTTATATGACATTAATGAATTGTTTATCTGATTGGAAAACTATGGACTAGTGTGAAGTTTAAAAACCCAGAAACAGCATAATTTGTGAGAATGGCAGCTTTGGAAGTGTGAACAGGTGATGAGCAGTTACAAAAAGTCTATCTCATCTGCAGAATTTCAAAGAAATTTAGTAAGACAGTGTTTCGCAAGAAAAGAAATCCTGTAGAATAAATTTGCAAGAGAAGAAGGTAAGAAAGAACAAAACATTGTCTTAGTGGCTTGTAGTGAGAGATGCAAAGAAGGAAAAGAGATCAAACAGGTATGATATGGGATGGAGTATTGAGAATTACAAGAGCAGAAAAGGGAGGATCTAACAAACAACAGAAAAAAATTACTTGGATACATGAACATTTGGATGGGTTAAATAGGAGGAAGGCTATTGAGCCAAACAAAGATTTTAAATGAAATACAGGATTTTCCTTGATCTGCACTGCTTTGCTTCTAACATTAGCACAGCTAATGTATCTCACTAAAAAGACATGCTGCTGTTTGTTTGTCATACAATTAGTAGTGCAGGGGGAGGGATGCTAATGGCTGACCAACAAAGTTTGAAAAATAATGACATTCCACAATAGATATCCAGCCCCAGACTTCTCCAGATTCACCCATGCTAGCTTTTCCTTCCTGCTGTGTGTTTTCGACCTCTGAGGCTTTTGCAGGTGACAGCATTAAGATTCCAGAAGGCTCAGGAGGGGCATTGAAATTCCCTGCAAGCTTTGAATCTCTCTCCATTGATCGGTGTGTCAGTCCATGATGCAGTCATGCACAGATGTTACACAACAGCAGCAGCAGGTTGCAGAGCTCTATAAATATTTGGATTTAATTGAAAAAAAAAAAAAGGTGAATGTTTTACGCCCTTTATTTAATGCCCCAGCTTCCTCTCTGGCATAAAACTGTGGCCATTGTAGCTAGAAGGTGGCTTATTCTTTTTGGAGACTACAGTTGATTCACATAGAATTTGAAAGGAGAAAAAAAAAGGAACAGAAAACATGGCATCTGAGAAATAGTGTAGACAGAAGAAGCAAGGGGAAAGCAGACACTTGAGAAATTTTTCAAGCATGATTCTTTGTCTTCTTGAACTCTGATTTAAAGGTTGCTTAGCAACAGCGGCAGTAACAGCTGGGACACCCTTGATCTTGTTGTGTAAACTATTAAAAATAGGTGATGGAAAGTAGCACCATGGAAACAATGACAATTCAGAAGCAGGTGTCTGCAGTGCTGCTTTTCAGCTTAATGTCAGAGGTATAAATTACAAAATTTATCTCTCCCTTTAATCTGAATTTTTAGAAAGAAAGACATCTTTATATTCCCAAAATTAAGCAAGACTGAAGATTACATTATCCCATTCTGTGGCACTGACTCCCGATTATTGCTTTATATGCTTTTTTGCCAGAACCTTTAGAGGATCTTCATTTCCAGAGACTGAGGCAATTTCACTCCAGTGAATTACTGAAGCAGTCCTTCAGCAAGGGTCATAACTGGTATTTACAGTATTAACCTCAGCTATGAAAGGATCATAATTCTGATTTCAGTTGGACAGTTTAGCTAAAGCCTCACCCAGAATTACTATTATTAAAATCATAATCTGAAAATGCTTACCTTATATGGGGCTAATAATCATAGCTAGGATTAATAAACGTAGACATTGGAATCAGCAACCCTTGTTCTGAAAACATTTAGAGACCCAGGGTCAAGTTTTTCTTAATATGACTCGTAAATCTTTGGCATGCAAAAGAGGACCAGCTCTCAGAAAGAGTAATTTTCTGCTCTTTGAAACAACCTCCTTTTAGGGCTTTTTATTTCAATATCCATGTTAAAGCAGACAAACTTCCTTTAAAAACATGGGACAGTATCTTTTATTAGGCTAAGGATATTGAGTGTGAATAAAAAACTCTGCATTATTAGTGAGATTTTTATGCACTGTTAAGCTAAAATATTACAAAAAAGAAAATATATTCCTAACCCATGGGATAGATGTATTTTACATTTTCTTGATTTTTTTTGCATTTAGAATGAGAGACAAATAGAGCCAAAAATTCAAAAAGGCTTAGGGGTCTATGCCATTTTGACATCTTTGTCTTTATTCCATCACGTGTGCTCCTGCATTCTGATTTACCAATAATCATCAACTGCACAATTGAAACAAAGAATTATATGGAAAAAAAAGCATAAGGAATTGTTCAGTAAAACTAGCTATGAATCTAAATAACAACTACTTAAGTTTATTCTGACTGACCAAAGCATATCCATTTCATTACTGCAATATCTTTAAAGAATTAAGCTTAATTTTTTAATGCTTCTTATGAAATCAAAAATTATTCTTTGAGCATCTTTCCTGCTACTGACATTGGTACTTTGCAAAGCATCATCTTCTATCAATCTTGTTTTTGCTTATCTTGGAAGAGGAAAATTAGGTACTAGAATGCATAATTTTGACATTATGTTGTAGTGCACTGTACTGTTTTTAAAAGATATCCTACACTGAGGCAGGACAGAGCTGACAAGCAATGTCATTGCTTCTTGAGAAATTAACTTCTTTTGCAACCTAGATGTAAAGAAAACAGTGGGCATAAACCTTAAAATTTTTGGTTTACAGAAAATTTCACAGAAACCTTTACCACTTTATTGTTTGGATTGGCATTTCTACAGTACCATGGAATGCTTTGGTTTGGAGGGTAACTTAAAGATCATTCAGTTCCAACCCTCCTGTCATGGGCAGGGATGCTATACAACTGGATCAGGTTGCTCAGGGTATAGGGTAGCATGAAAGTTACAGACTGTTTCTTGTACTACTTTAGTCTTACATAATTTCATACATTGCTAGGCAGGACAATTACAGGCACAGGCACACTGAAATAGTCAAACTGACACTGGGGTGTATGTGAAAGAACACTGTACTATTAAACCTTTGTGCTCAGCACCCATTTCTTCAAAGACTCTTCTGTAGTGTGCAAGAATGCTGTACTACCCAAGCAGATAGACTTGTCTTCCTGACCTCCATGAATTAAACTAAGTGCCAGGACTGACTTCACAGAAATCTGTTCTTTCTAATAGTTTCGTAGCAGGTATTCTACAATAATCTAGTAATATTGAATTATTTATTTTACTCAAATTATTTTGTGAAATAATATATTTGATTTCATTTGTCCTGCCCTGTATGAAAAGCAGCCTGTCCTCCTCTGTAATTTAGATGAACGGGGAGTTGTAAAAAAATGTAGAATTTATTTTCAGTGTTCTGTCATTTAGATCAAGTTGGTAGCAGCCGAAGCTACTTTAAAAAGTTCGATTGAGGAATTTAAGTAATGGGACTTATTTTAATTTGTGGCATATCCAAAGGTTGGGATGACATCTACAATATGGGGGAGCAAAAAAGAGAATTTTAATTTTTAACCTGAGTTTTACCCTAGTCTATAAAATTGTCTGAAGTCAGTGGAATCACCTAAGGAATAAAATAACATAATTGGCTATAATACCACTGCAGATTAAGAAAACTTTTCAAGACCTATATCTGGTACTGAGAAAGTGTAATGGAAATTGTTAAATATTCCTTTAAGTATTTTGGGGAGAATAAAACTTATGACACATGTGACTAATATCAAGGTGTTAAAAATTGCTTTTACTACTTGCTAACATCCAAAGTTTTTTGAGGTTCCTGATTTTCTGTCTGCACAGAAATATTTTACTCTAACAACCCAGAGCCAGGTAGGGTAGGATATCAGAGGCAATGAACTCCATTTTACAAAATGATTATTAGTTAGTAAAATATTTTAGTACTCCACCACTAGCATACCAAAGCACTAGAAATTTCTAAATGTGAAGAAGTCTCCAGGTTATGTGTTCTACTAAAGGAAAGTTTTCAACTGAATTTTTCTCACAAATATGTCCTCTTTATTGGAGGAATTTGAGGCATAAATCCAAGGGAGAGATAATCTCAGTGTTTCTATCATTAGCTAAATATTTCTTTAGATTCTTTTGCACTATTTATTAATGCTGTGTTTTTCTGGGAATTTGTACTTTAGACAGATAATTTTCCATAGCAAATTTCCATTTACCATTTTTTTATATGCCTCTGAAAACCTGGTTTCTTCCTTTTTCCTTATTTTCCACTTGCATAAAAAGCCCATATTTTTAGGAGTGAAAAATTTTCTGGGGTCAGTACAAGATTACTTATGAAACCTTCTGAGAATTTAGGGGCACCATGGATCTGCTGCAGTCTCTACCAATCCCTTCTAAGCACATACCTGACTTCTAGAAACATATTAAAACATCCTACCACAATGTCTTGAGTTGAAAGTCAGGTATCTGCTAG
>VXBQ01012286.1:25463-38220 GCA_013400175.1 Phainopepla nitens
GACCCTACTCTGGTGTGTCCTGTCCTGTCCCCTGTCCCAAACCCCACAGTGACCCTGCTCTGGTGTGTCCTGTCCTGTCCCCTGTCCCAAACCCCACAGCTGATCCTCCCCTGCTGTCCCCTGTCCCTGGCCGTGCAGGGACACTCAGCCGAGCCGCAGCAGGACATTTGTGCTGCTCTCCATCGCTGTCCTCCCATTCCTGCGGCTCTGTGGCTGCTCCTGACATGGACGCTCTTCCCAGCCATTGTCCCACATTCCAGACCCTGGAGGAGCCACGTGTGCTTGGATCTGGATGTTCCAGACTCTGGAGCCGTGTGTGACTGGGATCTGGATGTTCCAGAGCTATGTGTGACCAGGATGTGGGCATCCTGGAGCTGTGTGTGCTGGGATCTGGATGTTCCAGACCCTGGAGCTGTGTGTGACCGGGATCTGGATGTTTCAGACCCCAGACCTGTGTGTGACCGGGATGTGAGCATCCTGGAGCTGTGTGTGACCAGGATCTGGGTGTTCTAGAGCTGTGTGTGACTGGGATCTGGATGTTTCAGACTCCAGAGCTGTGTGTGACCGAGATCTCGACATGTCAGACCCCAGAGCTGTGTGTGACCGGGATGTGAGCATCCTGGAGCTGTGTGTGACCGGGATCTGGATGTTCCAGACCCCAGAGCTGTGTGTGACCGGGATCTGGACGTGCCAGAGCTGTGTGTGACCGGGATCTGGACGTTCCAAACCCCGGGGCCACGTGTGACCGGGATTTGTCCTGGATTCCTTCTTGGATGTGTGCAGTGTTGTTTACAGGCATTGAAAGATGATTCATCCCTGCCTTAATGTTCCCCAGCTTGGACACGCTGGAATTTCTCTCGCCCGGGTCTCGGAGCGTTCGTTCCCTGCCTACACATGGCTCCAATCAAGTGTCCTTCCAGGCTTTTGTTCCTGGGAATTGTTTCCATTGCCCTCCCGAGAAGGAGAGGGCAGCTGCAAGCTCAGCTCCAGCCACCTCTCCCCATCCTTGGTGTGTCCTGGAGCTGCTCTGCTCTCCCTGCATTGGGGTTGTTCCCTCCATTCCTGCCTCTTCTGGAAGCTGGACATGGCTTAGAGCATCTGAAATTCCTTCTTTAATGGGGACATTCTGGGTTGTTCCATTATTTTTTTAATTAGGGGAATTATCCCTCATTTCCTTCAGCATCTTGCCTGGCGAGAAGGAGCTGGATGCCATTCCAGAGGTGGCTGTGGCTTTCTGGGGGCTCTGTTTTTCCACTGATTTATGGTCTGAAAGTGTTTTATTGTCATCCATGAGCTCTTCAGGAGGCTCTAGAATATTTATCCAGGGTGCTCAGGGAAGCTGTGGCTGCTTCTGGATCCCTGGAAGTGTCCAAGGTCAGCTTAGAGCCACCTGGGACAGTGGGAGGTGTCCCTGCCATGGAACAAGATGATCCTTCAGATCCCTTCCCACCCAAACCATTCCATGATTTTAAGCCCTGATCTCGTGCCAGTGGGGGAAACTGGGATTTGTCTGTTGCCATCAGTGAAAGTTGAGTTGGGTCCTTAGAAATCCTTGGAAAACCTGGCAGGATTTGATGCCCAGAGTCAGAGCCATCAGTTCTGTCAGCTCTGGGAGCACTGGTGAGGATCAGGGGGGTTTCCAAAGAACTCCAGCTCTTCTGGACTTGAATCTGTGGGAAAGAGGGTTTTGGGGAGCTCCAGGAGCCACCTCCAGGATCCTGAGGAGATGTTTGGTCTCTGTAGCAGCAAACGCAGCCAGGCTACTCCTCCTTGGTGTCCTGACTTCTTCCTTGGGATGCTCAGTTCGAAGGGATCCCAGAACATTCCCTGGTGATCCCTCCTGGATTTCAGCCCCTCTCACAGTCAGGAAACTCCATCCAGTGTTTAACCTATTTCTCCTGAGCAATTTCAGCCCCTTTCTGTTGTTCTCACCTTCAGCAGACACAAATATTCCCATGGGAATGTGGGTCCTGGCCTCCTCTGGTCCTCAGAGATCCCAAATCCATTGCCTCTGAGTCCACTTTCCTCTCTGAGGATGTTCTAACACTCCACTGACGAAGCTTTTGGGAAGTTTAATTGGAAATTTTTCATCCCCCGGTTCTGTGCATCCTTAATTTGGACTGCACAGCTCCTGGGGACGTGGGGGAAAATCAGCCTGGAGAAATGAGATGATGGAGAGCCACCAGAGGAGATAAAACACACCAAATCCTCTGCCCTTCCCAGATTTCTCTTTGAGGGAGCCCCAAAGTCATGTGGGTTTTTGAGGATGTGTCCTGCAGAACTCCTCTGCAAGGGAACCAAAGGGATTCCCATTCCTAAAGCCCCTCACAGGGACAGGCCCCAAAGGCCCACAAGCAGGATTTGAGGTTATGTCCTCTTTTTATCTTCTAAGATATTATATTGATATGCAGAAACATGACTTAACAATTAAAAGCATTGTAAAGCAGTTTTATTTTTATATAAAATATTTAAGTATTACATATTTAATATTATGTAATTTAATTCTAAGTTAAGAATTAAAGAATAAATACTAAATTTAATACTTATTAAGTATTTAGTACTTAAATATTTTAATACTTAAAATATTTAAGTATTGAAGTATTTATAAAGCATGTTTTATTTCTAGTTGGGACACATGGGAGACAGGTGTCTCCTGGCATGTGTGCCTAATGAGGTAGGTTTTAGATGTAAAAAATAGATTAAAAATTTAGATTTAAATACATATAGGTTCACAAACTCATACCTCTCTGCCCTCCCATTTCTTGCCCATTTTCTGCTTTCTTGGCACACTTCCTGCTGCTCGTGGGCAGGGGTCTCTGATGAAATAGGAGATGTCTTCCTCACTTCTGGGCAGGTGCTCCAGTGCACCTGCTATTTTTTTGGGTCATTTTGGTTTTGCCAAAATTAAGAGCTGGTGTTTGCTGGCCTCAGGCCATACTGGTTCTGCTCTCTCAAGTTTGCTTTACTGAGTTTTCATAAAATACCTTTATTTTTCTGGCCTTTACCTAGCACCTACGTTCTTGCGTGTTCTGATACAAGTTGTTCCTGCTACACCCTTGTGTGTTCTGTTGCAAGAAAATTGCCACTTGAGCTCTATGTTTCTATTTCTCCCTTTACTTGCTTGTTTCTATAATTCTGAATTTTCACATATAAGTATGCTTCTCATATCAATTTATGCATAGAATTTCATATATATTTATTTCTTGACCCTGCCTATCCTTGCTTGGTTTGGTACTCTCCTCTGGGCATGCACCATCACTGTCTTGGGTCTTTTGGTAATTGTTTAAACTATTGAATTTTGTTTAGTTTGGGAGACATAGGGCTCCTCTTTATCTTCGTTTTTGTGTTTTTCTTATTTATTTTTCTTATTTTTCTTTTTCTACTCTATCCATTTTTTTAATGATAGCAAATGTTAGCTGCTCGCATTCTCGCGAGCATAGTGAAGGCCATAGACATAGAATACGACTTTTATGAAGTTTGTTATATTCTAAAAGACCACCTATTATAAAACTATAAAAACTGGTTAGCTATAAAATAAATTAAATGTGGAACCCTGAGTTTTAGGACAGCCCGGGCTGGCTGGGGCTCTGCGAGGTGCCCATGGGGACAGGGGTGCTCCTTGGGGACATTCCGTGACCCCGGGAGCGGCTGTGAGGGCCAGGCGGGCGCTCCTGGGGCTGGCAGGGAGGGATTGCTCAGCAGCCAGCTGGGCACGAGCCAGCAGAGTGCCCTGGTGGCCCAGAAGGCCACTGGCCCCCGGCCTGGATCAGGGACAGCGTGGCCAGCAGGAGCAGGGAGGTCACTGTCCCCGTGCTGGGCACTGTGAGTGTCAGCACGCTGGCACTCGAGTGCTGGGCCCAATTCTGGACCCTCTGTTTGGGCAGGACGTTGATCCATGGAAATCCCCCAAGCTCTCGGTCCTGAGGAGCCGTTTCCCAATTTTCCAGCTTGGGATGGGAGTTCAAACCTCGCTCCAGAGCCTGAGGAAATCAAAATTCCTGCCGGGACACAGCTCCCAGCCCTCCTCTTGAGCCTCCAGAGGGAGCAAGGAGGCTGTGAGGGGCTGGGAACACAAACCCTGTGAGGAACCACTGAGGGAGCTGGGGGTGCTCAGCCTGGATAAAAGGAGACCCAGGGGTGAGCTCAGCACTCTCTGCAACTCCCTGCAGGGTGCCTGTGCTCAGCTGGGACTGGGCTCTTTCTCCAGGCAGCTCTGACACAACAAGGGGACACAGCCTCAGGCTGCACCAAGGGAAATCTGGGTTGGATATTGGGAAGAAGTTATTCACACAAAGGGTGATAAAGTTCTGGAATGGCTGCTGGGGAGGTGCTGGAGTCACCGTCCCTGGATGTGTTTAACAAAGCCTGGATGTGGCACTGGGTGCCAGGGTTTAGGTGAGGAGCTGGGCACGGCTTGGACTCGATGGTCCTGAAGGTCTCTTCCAGCCTGGGCATTTTGGGATTCTGTGAATTTCCCTGGCACAGCTGCATGCAGAGCACGGATCCATCTGCTGCTGGGAGCAGGAGCTTCCCAACACCATGGGTTGGCAGCCAGGAGCAGGATTGGGCCATCCCAGTCAACTTCTGACCTGGGAGAGACCCCGGTGTGACCCTGATCCCAACCTGGGCACTTCCTGAGGGAGGGAGCTGGCAGCTGCTGAGACAGATCCCTCGATGAGCAGATCCCTGGACAAAGAAATTCCTGGATAAGCAAATGTGTGGATGAGTGGATCCCTGGCTGAGCAGATCCCTGCCTGGCTGAGCAGGTCCCTGGATGAAATCCCCAGATGAGCAGGTCCCTGGCTGAGCAGGTCCCCAGGTGCTGCTGGTGCTGTCCCTCTGCTGGACGTGCTCCATCAGCCGTGCCCTGGGCTGGGTTTTGTGCCAGGTGTTTAACCCCAGGCACGTCCCGAGGATTTGCTGGATGCTGGGACAACATTTCCTCCCAGCACAGAGGAGGGGGCGAGACCTTGAGCCAAGAATGCTCCAAAAAACCCAAAATCAGCTCCTTGGAACAATGTGTAAGACAACAGAGCGGCTTTGCTGGCAGGGAAGGAGCTTTTATTGGGCAATAACGCAGCAGGAAGAGACCCTGGAATTGTCCTGTGGGAAGAGAATCCATAAAACCTCGGAGGGATGGGGAGGGCTGCAGGGGAGTTCATTGGCATGAGGCTTCCCTCAGCTCCAGGGCCTGGAGAGGAGTTTGGGATGCTGTGGGTGAGGCTGGAATGGCCCAGCCCAGACCCCCCAGGCCTGGGCTGATCCCAAAGGAAAGGTGGGAATTCTGTCCCTGGGCCCCTCAGCTGAGGCCCCACCTGCAGAGCTGCCCCAGCCCTGCAGCCCAAATTCAGGAGGATATGGAGAGAACCCAGAGGAGGCCCTGGAGCTCTGGGAGAGCTGGGAATGTTCCCCTGGAGCGGGGTCAGGGGTTGGGGCTGGGATTGCCATCCCTGGAAGCGACAGAAGGCTCTGGGTGTGGTGCTTGGGACAGGTTGGTTGTCCCCTGGTGGTGCTGGGTTATGGGATGAGCTGCAGGATCTCCGAGGCTTTTCCAACCTTGATCATTCCATGTTTTTAGAGCAGAGGGCTTTCCCCATGGCTTTGTGCTGCTCATGTTCTCCTCAGCCCTTTCCCTTCAAATTTAAACCCAATTCTCTTGGTTTTTCGTGGATCAGCGAATGAGGAGCTGGGGGGGATTTGGGGTCTCTCCTTCCTCCCTGATGATCCCTCGGGATTCCTGATCCCTCTCCTGCCATTCCCTTGGACCCGTGCTGACCTTCTCCCTCCTGGCCTCTGGAATCACTCCCAGTTTCCCGCTGCTGCTGCCTCCCAATCCCTGTGCCTCCCTCCGCTGTGGTGGCACCGCCATCTTCCCCGGGAACCGCTGGCTCCGCGTTTCCCAATTTCCTCCAAAAACCGCTGAGGAAAAGCAGGCCCAGCTCAAACCCGTGAGGAATCCCTGTTGAAAAGCTCCTCCTGGCTGAGGCCAGACACATCCCAGGGGGTCTGGGCTGCTTTTTGAGGAGCACTTGGATGTGGTTTGTGGGAATTCCCTGTGCTGGAGCTGTGGGAACGCCCACCTGGGGCCGAACTCCGGGATCCCTGAGGATCCTGACAGGATTATCTGGATCAGGCGGGATTATCCCGGCAAAAACCAGCTTTAGTTAATCTTCAACAACTGCTTTGTTTCCTACCTGCAGTAATGGGCTAGCCCTGGTGTTCAGTGGAATTTTGCAGTGATTGGAATAATTGGAAGGTGGACGGGGAGGGAAATCTCTGTGGGAGAGTTGTGTCTGTGAGTGGGACAAATTCATTTCATGGGAATTCTTCTAATGGTAATTTAGTTAGGATTGAAGGTTTTATATCTTCCAAAAAGGACAAAAAAAGGTTTTTTTCTGTATTTCTGGTGTAAGTGTAGACCTGTGTGGGTGACAGGGCACAGCGGAGTGGGCTTAGGTTTTGTGTTTAAATTCTGAGTGTAAATTTTGGGCTTTAGTTCTGAGCATTAATTCAATTCTGGTCTTAGATTTTTGGTCTTAGGTCAATTCTGCTGAATTGGCAGAAAACAAGAAGTGAATTCTCCAGGTAACCTGAGGTGGAACCACCTCTGTAGGAAGCCTTTGGAGTGCTGATCTCCTAACTGGATAAACTTTGGGATCAGGAGGTTTAAGCTGCATCCTAAGCAGGCATTAATGTTAAAATCCCTTTTTTCTGTGGAGTTGTTGCCCCCCTCCTGAAGTTGCCGTTGTTTTTCTGCCGTGCTCAGTAGTTAATTTGTTTATTACAAAAGTTAGACTAAGATTAAACAAACTGCTAATGCTTTTATGTAGCTTAATAGGAAGAAAATGTTTCGTAGGGACTCAAACCACTACAGAGGTTTTAAAAGGGGGAAAAAAAGAGAATTGAAGTGCGCAGCAGACTCAGGAATTTGTTCCTGTGGTAATTGGAAACAAAAGCCACTCGTGTGGCGCTGTCCCCAGCCTGTCCTCCCTGCCTTGTCCCAGAGCTCCTCCATTCCATCTCTGCAGATTCCCCTCTCTGTATTCCAGCTGAGCTGGTTCAGAGAGGGGTCAGCCCTGCCTGAGGCCCTGTGCTAAGGCTGATGGCATCAGGGAAGGGTTTGGGGGCATCAGGGAAGGGTTTGGGGGCATCAGGGAAGGGTTTGGGGGCATCAGGGAAGGCTTTGGGACCTGGGAGCCCTTCCAGTGTCACCCCTGACACCTCCCTCTGTCCCAGGGCCCTCTGCTCTGATTTATGGGATCAGGGAAGGGTTTGGGATCTCAGAGCCCTTCCAGTGCCACTCCTGGACACCTCCCCGTGTCCCAGGGTCCAGGCTGGCCTTGGACACTGTGAGGGATGGGGAGTGTTCCTTGGAGCAGCCCAGGCTGCCCAGGGAATGGGCAGAGCTCCAGGAGGGGTTGGACAGCGCTGCCAGGGATGCCATGGTGGGATTGTTGGTGGTCTGTGCAGGGAAAGGGGTTGGATGGATGGTCCCTGTGGATCTTGGGTTATTCCATGACTTTCTGAGCCCTGGCACAGGATGGGAATTTGGGGTTTCTGTGCATGATCCCTGTGGATCTCAGCNTGCCAGGGATGCCATGGTGGGATTGTTGGTGGTCTGTGCAGGGAAAGGGGTTGGATGGATGGTCCCTGTGGATCTTGGGTTATTCCATGACTTTCTGAGCCCTGACACAGGGTGGGAATTCGGGGTTTCTGTGCATAATCCTTGTGGATCTCAGGATATCCCATGACTTTCTGAGCCCTGGCACAGGGGGTTTGGGGGTTTCTGTGTATTATCCCTGTGGATCTCAGGTTTTATTCCAAGACTTTCTGACCCTGGCACAGCCGGATCTGTGTCTGGGACATCCCCTTCCCGACGCTTTGGCTGTTCCCTCTGCTCCAGCTTTGGTTTTATTTACTCCTATTTTGGGGGATAAACTTTGCAGGAACTCTAGGCTGCACGTGGGAGCTCCTGATCCATTTGTGGCTTTCCTGGAAAGATTTTTTTTCCAGTTTGACCTTTGAAAAAAAAACAAAACAGAACAAAAACCCAAAAGTGAAGTGGATTTTTAACGGATGCTGAAATTGTGAAACTTAACAACCCAATCCAAGGAATTTCAAAACCCTTTTCCATAGTTTAGTTTAGAGAATGCACTTAAAAACCCTAAAGCAGAGAGATGGGTCAGTGAGCAGAGCTCCAGGGAGGAATTACAGCCTGCTCTGACAGCCCCTCTTGCTCAGGCTTTTTCAATCAAAACCCTTTTTGTGGAGCAGCTTTTCTGACCATTTTTGATGGCAAAGAAAGAAAAAAAAAAACAACCCAAAAAGCAGCCTCCAGGATGGTTTTCTGTAACTGTCCTAGGATGTTATTAAAACCAACAGAGGGAACAGTGTGGGCTTTTGTGCCCACTTTTTGTGGGGAAACTTTTTTTGTAAGAGATGGGGTTTCTAGATGTTTAAAAGTGTAGTTTATTTTCCTTGGGAAGAGGATCCTGGAGGATCAGGAGAGCTCAGAAAGGAAGAGCTTCCTATCATGTGCTGCTGTTTCCTTCCTGTCTGACACCAAACTTTATTTTATCCTCACTGAAGTTTGGCTAAAAAGGAAGAAAATATTGTAATTTCCAATAACCAAAGGTTTTTAGCCATCAGACATTTATTTATTCCCTTTGCCATCTCCAAAGGGAATTTTGCCTGGACATTTTCAGGAATTTTGGGGAATTTCTTCCCCCCATTGTCAGATGTAAATCCCAAATTTGCCTTTGAACACAAACATGTCATTACTGCTGCGGGGTTTTTATTGTTTCAGTTTCTCCCTGAGTGCAAACACAGCTCATCCACCTGGATTTTTTGATTGGAATTCTCATCTTTGGGCTGGGAATCCTTTGGAGTCACTGGTGAGACCCTGCTAAGAGGCACTAGATGGCACTCGGGCTCCAAATTCCACATTTCAGCAGCCAAAACTCCAGGAGACTTTCAGGAAAATCCAGCAGCATCACTCCAGTGCTGCCTCTCCTGGAACTGGAAGAAGTTTTATCTCTTTTTTCCACCTTTAGACCAACCAGGAGAAGGCAAATCCTCACCATCTCCTGCCGGGGGAGGGGGTCTGGGTTCTTATACCCGGAATTTAAAGAGGTTTTGCAATTCTGGAAGTTTTGTTTTGCCTCTGAGAATCTTTTTCTGAACCTGCAGAGCTGAAATGGCCTGAAAGAACAATACTCACGTGGATTTTCTCCTGGTTTTAGCTCTGTCTTGGTATTTTTCCTGGTTTTTGTTAGCCTGTGTGGGTTGCAGGGGTGGGATTCTCCAAAGGGAGCGCTGAGCACGGATCCCACTGCAGGAAAAAGGATTTCCTGTGTCCACCTGGGTTCCTGAATCCTTTCTGGAGTGTTACTCCTCACTGCCCTGATTAATAATTTTTCAATATTTTATCCTCAGAGTTTGATCAGCTCTGTCATTCCCATTTTTCTCCCTGGCCATTCCCATCTTTTCTCTCCAAAGCTTGCCTGGAATCTGTTGTATCCCTAATTTTGCCCCAATATCCAACACAGGCTCAGATCAACAAACCTCACTCCAAACTTAACTCTTGGACTGGAAGGGAATTCGGGTTTAGGAGCCAAAACTTCCCAAAGGCAGGGCCAATCCATTACAAATATCCATAGGTGCTGTAAAAAATCCAGGAAAACAGCCCCGGAATTCCCAGAGTATGACCTGGTACCTCTGCTTCTAGGGAAGCATTGGAGGGATGGAAATTTGGTTTTAACTTCCATCCTTGTATTTGGTTTTAACTTCCATCTTTGTATTTGGTCTTAAGCTGAGGGAGTGCAGGGAGAGATGGGATCTTGGGAAGGAATTCCTGGCTGGGCTGGAATTCCCAGATTTGCTGTGGCTGCCCCTGGATCCCTGGCAGTGCCCAGGACCAGGCTGGATATTGTCCCTGGAGCACCTGGGACAGTGAGAGGTGTCCCTGCCATGGCAGGGGATGGGATTCAAGACCCTTTCCATCCAAACAATCCTGGAATTCCAGGATTTAAGACTCCCACTTCCTGGGTGCGGATATCTTGCACTGAGGTGACCCCACAGCTCTGTTGCTTTTTATCAGCAGGGGTTAAAACTGGGCTGGCAGATTTGGGATGTGATGGGAAGGGGTTTTGGCAGCTGTGGAGATCCTGTTTCCATTGTCCCTTTCCCCCTCAGAGCCCAGGGAACTTCCAGAGGATTCCCAGGAGGGATTTCTGGGCAGGGGGATCAGAGGTGGCTCAGTTCAAAGGCAAACCTTTGGTTCAGGTGCTCCTGGACTGCTCTGGTCTCTCAGGGAACATGAAATGGTGGAAAAAGGTTGGAAAAGAAACATTTCAGGTCCTCCTGGATTGTTCTGGTTTCTCAGGGAACACCAGAATGGCTGGAAAAAGGAATAAAAGGTTGGAAAAGAAACATTTCAGGTCCTCCTGGATTGTTCTGGTTTCTCAGGGAACACCAGAATGGCTGGAAAAAGGAATAAAAAGTTGGAAAAGAAACATTTTGGGCTTGGTTTGTCTCTCAGGGAACACCAAAATGAGGGAAAAAGGAAAAAAAGATTGGAATAGAAACATTTCAGGTGCTCCTGGTTTGGGTTGTTCTGGTTTCTCAGGGAACACCAGAATGGCTGGAAAAAGGAATAAAAAGTTGGAAAAGAAACATTTTGGGCTTGGTTTGTCTCTCAGGGAACACCAAAATGAGGGAAAAAGGAAAAAAAGATTGGAATAGAAACATTTCAGGTGCTCCTGGTTTGGGTTGTTCTGGTTTCTCAGGGAACATGAAATTGATGGAAAAAGGAAAAAAAGGTTGGAATTGAAACATTTTTAAACCCAATTTGGTGCCTGGTTTACGACCTGTCCCTTTGTCACAGGAGGGTGTTTTTGGGGTCAGATTTTGGGTGTTCTTGGTAAATCCTGGCAGGGCGTGCTGGGAATGCTGAGCTGGGTGTCCAGGGGACATTTTTTGGGGTCAGATTTTGAACTGGGTATCTTGAGGATGTTTTTTGGGTCAGATTTTGGATTTTCTGGTAAATCCTGGCAGTTAATGTGGGGAATGCTGAGCTGGGTGTCCAGGGGGCGTTTTTGGGGTCGGATTTTGAGCTGGGTGTCCTGAGAGTGTTTTTGAGGTCAGATTTTGTCTACTCTGGTGAATCCTTGCAGTTAATGGTGGGAATGCTGAGCTGGGTGTCCGGGGGGCGTTTTTGGGCTCAGAGTTTGGGTATTCCTGGCAGTTAATGTGGGGAATGCTGAGCTGAGTGTCCGGGGGGCGTTTTTGGGGTCGGATTTTGGATTTTCTGGTGAATCCTGGCAGTTACTGGCCGGAATGCTGAGCTGGGTGTCCGGGGGGCGTTTTTGGGGTCGGATTTTGGGTTTTCTGGTAAATCCTGGCAGTTAATGTGGGGAATGCTGAGCTGGGTGTCCGGGAGGCGTTTCTGGGCTCAGAGTCCGGCTGTCCCTGCAGGTCTGTGTACGATGGGGAGGAGCATGGGCGCTTCATGGAGAAGCTGGAAGCACGGATCCGCAACCACGACCGCGAGATCGAGAAGATGTGCAACTTCCACTACCAGGGCTTCGTGGATTCCATCACCGAGCTGCTCAAGGTCCGGGGGGAAGCCCAGAAACTCAAGGTGAGAACAAATCCTGCCCTGACACTGCCCTGGGCAACTCTTTTAAGGTGGCACCATCTCAGGCACTCTGGGATTCTCTGGAATCGCATCAATCTTCTCTCCTTTTATCCTATTAAAAAAAAAATTAGAATATATGTATTTAATTCTTCCTGGAGCAACGGTCATCGAAAATGTGATAATTATTTGGACCAGAGTGGTGCATTGAAAGCACCAAGAAGGTTAAAGCCAGGCCTGTTTTCATTAGGAAAAGTGCTTTTCCTCATGGATCTTATCCCAGTTTCTTGAGCTAAAATAAGTCTTGTGGCCTTTAAAACTGTGCAGAAAGGTGGGATTTATCCAGTTCTTGGAAAAGTGTTCAGTAATGTGTGGAAAAAGCTGTTAGTAGGGTGAGAGTGTGGAGGAGGAGGGGGAAGGAAACTGGAGAGGCTTCAGGAAAAGGGACCAGGAGGTTGGAGGTGTTTGGGGTCAGGTGGGCTTGGGCTTCCAGCTTGGTTCCCATGCCGAAATATATTTATGTTCCAGATAAAATACAAAAATTCCAAATATTCCAGGGTGTCCAAACCTTCCTGGTTTTCCTCCACAAATCCAGCTGGGGCAGGGAGAGGCAGCTGGGCTGTCCTTTCCCGCAGGAACAAGGAATTTCCAACATTTCCTGGTTGGAAATCCAAAAACACTCCCAGAAGAGCCATTTGGGGAACAATTTGGGTCATGTGGCTCCCAAAAAGTTGTGGGTTGTGCCCAGGACCAGCATGGTGAGATTTCCTGGCTGAGTTCAGCCTGTCCTGTGGGGAAGGACCTTCCTGGTGTTCAGGAGTGTGGGAGACCATTCAATAGGCCCTGGAAAAGCTGAAGTTCTCAATCATTAAATCTGTCAGAAACAGCAAATTTCCTGGAAAAAAGGGAAGAACTCCAAGTCAGGGTGCTGAGTGCTGCTTTCACTCATTTGCTTATGGATTTAAAGCTACCTGTGGCACTTCCCAGCAGGATCCTTACTTCACACATCCAAATCTCCATGCCAAAAAGTGCTTTCCTCTCAGGAACGCCTTCCTGAGGGACGTCCTGAGGAGAATTCATCCAGCAGGATGAACCCATTGGAATTACCATGAAATAAACCCT
>VXBQ01012286.1:45800-97912 GCA_013400175.1 Phainopepla nitens
TGTGTATATATATAAATACATATAAAAATGTATATAAATATATAAAAACATAAATATATATGTATAAAACACGAATATATATTTATATATTTTTATATATATAAAATATATATAAATATATGAATATATTTATATATATATATTTAAATTAATTATAAAATTGGTTAAATTTCGATGGGAGGGGGCTGCTCCTGAGCTTTTTTTCCCTGCTCCCACAGGCACTACCCAGCCCTGAAGACCCTGGAGCATTTGGAGCACACCTTCCTGCCCCAGGTGAGCCACTACCGCTTCTGCAAGGTCATGGTGGACAACATCCCGCGCCTGCGCGAGGAGATCAAGGAGCTCTCCATGTCCGACCTCAAGGACTTCCTGGAGAGCATCCGCAAGCACTCGGACAAGATCGGCGAGACCGCCATGAAACAGGTGGGACTGGGGGGATTCTTCCTTGGGAATGGCCCAGGGGCTTTTTCTGGGAGGAGGTTGGAGGTTGGTTCGTTGTGTGGAAGTTCACCGAATCACTGAATCACAGAATCAATCACCAGGTTGGAATGTTGTCTGGGAAGGCTGAGCTGGAAACAGAGACTGGAATAAAAGGATAAAAGGGGTTTATTGAAAGGATCCAGCTTGGGCAGTGCAGGAGCCCCTTGGGGCTGCACCCAAGTCAAACCCACAAATGGGCACAAAATGGATCCTGGGCACGAGGCCTCACACTTTGATATGTATATATTATATACATATAAATATAGAAATATTAAATATTATACACCCAAAGATGGTTACAAAATGTCCAGCTGGTCATGAGGGCTCACACTTTGATAGGTTTGGGTCCATCAGCAGATTGGAGTGAATTGTCCAATTCCAGCTCCAGGTGATGAAGCTCCATCCTCCTTGTTCCCTCTCTTCCCTCACTGCTGTTTCCACTCTTGGGCCTCAAATTTGTCCTTGGTGCTCAGCTGGAAAGGAATTGTTTTGTCTCTCTGCTGTGAGAAGAGAGCTCACCAACTCTTCATACATATGAAGCTCATAACTGCACCCTAAAGCAGCACAGAATGTGGAAAAATATGGAAGCTAGAACTGAAGGCATCATCGTCACCCTGCAGCTGCAGGGATGGGAAGGAGGAGCAGCTGCCCTGTGGGGGTCACTCGGGGCAGGCTGTCCCTCCCAGTATCACCAGTACAGTGCCTGGGATGGCTGGGGGTTTTCCCTGGGTGTGCTGGCCGGGATGTGGAGCAGAGCTCTGGGAAGCTCTCATTTTGGAGCTCTGATTTGGAGCTGGCAGGAGGCCTGGAGAGTCAGGGAGCCGCGATTGGCAGCTCCGTGCATTCGGTTTAAATTAGGATCATATAAATTCCTTTAAAATTGTTTGATTTCACCAGCGGGAACGGAGGAGGCCTCGCTGCAGCGGGAGAGGAAATGGGGTTTTTGTAACATTACAGACGCGGGGCTGCCGCTGACAAGGGCTGAACATTTCACTCTGTGCTAATCAGGAGGAGCTGGCCCGCAGCGCTCGCAGCCCCTCTGGGATGGACTCACCCAGCCGTTCCCGAGCTCCCACAGCGAAACCCTGGCGCTCCCATCCCACCGAGGAGCTCTCCCTGCCCTCCTTCCCTGCCGGGTTCTGTCCCAGTCTGAGTTTTATTACCGAAATTCCGGGGGAATTCGCCGCGTTCCAGATCCCGTTGTTAATTCCGGGGCCTGGAGCGGATGAAAGGAGCTGCACGCACTTGAACTCCACTTGGACTTTGGCCCCGTGAACCTGCGTGTGTGTTTGGGTTTTGGTGGGGTTTCTTTTACGGGGCTCGGAGCTGCAGGCCTGAATTACATCCCATTAACACGTGCTGATATCCGGGCCCGCTTTATTATCCCACTCCAGGCTGGAATGTGCCGGGCATGTGCAGGAGGCCACTGGGGATGGAGCTGCTGCGAGTGAGGGGCCAAAAAACAACCCAGCCAAAAGGCAGCCCTGGATGCAGTGCTGGGGACAGCCAGAATTGTCAGTGCTGCCTTTCCAGAGGGGCAGGAAAAGCAGGAGATTATTTATGGGAATCACTGGGATGTGGCTGCAGAGCTGGGCTCCGATAGGTGGGGATCTGGGTTGGGACAGGCTGATCCAGGAGGAGTTGGAATAGGTTTATCCAGGGAGAATTTGGACAGGCTGATCCAGTAGGATTTGGACAGGTTGATCCATGGGAATTGGGACAGGTTTATCCAGAAGGAGTTGGGACAGGTTGATCAAGGAGGAGCTGGGAAAGGCTGATCGAGGAGGAATGTGGACAGGTTGATCCGGAAGGATTTGGGACAGGTTGATCCAGGAGGAGGAATGTGGACAGGTTGATCCGGAAGGATTTGGGACAGGTTGATCCAGGAGGAGGAATGTGGACAGGTTGATCCAGAAGGATTTGGGACAGGTTTATCCAGAAGGAGTTGGTACAGGCTGATCCAGGAGGAGGAATGTGGACAGGTTGATCCAGGAGGATTTGGGACAGGCAGATCCAGTGAGAATTAGGGCAGGTTCATCCAGGAGGAACTGGGATGGGCGGATCCAGTGGGAATTGGGACAGGGGGATCTTTTTGGGACTTCTCCAAAGGGCTGGTGGCAGGGTGGGATTACACAGGTGCTGGAGAGGTCTGGGATTCCTGTGGAGCACAGTGGGTGGACATCAGGCAGCTTCAGGCTGGGCTGAGTTCAGGAGCATCTGAGGGTGTGGAATTCAGGGGGAAAGGATGGGGGATGAGGAGGGAATGAGGGATGAGGAGGGAATGAGGAGGGATGGGAAGGCAGCAGAACCCTCAGGGTGTGAAGGTGTCCCAGGACAAACCCCTTGTCCCGGAGCTGCTCCGATCCCATCCCAAAGCTCTGGGTGAGGCCGATTCCCAGCCTCCAGTGGGAGCATCTCCCAGGCTGGCAGGGATGCCATCCCTGCCCACCTGAGGCATGCCCCAGACTGTCCCCTTGGGGATGGCTGTGCCCAGGCCATGGCACACGGGGCACTTGGAGCAGATTCCTGGGAATGCTGCGGATCAGTGGGATGTGGAACGAGGTGATTGCAGCGCTCTTGGGAAATCCTGGCCCTCGCTGGGTTCTGTTCAAACACAACCACATTTCCCTCCTTCCAGAGCCAGCGCTTCCCAACACTCCAGGGGACACAGGGACATTTCCCAGTCTCCAGACACTGCCTGGTGGCCTTTTGATGGCCTGGAACAACGTTCCGAAAAGGCGCCTGGGGTCACGTTCCCAATTATGCCCAGTTATCCTCCTGATCCCTGGCATTCCTGGGCTCTGGTGACGCTGGGCAGTGCAGCTGGGATGGTTCTGGGTTTGGGGTCAGCTGGATCCCAGTGCCTGTCCCGGGCAGGGGATGTCCCCGTGCTGCTGTCACTGCTCCGGCAGCGTTCCGTGTTTTCCAGAGGCCACGGAGCCCCGGCTGGGATTTGTCCCCTGCCACGTGGGCTGGCTGTGCCCCTGCCAGGGCTGGGCTCAGCCTCTGGAAGCTCCTGCTCGGCGGGGGCCGGGGTTTATCCTGCCCTGGGACTTCCAGAGGCACCCTCGGAGCCGAATTCCTGCTGCTCCCGGCTCCCGTTCCAGGGGTTTGCCTTAACAAGTCAAAATCAGGCTGGTTATTAAAAACTGGGAGCTTTCTAGGCTTGGATGCAGCAGGAGAGCCCTTGGAAAGGTCACTCTGGTGGCTGGGAGGATTTCCACAGCGGGCTGGGGATAATGAGATGGGGGTTTCTGCTCCTGGGCAGGTTTGGGGAGCAGGAATTTGATTTTCCGGTCGAATTTTGGAACGAGACCTTCTTAATCTTCACTCCTGCTGCTCGTCTGCTTGGGATATTAAAGTCTTAGGGGAGGAAATACATCCTTGGGGCTGGAGAGATGCGAAGGGACATGGGGCTGGGCTTGCAGGATTTTGGGAAGAGGCTCCCACAAGCCACTGGAGAAGTGATGGATCAGAGAAGTGTCACTGCAGTGCCTTGGTCTGAACACTCAGAATTTCGGAGCTGTTCACACCCATCCCCTTCCTCCTGGCAAGCAGGAGCTGGATGAACAGTGGGAATTCTGCTGGGCTCTGCCCTTCAGCATCCTCTGTTTAACCTCCTGGAGAACCTCCTCGAGGAAAACGGGGAGGAGGTTTTTTTTTTGTGCTGGATGAAAACCTCAGCCTGCTCTGGAAGGCCCTGCTATTTTTTCATTAAGCCTTGGCCCCAAAATGTGTTATTTTAAGAGTGTTGAGCAGCCCTCTCTGGGCAGGGGATCCATCTCTTGCCACTGGTGTTTGATCTGGAAGCTTTTTGAGACAAAACTTCCCCAAGTGTCTGCCCTGAGCCAGAGCCTCCGCTCCCGGCACCATGGCCCAGATCCGTCCAGGCCTGGAAAGGCCTCCAAGATCATCAAGTCCAACCTTTGAAGTTTGGGACCTCTGGGTTTTCTTCACTGGCTGGGCTCTGGAGATGAGGTGTGAGAAATCCCAGAGCCAGGAGGTGACATTTTGTGGGGTCTGTCACCATCTGCCAGCCCCTGCTCGCACTCTGGGAGCCCGGATGGTACCTGGGATGGGATGGGATGGGAACTACAGGAAAAAGGAGTAGGAGGAGATGGGAATGATCTGAGAACTGGGAAGGGTTTTTGAAGTGGCTCCTGGAGTGAAGTGTCAGGCCAGGAGCTTGAGGTTAAATGTGATCCCTGGGAGCCGCGCGGGGCTGGCACGGGTGGGAAAAGCTGCCGGAGCCACCCGGAACGTCTGGAAGTCCAGGACACATCTGGGGAGGTGCTGAGGGCTTTGTGCAGATCTCAGCAGGTTCTGCTCCCCTGCCCTTCCTCGTGCCTTCCCTCTGCTCCCTCCCACATCACAGAACTGCAGTGCAAATGTGCTTATTGTCATAAAAGAGCTTTTTATTCCCCGTTTCCTGGCGTTCTGGGAAGGTTTCACTGTTTATTTAACAGGAATTCTGTGCCTTTAAGTCTGAGTTGAAAATTTATACTCCATAGGAAGTTTATTAATAAATGGGCATCCCTCTCAATTCCTTTTATGACCCCAGAAATGAAAGTGCTAAATCATGGCCTTTTTGATTTCAGCATCTGGGTGAGGAACGGCCGTGGGGCCTGGGGATCCCAGCAGCGGATCCCCGTTCCCAGGGCATGGCTGCACCACAAAATCCAGAGTTTAACTCCAGGCCAGTCGTGTGCTGGCCCAGCTTTTTGTCTGGTTGCCTTTTAGACCTTTTAGAAGTGTTAAAATCCAGAGGTGTTCCAAATAAATCCTTTCTCTTCCAACCATGGAATGGTTTGGGTTGGGAGGGGCCTTAGAGATCATCCAGTTCCGACCTTCTGCTGTGAGCAGGGACACCTTCCACATCCCAGGGTGCTCCAAACCAAATCCAGCCTGGTCTTGGACACCTTCCAACCCCTGTGATAGAAATAATAATTAATATTAATAATTATAATGGAGAGTGCCAAGTGGAGGCAGGAGCACTCCTTGCTCCTTCCTTTGAGCCATCAGGAATTGCAGTTGTGTTTATGGGATTTTAGCTGGGAAAGAGCTCCTTTCATGCAGCCTGCACTGTGATTTTTGGGTTGGGCAGTGTGATTTTCCTGCTCTTGCTTCTCCTGGTTTTCATTTCGGGGCTGGGAAGTTGCTCCCAGGAGCACCAGGATCCCGTGGCTCTGGGGTCAGGCAGCTCGGACTGTCCCCACAATAAACTCAGTTTGTGCCTGGTTTGGTGTGGAGGAGCTCAGGGCTCTGGGCAGCAGGGCCCTGCCAGGAGAAGAGATGGAATCACCTCAAAAATCCCTGGGAGCGGCTGCCATCAGGATGCTGCTGCCCAGGGTGATAAATTCCACAGCTCACTGTAATGTGACTGCTCATAAACCTTGTAAATGCACTGGCTTTGCCCAGATCGCTCCTCTTAAAAATTCCAGGGGTGGTTTTGGTAGCATGGAGGGGTTTGATCTCTCCGTGCTCTCCAGCTGGGCACTGGGACTCTGGAGATGTGGAGAAATCCTCAGGAGGTTTTGGGGGCATTCCTGGTGTCTCAAAGACCTCCTAGGGAATGGTTTGGGTGGGGAGGGACCTTAAATCCCATCCCATTCCTGTGCCAAGGACCGTGCCAGGGTGCTCAGAGGCTCCAGGTCCTCACCTGGAGCTGCCAAACCCTTGGTGGATGTGGCAAAATCCCAGTGCTGTGCCGAGGTCACAGCTGGGCACCCAAGCATTCCCTGAGCTCAGATTTTGGGGCTTGTCCAGGTGGGAACATGAGATCTTTCCTGCAAATGATGGACTGGAAACCTCCCAGCCAGGTGGCACTCAGACCAAAACCCCTTTTGGGAGTGGCAGTGCCCTGGAATTGCCAGGGAGCTCCGTGCAGCCCTTCCCTGGGCTGGGAGGGATCCCACGGAACTCACCCTGGGGAGATGGGAAAGGTTCATGCTGAGGGCTGGGCGTCCTCCAGCTGAGCTGCATTGGTCTGGTTTTCAGGGAATGGTGGTTTTGTTTTTAGGGGATGGTGGCTCCATTTTCAGGGAATGGTGGTTCAGTTTTCAGGCAGTGGTGACTCAGCATTCAGGGAATGGTGGTTCCATTTTCAGGCAATGCTGGTTTGATTTTCAGGGAACAGTGGCTGAATTTCCAGGGAATGGTAGTTTGATTTACAGATAGTGGTGGCTCAGTTTTCAGGGAATGGTGGCTCTGTTTTCAGGGAATAGTGGTTTGGTTTTCAGGGAATGATGTCTCCATTTTCAGGTAGTGGTGATTCAGTTTTCAGGGAATGGTGGTTCCATTTTAGGGAATGCCCTTCCCATGGCACTCAGGGACAAACTGCAGCCAGGTGCTGCAGCAGCCACCGAGGGGATCCTGCAGCAGCCCAAGGCTTCCCTTCCCTCCAAGGCTTTTTGCAAAACCCCCAAGTTCTGCTGACAGGCTCAGGTCATTTAAACCTCTCCACATATTCTTCCAACCCATCTCTGGCAGATTTAGGGCAGCTTTCATTTCAGGGCAAATGTCCCTCAGTTCCAGCCTGGATTTGTTCCTTTCCTGGTTCTTTGGAGCAGGACAGGTCCCTGTGGGGACAGGGAGGGGACAGCTGGGACACCCCAGTGGCTCTGACTTGGGGTCTCCATCTGCTGCCCATCACTTGGGGTTCATCAGGGAGCTGCTGAAGGCTGGGATCCAGCAGGGCAGAAGGAGCTCCAGCAGCACCAGGGCTGTTCCCTGCTCCCGTGTTTTCAGGGAAGGTGGGATTTGGTGATCACTGATGGGAAATCATTGAAAAAAATCATTGAAAATCTCTGCATTCTGGTGGTGGGTGTTGACCTGGGCCAAGCTCACCTGTGCCTTAGGATCGTGGGATTGTTTAGGTTGGAAAAACCCCCTGAGATCTGAGCCCCAGCCATTCCCTGCACTGCCCAGGCCACCACTGCCCCGTGTCCCCAAGTGCCACATCCTCAGGGATTTTGAATCCCCCAGGGATGGGGAGTCCCCAGTTTCCTTTGCAGGTTTGGGAGGGAAATGTGGGTCCTGATGTGTTCCCATTCCTGCTGTTCCAAACACCTTCCACAGACACATCCTGGGTACCTCTGGGCATCTCAAGTCTTTCAGAACTCAAGAATTAGGGGAAAAAATATTCAAAAAAGGATATGGAGGGGTGGGAGCATCCTGGTGGAGGTGATTCCTGGAGGAATTTTCCCTTGGATTCCAAGTGTGCAACTTGTGCTGCAGCAGGAGCAGAGGGCAGGTTTGGGAGGAGTTGAAGGAGGGAAAAACTAAAGCCAGATCTGGGGACAGGGAAGAGGAAAAGCTGTGGGGCGAGGCTGGCTCGGGGTGTTTGTTGTGTCTGATGCTGGGATGGGTGGGATGGGGGAGTTTTGGGGCATGAACTGCTCCTGTGTGTGGAGAAGGAGGGGCCTGGAGGTGCTTCCAACTCCTCCCTGAATCCAGGGGGCCGAGGGAGCTGTGCTTCCCTGAGCAGGTGAAATTCCATTCCCAGCTGCTTCCCCTCTGATCCCCATCCCCCTGTGCCAGCTCTCCCTTTGTTTGCCCGTTAAAAACAAGCAGAGCTTTCCTCTTGGGGCATCTTCTGCTCCAGGGCTGGTTTTTTTCCCGTGTTTTCAGCTTCCCAGAGGCCTTGGGAAGCCGTTCCTGCTTGGCACTGGGAATCAGTTTCCAGGCAGGGATGGAAACGCTTCCCAGGGGGAGCAGTGCTGAGTGTTTGGGGTTTCCTGGGATTGTCACCTTCCCAGCGCCTTGTCCTCAGCATCCTGCTGGGGACTGAGCTCTGGATGGCTCAATCCTGGCCTTCTCCTTCAGGAGAACATCTCCATTCTCTGTGGAAAGTTCTGGATTAAGCAGAGGAAAGACAGCTCTGGAGAGGAGCAGTTTTTACGCCGGAGCTGCTGTGGGGTTGTCTGGGCCAGGCTGTGGGAACACCCACGGGTGTGGCACAGGAACTGGAACCTTCTGTGGGATCTGGGGAAGGAATTCCTGCCTGGGAGGGTGGGGAGGGGCTGGGCTGGGATTCCCAGAGCAGCTGTGGCTGCCCCTGGATCCCTGGCTGCCCAAGGCCATGCTGGACACTGGGGCTGGGAGCACCTGGGACAGTGGGAGGTGTCCCTGCCATGGCAGGGTGACACTGGGTCATCTTGAAGATCCTTCCCCACCCAAGCCATTCCACGATATTTACTGCTCTGATAACTTGTCCCTCCTGTTAATTTAGCCTCTGGTCCCATAGTCCCTTCTCCACTGGCTGATGTGTCCATGAGGGTTCACATCTCCCAGATTCTTCCTCTTTCCAATACTTTTTCCCCTATTTCCATAATCCAGATTAGTTTTTTCCTCTCCTTTTGTTCTGCTTTGCCTCTCTGCAGCCTCTATTGTTCCTTTCCTTCCACATTTCATTAAAACTTGGAAAATCCATCTCTGCCTTGTCATCCTCACCAGGAGTTGGTGATAGGGCAGTGTGACAGCATGGAGAAAAGCTGGATGAATCTTCCACCTCTGTGGTTTGCTTCCTTCGGTTCTGAGTGGAGAAACCCTCCCAGACATGGATGTGTTCCTGTCCTGCAGCCAGGGCTGCTTCCTCTCTCCCCTCTCCCCTCTCCCCTCTCCTGTTGTGGCTGACTGCCAGGAGAAGGTGGCCAGGTCACCTCTCTGTGCACCTCTGAATTTATTGGTGCTGTGTCCTTGTCCCTGCCCTTCCACTTCCCAGTGCAGAGAAGGAGAAAAATAACAGAATTATTCTGGAATTTCAGCCCGGCCTAGGCTGGGGTCAGCTGGGATGAGGGCTCTCCTGGTGTCCCTCCCTGGGCTCTCTGGGATTCCAGAGGTGCCACAGGAAGGCTGGGGGTGGGCTGGGGGTGGTTTGAGTGTGTTGGGGTTTGCAGAGGCCCCCATAGCCCCGGGCTGGCTCACTACTGGTCCTAGGGGTGCTTTTTGGGGATCACTGGCACTCCTGGGGCCGTGTTCCTGCAGGAGAACCCCTGACCCCACAGTGCCTTGTGATCCCAAGGGCAGATCCCAATCTCCAGGAGCTCCAGGGAGCTGTCTCAGGAATGTTGGGTGGCTGGGACTTTGGGGAATGTTTAATATTGAACATTAATGTCTGTGAGCACCTTGCTGAGAGGAACCCCACAATCCTGGCATGCTTTGGGTTGGAAGGGGCCTTCAAGGCCATCTCATTCCATGGGCAGGGACACCTTCCACTATCCCAGGGTGGCCTTGGACATCTCCAGGGATGGAGCAGCCACAGCTGCTCTGGGAATCCATTCCAGGGTCTCTGAGTGAAGAATTCCCTCAGTGTCCTCTTCCTGCTGCTGCTGCTCCCCAGCAGCCTCTCCTGGGACTTGCCAGAAATCCACTGGCACGGGAGAACCTGGAGATCTCTTTGTGACCAGAAATCCACACTGGAAAAAGCTGGGGATCTCTTTGTGACCAGAAATCCACGCTGGAAAAAGCTGGGGATCTCTTTGTGACCAGAAATCCACTGGCACGGGAGAACCTGGAGATCTCCTTGTGACCAGAACCACTGGCACAGGAGAACCTGGAGATGTCTTTGTGACCAGAAAGGAGAAGCTGGGGGTCTCCTTGTGACCAGAAATCCACTGGCAGAGGAGAACCTGAGATCTCTTTGTGACCTGAATTGTTTTCCTTTGGACTCGCTGGCGAGTGACACCAGTGGAACATGGAACTATTAATGAGCAGATCTGCAGGGAAAGGGAATTTGTGTCCTGTGGATCAAAGGAATTTGCTGGGTATTAATTCCATTTATTTACAAGTTCAGCTGCTTTGTAAACGTCTCCTTGTCGGGCTGTTCCTGTTAACAGCGGCTGGGGCTGTTTTTAATAACCTTTTATTTGGAACAAAGCTGGCAGAAACCTTCTCTGCTTTCCTTCAGGGTTGGTGGCATTGCCTTCAAGCTTGCCTGGCCTCCGAGGCTGAGTTTTAACCCCTTGGTAGCAGCAGGATCCGCTCCAGACACGGAATATCTGGAAGCACTTGGCACAGCCTGCAGGGAATCTGGTTTAGTTCTGGGAGCCCAGCATCTGACATGCAATTAAAAGGCTGCGAGCTTTGCTCACTCCTATAAATTTCTTTTGCAAGTGTGGCTGTTAAAGTCCACTTTTATCAGCCACCTGTGCCCGCCTGGCTGCTTTACAGAGGGGCACTGGCTCCGTGAATGGGAGTTTTTCACAGGTCCTGTTCCAGGGGGATTGAGGAGTTTTTCCAGCTGGGAGAGTTTGTGCTTACAGCTACTGCAGATCTCCTGTGGGAAGGGAGCTCGGGTGGGATGCACACGTGGGGTGTTCCCAGTGGAGAGTTGACTGGAGAAATTGGGCAGGGAAAGGAGCTGTTCCTAGGGCTGCAGGAACTGGACACAAACCTTGAAGGTTGGAGCAGCCTCAAGGCTCCAAGGTCAGAGCCTGGGATGAAAAATGTCAAGTGGACCTGTTGGAATGAGTCCAGGAGAGGTCATAGAAATGCTCCCAGGGCTGGGAGAGCTGGGAATGTTCCCCTGGAGAAGGGAAAAATCCAGGGAATCCTCAGAGTCCCTCAAGGGGCTCCAAGAGAGCTGGAATTGGGGACGAGGCCTGGAGGGACAGGAGGCAGGGAATGGCTTCCCAGTGGGAAAGGGGAGCTTGGGCTGGGATCTTGGGAAGGAATTGCTGTGTGGGCTGGAATTCCCAGATTTGCTGTGTCTGCCCCTGGATCCCTGGCAGTGCCCAAGGCCAGGCTGGACACTGGGACTGGGACAGACCTGGGGCAGTGGGAGGTGTCCCTGCCATGGCTGGAGTGACACTGGAGGGGATTTAAGGTCCCTTCCCACCCAAACCATTCCAGGGTTGTGCAGAACCCACCCTCCATGGTGCTGCTCAGCCCTGTTTGCTGCTCTGGAACTTCAGCTGGGAGAACCTTCTGGGAACACGAGGTTTGGTTTGTGAGGCACAGCCAGGGAGGTCTCCTGTTCACCCTCCTGCTCAAGGTGACACTTTTAGGTCAGGCTTTTCTTGGGGTTTTACCTGGAACCCTCAGTGGATGAGGCTGCAGAACCTCTGGGGGTTTTCAGTCAGAACCAGTTGTGTTCTGTCCCTGCATCTTCCTGCTGACCTCCTCTGGGGATTGAAGGTTCTTTCAGGAGCCTTTTCCTTGGGATGCTCCAGCCCTGACCTCATCATGGGTCTCCCCCTGCCCTACCTGGGCAGTGCCATCCTTATCCCACGGGATCCCAGCACTGTTCCATGGGGTTTTTGGGATGCCTTGGGTTTTAGCTCTTATGCTTTTCAGATTCTCTGCTGCCGGGTGTGTAGCTCTGAAACCTCATATTAGGTATGAGTAAGTTCTCTCCACAGGGCAGTGGGACAAAACAATCCCTTCCCAGCTGGGGAATCAAGGACAACCCTTACCCCAAAAGCACAAACAGAGCAAAGAGAAAGGGGCAACCCAGGGGGGTGAGACTGCATAACCTGGAGCTGTAATTGGATAGTTGAACCCAATGTGCAAATGAACCAAAACTTATAAAAGTGTAAAAACTCATGGCCAGGATCCATCTGGGATCCATCCTGGGTGCAGCCCTGGCCAGGCTCTTGTGCTGCCCAAGGTGAATCCTTTTAGGGCCTTTCAGTAAATCCCCATTTTATTCCTTTTGCTCCGTTCCAGGTCAGCCTTTCTATGCATCACTTGGCATGTGATGATTTCACAGAACTATGGAATGCTTTGGGTGGAAGGGACCTTAAATCCCATCCATGGCAGGGACACCTCCCACTGTCCCAGGCTGCTCCCAACCCCAGTGTCCAGCCTGGCCTTTGGGCACTGCCAGGGACCCAGGGGCAGCCACAGCAGCTCTGGGAATTCCAGCCAGCCCCTGCCCACCCTCACAGGGAGGAATGAAGGACCCATGGCAGGAGCTTTGGGATCTCCCTGGTGAAGGTGCTGGGAGTCTCCTGTCCATGCCCTGAGCTTGGTGTGCAGGGCCTCAGACGGGGAGGTCCTTCCGTGAGATCATTGTCCTGGAATGCGGATTTATCCCATCCAGGGAGACTTGGATTAGCTCTTCCACCAGCAGGGACAATAAAATTCCATCCCCCAGGGAGGGATGATGGGATTTATGGAGGGTGCACGTGTCCCAGCCCTGGCTCTGGCTCTTCCCTGGTTTATGGAAATCGCTGAAATCTGGGAGTGCTCCCAGGTGTCCCCAGGCACTGGGGCTCAGTCCTGCATTTCCTGTGGGATTCTGGCCAAGGGCTGGACACCACTGCAGGCAGTCTCTGTCTTTGTTCCTTCAATCCCATCTTCCTCCTCTCCTGTTGCTCTCCAGGGATTTTCTCTGCAAAGCTCTGCCCACCTTGGAGTCCTTAAGGTTTAATTTTACGCTGGGCTTTTATTTTATATAGAAATAAGGACAGGATGAGTTTGCTGTTGGCTAATTGGATTATTTCCCTCATTTTATCAGTTCTTGCTTTATGGAGCCTTAATATCCACGCTGGGACTCCCCAATGTGTTCCATACATCCCAAAGAGCTTTTTGGGAGACATTTTCCCCTCAGAACTCTGGATTTTGGGTGCCATGTCCTCTCCGTGTTCCCTCCCTGGTACCAAACCCCACTCTGTGTGATGTGGTTTTTAAATCCCAATAATTTGCTCTGAGTCAGAGCCTTCCCATCCCGAGCAGCCACAAGGCTGAGGAAAAGGAGCTTTTGTGCCTCATAAAGCCCTGGGAACAGTTGCTGCTGATAAAATGTTGACAGACCCCCTCGCTCGCCGCTCCCCGTGGTGCCACTGCAGGGAAATGTCACCAGGCCGAGCCCGCCTGGGACAGCTTGTGTACAGCTGAGCTTTATCACAAACAAACAAGGCTTTGGAAGCCTTCAGTGATTCCCATTTTCCCCCCTCCTCCCTCCAAGCATTTATTTGCTTTTCTCCCTTTTAAGCCGAATTTACGGCTTCCTGGCCCCGCCGATTTCTGATTGACTTAAAAAATCATTGTAAAAAAAGGCCCCTGTGTAGCTGGAGCTGCTGAAATGCCTCCAAGGCGTTGTTTATAGGTCCATGTTCCCCCTCTGCTGAGGGAAAGTGAGGCTTTAATGCCTTCCACATTTCCTGGGCTCGGATACAGAGCGCTGTGGCCTTTGGAGATGCTTTTTGCTGGGTTTTGCTGCTTTTTGGGGTTCTGATGAAAATGCTGGCAGCCAGGCTGGGATTCTGCCTCTCAAGGTGAGGCTGATGTGTCTGGAAGGCTCTGGTGGAAGCTGGAGAGCTTCCAGAAGGTGCTGCTGGATGAGTTTCTCTCCGGAGGGGATGGAGGGTGAGAAAGGCCAAGTTTTTCCAGGCTGGAGAGGCTCCAAGAGCAGGGAAACCTCGGAAACTTCCCCTGGTCCCAACTTGGCTTCCCGAGCTCCATGGGGCTCCAGCCCTGTCCCACCATGGCCACGGGCAGGCAGGAGACACGTGGTGGGATGGAGATGGAGCAGGGACACTGTGGGTTATTTGGCCCACCCTAAACGTTTGTGGGAAGTTCTTTTGACGAGGCAAGAGATGGGACTTGTAGGTGTTTAAAAATGCAGATTATTTATCTTCTACGTGGAGCAAAAACCCTGAGGTCTTTACAGGAGTTGAAAGCACGGCCAGAAGTCACAGGACTCTGGTTTGCGTCGTCCTTTAAAGACTCATTAACCAACAGAATATTGGCAATTTGGATGTTTACACCATTAGACCAATAATAAGAAATTTCATCAGCAATAATGTGACCTTTTCTGACCAATCTTGTTCTGCCACACAAATCCATTGTACAGACTTCTTGTCACCTTTGTAACCACTTCTATTCTCTCTAGATCTTAAGCTCTAAACTCTGAACTTTCCTCTATCCAGCTTAACATGTCTCTATTTTGACTACAAATCCACATTCCTGCTTCCAGCACCTGAGCTTGGAAGGTTCTCCCAGGGCCTGAGCTCAAAGCCTGGGTTTAATTCTGAGTTTTGGCCTGCAGGCCCAGTGTTCTGAGAGTTCTCTGCTTTTTGGATCCCAGCAGGACATCTCGGTCACCTCATCCCTGGACACCTGCAGGTTGTGTCCGTGGCTGAACTTTGGGATGGAGTTCCCATTCCTGGACATTCTGTGGAATTCCCGAGGGAATGGTGGTTGAAGGAGGGTTGGTGATCATCTCCCCAGAGCTCACAAGTTCCTTGTCCACCCCTTCCAAGACCAGTCCTTCATTCTTTATTTAATTCTCCTCCTGCAGCCCACTGGAACGGTTTTTGGGAGCACAGCTGGTGTCCCTCTGTCCTTTCTCCTGCCCCATTCCCCCTGGGAGAGGCTCCCAAGTGAGTCCCATCCTTGAGGGCCACCCCAGTGTCCTCTGTGGTCAGGGATACTGATACTGGATCAACCTGAGATTCCCTGGGATTTTTTCCCAACCCCCTGGAATCTTTGATCTGGCACTGGTCACGGTTTTATGGAGGAGACACTGCCAGTTTTGCCCTCCTGAGAGGTTTCTTCCATGTGCCTCGTGTTTTTAGGGGCTGTGGGGGTAACAATAGGCTGCTCCTGCAGGTGACACAGTGGATGGATGTGGACATTCAAGGACACAAATTTGGGACAAAGTGGAAGCAGCTGCTCACTTGGAATAGTTCAGTGTCTGTGTCCACATTTTTGATGTGGACAGTTGAGTTTTTCTGTCCTGTCTTTAGCTCTGGAATAGTTCAGAGTCTGATTTTTGATGTGGACAGTTGAGTTTTTCTGTCCTGTCTCACCTGATGGTTCTTTGTGGGGGCAGCTCTGGAGTGATTTGGTGGAAATTGTCAGTTTTGTGTCCCAGCTCGGCCTCAGAACATCAGGAGCAGGGATGGGGCAGGTGAGGAGTCCCACAGCTCCTTTTCCATCAAACTGGACCTGCAGAAAACCCCTTGGAGCTGGAGGAATCCCTTTTTGCCTGATTTTCCTGGAGCAGGAGCGTGAGGGAACTGCTGTGCCCGTTAGGGGTCAGCTTGGATCACTGTGCTCCTGGCCAAGAAATCTGGGATTTTCTTCAGTCCTGATACCCCAATAACTCCTCCTTGTTGGCATTCTAAAGGAAGTGGCGGGTGATAAATCCTGGATTTAGGGCACAACTTGGGTCCAGACTCTGTTTTTGCTGTCCTAGGTTTGCTTTAGGAAAGCTGAAGGAGAATTCTTTATAGGCTGAGTGTGTCTTTAGTGTGGAAAACTCAATAAAATCCATTTATAGGGTGAGCAGGCCTTTAGCAGGCTGGGTTTTGCAGGGGATTCTCCTTCACAAGGGGGTCCAAGTTCTGCTGCTGGTGCCTCTGTTTTCCCTCCAGCCCTGTTCCCTCAGGAACAGAGGAATTCCCAAAGCTGAGCTGGAGGAGCCTGGCCAAGCCTGAGGCCGTGGCATCGGGGATGGGATTTGGGGTTATTCCCATGGGAGGTGCTTTGACCTCACTCCTGTGCTGAAAAAGAGGGATTTGGTCATCACAACCAAATAACTCTGATCCTAAGTGCACCTAGAGTGTGGAAAATAAGATTTCACCCAGAATTTTCCTTTCTGGTGGGATTTACTTGCAGGGAAAGGGCTGTGGGGAGGTTGGGGTGAGGGGCCTTTGGGAAAGGGTTGGAAAAGCAGCTCGGGGTTGCCACTGTGCATTATTAATTTGGTGTGTGCACACTCTGGGGTTTGGAGGGCAGACTCCCTCTTCCAGCACGTTCACTCTGGCTTTCCCAGAGTTTTCCCAGGGTTTGACAGGCTGATCCAAGGCTTGAGCTCTTGGAAACCACTTCAGTGGGGCCTGGGAGCCACGGAGATTATCCAAGGAACGCTCAACCCGGAGCAATCAATCCCGTATGTCCCGAACCTCTGGAGATCCAGGGCTCAGCTTCCCTTCCCTGCCTCCTCGGCCCGAATCACCTCTTTTTTTTTGTAAAAACTGTGTTTTAAATCATTCCTCCTCTGGAGTTATGGGCAGAGCGGAGGGGGCTGGGATTGGGAAGCCTGGAGACCTCGAGCTGGAGGCAAACTCGGGCTTTGTTTCGGAGCCAGGGTTTATTTTATTTTACACCATCCCAGGCTGTTCTTGAGGTGGTTTCTCCTTCCCTCCTGATGTCTGTGAGAATCCAGCTCCTTTTCCCGTTGTTTTTCCAGTCTCGTCCAGGAGCTTTGCTCATCCCTTGGCTCCTGTCACTCTGGATATTGCAAAATGGGGGAGCAGCCAGGAATGGAAAGGAAAGGAAGGGAAAGGAGAGGAAAGGAAAGGAAAGAGGAAAAAAGGAAAGGAAAAAGAGAAAGAAAGGAAAGGGGAAAGGAAAAAAAGGAAAGGAAAAAGGAAAAGAAAGCAAAGGAAAGAGGAAAGGAAAAAGGCAAGGAAAAGAAAAGGAAAAGGAACTGGTGGTGTTGGTGCTGCAATCACACCAGTCCTCAGCCAGGTGGGGAGCAGGGGAGGGCAGGCCTTGCTGGCTGCTCAGCACTTCCAGGGGAAGAGCAAGGGAAGCAGGAAAGCCAGGAGTGTGTCCTGGGGGAATCCTCTCCTGCAGAGTGCAGGAAATGGACGTTGCAGTCCAGGGGCTGTCATGTCCCTTGTGTGGCACTCACACAGGATTCGGCCACATTTGGGTTCTTGGGAGGCTGAATTCCGAGGGATTAGTGGGGGTGTTGTCTGGAAAGGCTGGCCTGGAAACAGAGACTAGGCAGAGGAAAAGAATAAAAAGGGATTTACTGAAAGGATCCAGCCTGGGCAGTGCAGGAACCCCTTGGGGCTGCACCCAAGTCAAACCCACAAATGGGCACAAAATGGATCCTGGGCACGAGGCCTCACACTTTGATAGGTTTGGGTCCATCAGCAGATTGGAGTGAATTGTCCAATTCCAGCTGCAGCTGATGAAGCTCCATCCTCCTTGTTCCCTCTCTTCCTTCACTGCTGTTTCCACTCTTGGGCTTCAAATTTGTCCTTGGTGCCCAGCTGGAAAGGAATTGTTTTGTCTCCCTTCTCTGTGCAGAGAGCTCACCAACCCTGAATATGAAACTCAGAACTTCACCGTAAACCAGCACAGAATGTGGAAAATATAACAGCTGAAACTTAAGGCATCAAGGAGGGGTTGGGTTGTAGCAGGAATTGCTCTTCTGGAAGAGTGGTCAGGCCCTGGAGCAGCTCCTCAGGGCAGGGGTGGAGGCTCCATCCCTGGAGGGTTCAGGGACATGTGAATGTGGCACTTTGGGATAGGGCTGAGTGTGGAGGGGAGTATTCAGACAAAACGTGGGCTTGATGATCTCAGAGGGCTTTCCCAACCTTTCTGATTCTGTGGGAGGCCCAGGGGAGCCTTTGGAATGCTGCAGCTGAAGGAAATAAATGGGATAAGTTCATCCTTAGCTGCTGGAGAGCTGTGAGATCTCTAGGCCTGCACTGCTGGGACTTATCCTGCCCAGACACCAAAATCCAGGAGTTGATATGCACAAAATACTTTATAACTTGTGAGACGTGGGAGTTATAAAGTAGGTATGGATTTATTCAGCACTGAGGCGCATGGGGGATTACTCCTCTGAAAGCATGCTCACCAAAACTGTAAATTATTGTTCTATTTATCTTCTAAAAGTCTAGGATTATATAATACACCTAATATATATTCATTTCTTAGCCCTGCCTAGTCTCATCTAGCTTTGTTTCATACTAAAATGAGCCAAAAGTCTTTTTTGCACTTGTACCTCCTTAATCTGGGGGTTATCAGGGTCTCTGATGAAGGCTTCTAAATTTTTCATTGCATTTGAGCTTTTTAATTCTTCTTCTGGAGCATGTGTCTTAGCCTCTTGGGCACATTCTAGATCTTGAGATTAATTTTCATTGGTGTGGGGATCTGGACTTACTACTTCTCACCAGTAGCTTTGTATCCTTCACCCTGTTTGTAAGTTCTGGCACCTTGTATCATAAACCAGCCTTGCTCTCCTCCTGGATTTTGCAAGCACAGTAAATGTCAGGTATTCTTTACTGTCTGGTCAGCTAATTCTAATGAACTATTCCTTAATTCCTCATTTTAGAGTCACAAGCCTCCAACCCCTAAGAAACTCCCTCAGCAGCTCTGATGGTCCCCAGATCCCTCATTTATTTGCTTCCCATCCCTATGAGCTGCATTAGAGCCTGGTGCTCCCTGGCTGAAGTGGGAGGTTCCACATCCCTTCCAGGTTCCCTCACCTTTCCCATCCCGTGTCTCTCCCTGTGGAGCTCATCCTTTCCAGCTTCTTTTTGGGAAGAATGGAGCCCGACCACTTTCTCATTTAGATGAATAAAAGCTTTATGGGGTTGTTTTTGTACAAAAAGTCTTCAGTTGGGGTTGGTAATCAGTGAGGGGCAGCCTTTTGTAGTGCCTGGGTAAATCTGTTCCAGCGCCACAAGCAGACGGCTGTTTACATTAGCGTGTTAATTCCTTATATTTGGGGAGCTCTGATCCATGGAAAAACAAAGTAATGAAAGGGTTTTTTTATTCTTTTCTTCCCCCCCTCTTTCTCTCTCTCTCCATAAATTAGAAACATTCACTTTTAGGGGGAAAAAAAAAAATTGTGAAGTTAAAGGCGAAATTATGGCATTTATTATCTTGAATTTCCATGACTGGTTAATTTTGCCTGTGTGTGGGTGGCTAAATAATCCTTCTGTTTCCGAAATCTTCCCGAGGAATTCTTTGTTAGTGCAGCGAGACAGACGCCCACTGTGGAGAGTTGAAATGGTCAAATCCCGTCCCGGTGCCGGGCGGGCGCCGGGGATGGCGGATCTGGCTGAAGGGATTCCTCATTTCCACAGGGTTAATCCCTGCCAGGGCTCCTCAGCTGCTCACGTTTGGGAATTCCAAGTGAGGAAGGGCCAGGGATGGAATTTCTGTGGGATTGAGGCTTCTGTCATGCAGAGTCTTGGTGGCTCTGGAGCATCTTCCCTGCAGCTTTGGTGAGGAGACACCTGTGGGAATGCAGAGGAGCCTCCTGCCAATCCATGGACAGGGATTTGAGATAATTTCTGGGTGTCTGCAACCCAAACCATTCCCATTTTCCACCTTCATCCCTCTCTCCTGGTGCTTTGTTGTAGCTTTTTATTCTGAAGTCTCTCTGAGCCCTCAGGAGCTGCTTTGCTCTTTGCCCATCTGTGGTCATGGAATCCTGGGATGGTTTGCGTTGGGAAGGGATCCTAAATCCCCTCCAGTGCCACCCCTGCCATGGCAGGGACACCTCCCACTGTGCCAGGTGGATCCAAGCCCCATGTCCAGGCCCCAACCTGGCCTTGGGCACTGCCAGGGATCCAGGGGCAGCCACAGCAAATCTGGGAATTCCAGCCCACACAGCAATTCCTTCCCAAGATCCCAGCCCAAGCTCCCCTTTCCCACTGGGAAGCCATTCCCTGCCTCCTGTCCCTGCAGGCCTTGTCCCCAATTCCAGCTCTCCTGGAGCCCCTTGAGGGACTCTGAGGATTCCCTGGATTTTTCCCTTCTCCAGGGGAGCATTCCCAGCTCTCCCAGCCTGGCTCCAGAGCAGAGGGGCTCCAGCTCCTCTGGGCTCTCTCCAGCAGCTCCACCTCCTCCTGAATTTGGGCTGCAGGGCTGGGGCAGCTCTGCAGGTGGGGCCTCACCTGGGGGGCCCAGGGACAGAATTCCCACCTTTCCTTTGGGATCAGCCTAGGCCTGGGGGGGTCTGGGCTGGGCCATTCCAGCCTCACCCACAACATCCCAAACCCCTGTCCCAAGGATCCTGGTCCCTGTGGGGCAGACCAAGAAGGGCCAAGATCCAGTGGGACCCCCGGGCTCCCCCTGAGAGCCCCATCTGCGCCCTGAAGCTCAGCAGCCCCATGGAGAGGCGCTTCAGAGCCGTTTCATTTTTTTTATCCTGAAATGAAGGAGTTGTGGGGGGGCCACAAATGACATCCTCGATTTGGGATTTCATCCTGGCTCTCACAATCCCCCGGGAAGGGTTTGCCCCAGCGCCTCGCGCGCGGCCCTTTTGAAAGCCGAGGCTTTTAGGAGTTGAACGTTGTGAATACCTTGGGCTCAGTGGCATATGCAGAACAAATGTGAATCAAACACAGAAATAATTCCTTCAGGAATGTTATTTATTGATGTGGGAGCGCAATACTACACTGTTTACAATAGAGAGTTAAGTGGGATTTGGGGTTTGCTGGGAAGTTGACAGCTTGCGGTCCCGAGCAAAATTTCTGCCTTTTGTGGGATGAAAGAAGAAAAGCTGTGCTCTTGAAATGGTTATTTAGAAATGATTGGGAAGTTTGTTCCCTTTCCAGGCGGGGGAGAGGCTGCCAGGCCTGCGGTCGCCTCAATGGTGAAATTTTGGATGTGAAAGAGCTCACAGAAGTCTGTTTGCATTAGAGTAACGAGATAAAGAACCTCGCGGGGCTGGCGGGGCGGCAGCGCAGCCCTCCTGCTCCCTTTCTCACGGGTAAGGCTCGGAGCAGGGAATCACCCAGGAGCAGAGCCACGGCTTGGGAAGGGGCTGGGAGATGGGGCAGAGCTGTGGGAAGGACCGGGCTCTGTCACCTCTCTCTGTCTCTGCTGGGTTTTGGTGCCTGCGGGGTTTTATCAGGGGCAGTTTTCTGTCCCATCCCCTCCTCGGTTCCCCTTGGAGGTTCTGGACCTGCTGCACCAGCACTGGGAGGCTGGGAATGAAATAAAGGCCCAAGAGGAGGAAATGAGCTCCTCACAGATTCCCTTTTCCCGTTCTGTGCTAGAGCCTTGTGCCACAAGGGTGCAAATTTGGTGCTGACACGGCTGCTAGGCTCTGCTCGTTGCCTCCTCTGTGGGATTGCTGTGCCCTGTGGGGAATCAGGGAGTGCTGTCACATCCAGGGCAGCTCCCAGTGTCCCTGTCCCTGCTCAGCCTCAAGGAACCCAATCCTGCCGTGGGATCGGTGACATCCACCCCCTTCCTGCTGTGGGGTGGTGAAATGGAGAAAAGCCTGGGATAGCTGGGAATGACCTGGGACAACGTGTTTGGAGGTCTTTCCGTGGGGTAAAAGCTGAGGAAGAGGCTCCAGGGGTCCTGCAGCAGTTTTTGGGCAATGAGTGGATTTATGGAGGCAGGAGTCGTGGTCTCCTCCAGATGTTCACCCTGAGAGGAACCAGCCCCGAGGAGAAGCCCTTGGTTTAGCACCAGCCCTGTGCTAATTCCAGGAGCTGGGGTTCTGTTTGGGATCCAGTGATGATGCCTGGAAACAGAGACTGGGTAGAATAAAAGGATAAAAGGTATTTATTGAAAGGATCCAGCTTAGGCAGTGCAGGAACCCCTTGGGGCTGCACCCAAGTCAAACCCACCAATGGGCACAAAATGGATCCTGGGCACGAGGCCTCACACTTTGATAGGTTTGGGTCCATCAGCAGATTGGAGTGAATTGTCCAATTCCAGCTGCAGGTGATGAAGCCCCATCCTCCTTGTTCCCTCTCTTCCTTCACTGTCCCCACAGTGTCCCAGTGCCACGGGAGCTTGGAGCACTTGGAACACCGGGCAGGGGCAGGATTTGGGTGAGGTTGTGCAAGAGCTCTGCTATCAGATGCCAACTCTTTGTTTACTCCTGTCAAGATACGCAGTGAGGAGTTTGATTCCAAAGCTGGGATGGAGCAGAAGCAGAGTTTGTTTCCGAGGCTGGGATGAGCACGGGCAGAGTTAGTTCCCAAAGCTGGGATGGAGCAGAGGGAACGTGTTTGGGAATGTGTTTGGAGACACTTGGGAACACTTTGGAGAAACCAGCTCTCCAACCATTGCTTGCACAACACAATGACCTCAGCAGCTTTAGCGCCCTGGTTCTGTTAATTAAAACCCCCCTAACCTCCGTCTTCCAATCCCAAAGAGTAATTGGATTGCCTCCTCATTTGTTGTCGGTTCCTGTGAAATTCCTGTGGGTTGTTTGCAGGGGATAATTGGGGCAGGCTCCGTGTGGTGGTGGCTCTCAGTCCATCCCTGTGTGGTCACTGGGGGGGTGACAACCTGCAGGAGGGTCCCAGGAGAGTCTGGAGCAGGTTCAGGGGTGAAACCAGCTCTGAACAGAGCTCCTCGTGTTTCCTTTTAAATTCTGCAGGGCACAGCTGGATGAAAAACAGGATGAAAAACACTTTTCCCTGAGATTCTGTGTTTTGTTGTTGGATAACGGGAACGTGGGAATAACCTGAGCTGCGGTTTGCACAGAATATTGAGTGCAGGTTTTATTTCGGGAGTGAGCGCCCCAGGGATGTGCTGCCTGCAGGGCTTGGGTCTGATCATTCCTGGCTCTGGCTTCAACAGGAGCTGGAAAATCCATATAAAAGTGAGGTTTGGGATACTCCAGTGGGCACTGGTGTTCTCCTGGCTCCTGCACTGGGGGATTGCCCTGTCAGCCACACCTTTCTGGGATCTCTGGAGTTTCTTAGGCTTGGTTTTCCTTGATAGAAATATCCAGCTGGGATATCCATGACAGGACAGGTTTTCCAGGGAAGCTGTGGCTGCCCTGGATCCCTGGAAGTCTCCAAGGCCAGGTTGTAGCCCGGGGTAGTGGGAGGTGTCCCTGCCCACGGCTGGGGGATGGAATGAGAGGATCTTTAAGGTCCCTTCCCACCCAGCCCATTCCGTGATTCCAGGATTCCGTGTCCCGAGGGATTGGGATGGGCCTGGCAGCTGCTTGGTGTCACCTCCAGGTGACCCTGCTGCTCCCTGAAAACTCTGCAGGCTCTGGGCAGCTGATTCCTCACCCAGACCCTGCTGGCCCTGGCTCCAGAAGTTTGGGAATCTCGTGCAGGTCCAAGTTTGAAATCCAGAGCTGTGAGACACTGAAATCTCCCGCCCTCAGCTCTTCCCCTTCCTGGGGCTTTTCCAAACCTCATCCCACCAGAGTGACCTTTCTCCCTTGGTCTGTTCCTGTCTCAGTCCTGGTGGGAAGGAGCCACAAAGGCAGTCCTGGAGTTTTGTCCCATTCCTTCACCAATTTTTGTTTATTTCCCCGATTTTTGGTGCTTGGTAACAATTGCCTCTGGAACACAGAGAGCTCCTTTAATCCCTGGAATTCCTGATGGGTGCAGGGTCCAGCTGCTCTGTCCTGTTCTCCAGGGAGGCTGGGCAGTGTCCTGACAGTAGTGAGAGCCTGGAAAAGTGGGAATTGCAGAGAGAGAATCCCCTGGTGTTTGGGAAATGAGAGCTTTCCAGTTTTCCTTAGGTGATGGGAGAACAGGGATGAGTTCAGCGCTGGCTCCTGGGCTGTTTGTGCTCTGAATCTGAAAGGTTTAAACCTCAGAAATTATTCCTAGAGCCTGGGAAAGTGTTGGAATGTTGCAGGGAGGAGGAGAGGTGGGGGTGTGGGAAGGTCCCTGTTGGAAGAGCAGCTTTGGAGGTGATTCCATGAGGACGCAGCTGCTGACCAAGAGCAGCAGGAGAGGCCCCGTCCCAGGGAATTGGATTTGGTTCCAGACAAAGTGTAGGAATTCTGGGATGGAGAGGGAGGGAGCAGTGCAAATTACGGAGAGAGAATTCCCTGGTGTTTGGGAAACCAGAGCTCAGGTGATGGGAGAACAGGGAGGGGTTCCACCACTGGCTCCTGGGCTGTTCATGCTCTGAACCTGAAAGGTTTAAAGCTCAAAAATCATTCCTAGAACTGGGAGAAGTGTCAGATATGGGAAAAGTGTGGGGTATGGGATAAGTGCTGGAATATTGCAGGATTTGGGAGGAGCAGAGGTGAGATGGGAAGGTCCCTGCTGGAAGAGCACCTCGGAAGGTGCTTCCCTGAGGAAGCAGCTGCTGGCACAGAGCAGCAGGAGAGGCCCAATCCAGGGAATTGGATTTGGTTGCAGACAAAGGGTGGGAATACTGGGATGGAGAGGGAGGGAGCTGAGCTTTGTGGACACCGCTTGGCTGCTCCCAATTCTTTTTTTGGGAGCTGGTGGCTGCTTCTGGTTTCAATCAGGGCTCCGATTGCATAACTGGGAATGTTTTCCTGTTTTGATGTCTATTAAAATCCCAAATTGCTGCGAGCGACCCCGTGCACGGAGCACGGAGCTCCTGCCAGGGGCACTTACGTAACAATTCTGGATTTAGAGGTGAACCAGCCCTGTCCTTCTGGAAGGAAGAAATCCCAGCAGGAACTGCCAGACAAAGAGAGGTGGCAGACGAGGGAATGAGGAGTTGGGATTTAGGAAGGGCAAGGTTGAGGAAGGAGGCCAGAACAGAAGAGACGGCGGCGGAGCAGAGAGAAATGAGGGAGTGGGAAGGCTGCCGGGGGTTTTAGGGAGCTGGGAGCTGTTCCCAAGTCCCAGGCTCTGGATCTGCCTTGGCTCCCACCAAGGTAAATGGGTTCTAAATGAAAACCATCGCCGCTGCCCTCGGGTTTCTCTTGGAAAAGGAAGGATTTCTGTGTCCAGGGAAGGTTGTTCCTGCACCTTGTCTGGCTCCCTGCTGCTCCTGATGACTTCTGGTAGCTCAGACCTTTTAACTCCAGCTTGGAAAGCAACCTTATCTCCTGCTTTCCCGGGAACTGGAGCCATCCTATTCCCTTTTTTCCCTGTCTTTGCACCACTTCCTCCGTGTATCTCAGACCTTTAAAAGTTCTTTTTGCGGTCCCGGAGCGAGAATTGAGTTTCTTGGCGTGGAAATTTGAACTCAGCCTTTTCTTGGAGCGGGCCCAGGCAGCTGGGAAGATTTGCTGCAGCCATCCCAGTAGCAGGAATTCCATGCTGCAGGAATACCTGGAGCATTTCCTGCCATTACCTGGGCACGGCCGTGGGGGAGCAGCTCAGGAGCTGCAGGGCTGGGGCAGAACCTCCTTAGGGTTTGGAGCACGAGCTTGGGACTGGAATTGTGTGAGCAGAGCGGGCTGAAATCCTGGGATAAGGGTTGCATTGATGGTCTTGGAGGTCTTTTCCAGCTCTGATGATTCTGGGAAGGAGGTGAGGCCACAAAGAGCGTCTTGGAGGGTGGGATTTAGGGACGTCCTCCTGCCCTTTGCTTCCCAACCTGCAGCAGCCACGGCCTCGTGCTCTCTCCCAAGGGAGATTTGTGGCTGGAGCCTTTTTTGGGAACCTGGTGTGTGGGTGATGACAGCTGCAGGGAATTATTCTGCAGGGATTGGGAACTCTACACCAGCCCTGACAAAAACTGTGTGGCCAGAGCAAAGGCCCCGGTGTCCTCCTGCAGCCTCAACTCAGCCTCTCTCCTCTGGAGGATTCCAGAAGGATAAAAAAAGAAGCTGCTCATTTAATTTCCTCTCTTGGAAGAGCCAAAACCAACAGCGTAAAACCAGACACATGGCAGGGAAAGAAAAGCCTTTCCAAGGCCTCTCCCCCCCGGAGAAGGCCGGGATTGTTGACATTTCCCTCTGGGTTCCTGCTGCTGACCTCGGTGATCCCCACCAGGAGCCAAGTGAGCAGATGCCCCCCGGCCCTGCTCCACATGTGTCCATCCTTGGGAAGCACCAGGGCTTTTTCCAGAGCAGCCTCTGGAATGCCAGAGCCGGGGAAGAGCCGCTGCTCGCTGGGATCAGGGAGGAGCTGTTGGGAAGAGCACGGAAAATCAGGCCCTGGGTGATCCCGGGGATTCTCCAGTTGCTGTCCCAGACTTCTGGAGCTTCCTGGGGGATCCCTCAGCTCCTCCATGGACGTGGCAGCCCTTGGGAGTGTCCTGGGTGTCCTTGGCTGCTGCTGGAGCTGTGGGGGACAGGAGGGAATGGCAGGACAGGGATCTGCAGCCTTGGGATTGGCAGGACAGGGATTAGCATTCCTTGGGATTGGGAGCACTTTGGGAATTCCTCTGGAGCTGTGGAGGACAGGAGGGATGGGCAGGGTAGGGATGAGCATTCCTTGGTATTGCTGGAATTTGGGAATTGCTACTGGAGCCGTGGAGGACAAGAGGGATGGGCAGGACAGGGATGTGCAGCCCTGGGATTGCTGGAATTTGGGAATTGCTACTGGAGCCGTGGAGGACAAGAGGGATGGGCAGGACAGGGATGTGCAGCCCTGGGATTGCTGGAATTTGGGAATTGCTACTGGAGCCATGGAGGACAGGAGGGATGGGCAGGACAGGACAGGGATGTGCAGCCCCTGTGATTGCTGGAATTTGGGAATTGCTGCTGGGGGTGTGGAATCTCTGTGGTTGGAAAAGCCCTCTGAGATCATGGAGATCATGGAGCCCAACCATCCCCAGTGCTGCCAGGGCCACTTGTGTCCCCAGGTGCCACATCCACAGGGCTTGAAATCCCTCCAGGGATGGGGACACCACTCCTGCCCTGTCCAGTTCCCTTCCCATGGAGGAGTTTTCCCTGATATCCAACCCAATCTCCTTCTGTGTTTTCCTTGTGTTGTGCCACTGTGGGAAAACCAAATTAATTTGGAAAAATGGCCTTGGGAATGAGGTGTTGGCCTTGCTCAGGTCCATCAGATGAGGTTGCCAAAAGGGAGGCTCAGGGTGGACAGCAGCAGGAATTCCCTCATGGAAAGGGTGCTCAGGAATTGGGAGTGCCCAGGGGGTTTTGGAGTGCCCATCCCTGGAGGTGTCCCAGGAATTCCTGGATGTGGCACAGCTTGGACTGGATGGTCCTGGAGCGATTTTCCAACCTCAGGGGTTCTGGGATCTGAGCTGATTCCCAAGGACAACCTGAGCACCACCTCCCCAGGGAGTGTGGTGAAATCTGGGAATCCTCCTGGGAATCTGCTCCTCCTCAAAAACATTTCTGCCCTTGGTTCCCCCTCTGTGGGTGCTGCCAGGTGATGTTTGGGGTTAAAACCAAGTCTTGGGGAATTATTGGGAGTTTTTTTGGGAGCAAACACTCCCAGGGAATGTGACAGGAGGTTTGGGAAGGGCAGAAGTCTGCAGAGAAGGGGCGGTGCTTGAATTGTTGGTTTCTGAGCTGCTTTTTCCTCTCTTTAAGTTTAAAAGTGGCAGGTGAAGGAAAAAGTGATGGGAATCACTGGGCAGGAATAACTTGAGGAATTTGTCATGTTGATAAGGCTCAGCTTTGACTCAGAACATTTCCTGGGATGTTTCAGGGAAAGGAAATCTCAGCAGAGCCTTCTCCTTGCTCCCAGGTGTATCTGGGGTGTAGGGGTGGAGTAGCAGCACCACTCCTGCACTGCTCCAGTTCCATTCTTGGTCTCTCAGTGAATTAATTCTGTTCCATCTCCGGGGTTTGAAGGAGGAGTTGAGCTTCAGTGCCGATTGAGGGTGGCTTCTGGGAGAATTCCTGCTTTTCCAGTGTGCTGTGGGACTCACTCCGTGGTGCAGATTCTCTCTGATGAGGCTGATTTGCTCAGTGCCCCAATAATTTTATTTAAAATTACTAATTTGGTGATTCCTGATTGCTCCAAGCCCCATCCAACCCGGCCTTGGGCACTTCCAGGGATTGGAAATCCACAAACTAAAAAAAAAACTAAAGCCAAAAATGAATTTCAGATCAATTCAACCTAGGCAAAAATGACTTTTACAGAAGAAATCTCCTTAAATCCCCTCTGATTTCTGACAAGGAGCTGCCATTGTGCAGAAATCCAACGAATGTCTGAATCAGAGGGGATAAAGTGGGAATAATTCAGCTGAGCAAATAATGCCTCTCCATAAAATGGCCTGGAATAACACGCAGAGGGCTGGAAAAACACGGCGGTGCCCAAGGAAAACACCCTCACATCCATATTAATTTTTCATTTTCATTTCAGAGAAAAACCCTCAGTCACTATTAAAGTGTATTTTCCATTTTTATGTTCTTTTTTCATGCCCTGATGGAGCAAAGCAGGCCTGTTGGGGAAAGGCTTTCAGCGTGCCCGAGTCACCTTCAGGGCAGATGGAGCACATGCTTAGAGCTGAGTTTGCTCCCGAGCTCGCTGCTGATCCCTGCATCCCAAATTCCCGAGCCTGGCTGGAAAACAGCCGGAGTTTGGCATTGCCTGGAAACCTCGTCGTAGCAAACAGCCAGAACAGAAGAAATATTTCCCCTGTGTTGTTAAAATACGGAGGAATATTGTTTTAGGGAGAGCTTTTATTGCATTGTCTGCAGCCTGAGAAAGTCCAGAGCAGCAAAATCCGTTTTGATGGAGCTGGAATTTTCTAATTCCTCGTGTCAGTGTGAGCGGGATATATGGAGTGCACACAGTGGGATTTTCAAAACAAGGTCCCTGGCAGCTTTAAATAATTATTGGGAATCAAGAAGAGATTAAACAGCCTTCCTTCCACCTCCCATCCTCATCCCTGCTCCCTTCCCTGGGCAGCCAGCGGGAACTGGGGGTGCCTGGGGAAGCTCCTGCTCCGCTCTTGGCCAGCACTGGAGGATTCCAATTTCCAATTTTCCAATTTTTTTTGAGTTTTTTTCTCACTTTAAAACCCCCCTGGAATGGCTGCACTGGGGAGGTGTTTACAGGAACCCAGCCGGGGCTGTCAGAGGATAGGAAGCGGCAGCAGCCGCTGGATTTGGGAGCCCGGAGCTTCCCAAATTGAAATGTCACAGAGCTGCTGAGGAGCTCGGAGGGGAAGGGAAGGGAAGAAGGAGAGGGATGTTTGGGGAGGGGAGGGATGGATGGATGGATTTTATTGTGCTGGAAGTGTGGGGGGCATCCAGATCCCTGGGATGCTGGCAGTGGAGGAGCTCCCACTGCTGCAGTTCCCGCTGGGATTCGCTGAGCCTCCCTGGCTGCCCCCAGGGAAAGTTCAGCCCCTGGATTTGGGATCTGCAGGGCTGGGATTGCTGACAGCAGCCCTAACGGGATCCAGGGTCACCATTCCTGCCTCTCCCAGGGGCTCCTCCAGGGAATTCCCTCATCCTGGGAACGGCCCCGTGGGGTCCACACGGTTTTTGGAGCCGTGTCAGGGCTCGGTGTTGCCTCTGCCTTTGACCTGGGGTGCTGAAGGAAAACATTCCCCAGGGACAGGAGATCAGATCCGGGCTGGAGGGCGGCTCACGGGATCCATCCCGGAGGAGCAGCTGGAGCCACGGGGAGTCTCCTCATTCTGTGTGCCTTGGGAGCAGAATTCCCGGCAGGATCCCACTTCAAGGAGCATCCCTGGCTGTTTATGGCGCCACACACGGAGCCTCTTCCAGGCAAGGGCTGCAGCTGCCTCACAAAAACAATTCCTTGTCTCTCCATCTTTGTTGTGTGGGAAGGCACGGGCTGAGATGGGGAATCCATCCCTCCAGCCCCAAATTCCAGGGATTTGCTGCCCTTCCCACCGTCCCCGCTGGCTCTGGCAGCGCAGGGGAAGGGCACCGAGGTGTTCTGCAGGTTTTTGGCTCTCTGTGAATTTCCAGGCTGCCTGGCTGCCTTTTTTTAGCCCAAAGCTTTGTGGGGTTTGTGTTTTCCCTGGTTTTCCCCCTTCCCCAGCTGCCAGTTCATCCTAGGCATTTCTCTGAGCTGCGTTTCCCATCACTCTGGAATGTGGAGTTTGGGGTGATGGAAACGTCCAGGGAGCAGTGGATGAGTCCCCATCCTGGGAGGTTAAGGATCTCTGGAATATCCCTGGAGTTGCTGATTTTAGGGGTCTTTTCCAGCCTCAGGGTTCTGTGACTCTCTGCTTTGCTCACGCAGGTGCAGCAGGTGAGCTCCTCCAGTAAAGAGTTCCCGTGACCCAGGAGCTCTCTCCCTGAAATATTTTCCATGTAGAGCAGTGGGAAGCTTGGGCAGGGTGTGCTGAGTTGGATCCAACAAGGATTATGGAATTATGGAATGCTTTGGGGTGAGAGGGACCTTAAAGATCATCTCATTCCAACCCTTGCCATGAGGAGAATCCATGACAAGGATCACCAGTCCAGCTCCTGATCCTGACCCCAAAATCTCACCCTGTCCCTGGGAGCATCTCTAAACGCTCCTGGAGCTCTGGCAGTCTTGGGAATGTGCCCATTCCCTGGGAAGCCACTCCACCTCCCACCAGACTTCCTGAGGAGTTCAGGAGAGCTTTGCAGAGCCTTGATCTCCAAATTTCCCTAGGGAGTCTCTTTGGAAGAGCTTGGAGGTGCTTGGATGTGTGAGAGGTTCTGGGATAGAGCAGGACACGGTGGGAAGCACAAGGTGGAGCAGAGGGCTGGAATCTCCTCAAATTCCATCCTGGTTTTGCAGCTGAGCTGTTGATTTCCAGCTGAGCTGGGCCAGAGGAGGTCCCTGAGCCCGGGGAGCTGCTGGGGTGGGAGCTCAGCTCATGTTTCCCACAGGGCTCCAAAGCTGCTCCCTGGGAGTGCAGAATGGGAGAGCTGCATCCATGGGGCTGATATCAGCTTTTACTCCTCCTCCTGCTTCTCACTCCTGAAGCTGGGAACAAACCCAGCTTTGTATCAGTGATGTTCCTAGAGGAGATTCACCTCCCTCTCTGCTATTTGCAGAGGGCCCCTCCTTGGGCATGTGGAGAGCAGCTTGGTGTCCCCACATCAGCAGCCCCTGCTTGAGCTCCTGTGCATCATCAAGGAGTGGGGATCAATAACTGATGGATCAATCCATTCAGGCTGAACTGAGAGTTTAGAATGGCTCAAAGCCGGGTTGGACATGGGGGCTTGGAGCCCCCCGGGACCATGGAAGGGGTGGCACTGGATGGGATTTAAGGTCCTTCTCACCCAGACCTTTGTGGGATTCTCTGATTGCTGCAGCCACATCCAGGAGATGCTCAGACAGTCATTCTCCATTCTCCTTTTCTCCTTTTCTCCTTTCTCCTCCTGCTCCTCCACATCCTGCACAGCCTTTCTCTTCCTCTGGCAGGGTTTAATTCCAGGTTCTTCCCCTCCTTCACATGCCCTGGCCCAGCCTCAGGAATAACTTGGTGCTTCTTCAGCCACCCCTCATTTTTCTGATGTTCTGCTGCTAATCCTGCTCAGTCCAGTTAAACCAGGATGGATTGATATTAAATATAAAATCAAGAGCTGATCAAGGGATCTGAGTGTGCAGGAGCTCCCTGGCATCACTGAACTTCCTAACGGGGTTAGGGAGGTCATGATTCCTCAAACAGCCACCCTACCTGAACTAAAGAGCCTGAGGAATTGGGATCATCCCATTTATATTCCCACTTTAATAGTGAACCAAATCCACCACTTCTGCAGCCCTCACCAGCTTCTAACAGGTTTGGACCATGTCCTGAGCCTGGCTTAAAAGAATTCCAGGACACCTCAAGTGACATTTGTTACTCTGTGAGTTGTGCTGCTCCATTTCCACGTTGTCCTTCTGAGAGAGAACGAGGAGCGTGCCAAGATCTTCCAAATCCTTTCCACACTCCTCTGGCTGCATCTCAGCCTGTTCTCCTTCTGCCTTCCACGAGTGACCCAGCTCGGAAGAAGCTGAAGCACCCAGAGAGATTCTTGGGATGATTGTGCTGACCTGGATCCCATTTCTGTGCTGGGAATTCCATGGAGCTCCATTTCCATGTTGTCCTTCTGAGAAAAAATGCAGCACGTGCCAAGATCTTCCATTGGCCCCAAATCCTTTTCACACTCCCCTGGCTGCATCTCAGCCTGTTCTCCTTCTGCCTTCCACGAGTGACCCAGCTCGGAAGAAGCTGAAGCACCCAGAGAGATTCTTGGGATGATTGTGCTGACCTGGATCCCATTTCTGTGCCAGCAATCCCACAGAGCCAGGGTTCCGTGAGGTGACAGCTGCGACAGCGCTGTCACAAGCTCTGAAGTCTCTCCAAAGCCTCCTTTCTTTGCCCGTTGTGGGCTCGGCGCCCTCGGTGAGCGCCGAGCTGGGGACATTTGGGCTGTGTTGGGATCAAAGCTGCGCTCGTGTTCCCCGCGGCTTTCGGCGCTCTGCGGCCGCCGGGTGGCCCGGCCAAGCTCGAGCTGTTCCCTTTCAACACCCGCAGCTCCTGCTCCTTCCAGGGGTGATTAGGCACGGAGCTCGAGCGGAGCCGGCACCGAGGAGCTCATTTGAAGGCCTGGGACGGGCTTTTACATAATCATCAGGAGTTGCTTTAATTAGGCTGAGCAAAATGTTTCAATTTCAGAGCGAAGCGTTCCGCTCTGTGCTGCCCTGCTCAGAGTCGCAGCCCAGACGTGAGGGAACCGTGAATTCTGAAAGAATTCCAGAGGAGAACGAGGTCACGGGGAGTGGCTTCACAGGGACACATTTCTACCTCTGAGAGATCCCCAAATCTCCACGCACAGCAGCTCCTCAGCCAAGCTCCGAGCTCCGAGAATTCCAGGCTGGTTTGGGTTGGAGGGACCTTAAATCCCACAGATCCCACCCCTACCATGGCAGGGACACCTCCCACTGTCCCAGGGTGTCCCAACCTGGCCTTGGGCACTGCCAGGGATCCAGGGGCAGCCACAGCAAATCTGGGAATTCCAGCCCAGCCCCTCCCCACCCTCCCAGCCAGGAATTCCTTCCCAAAATCTCATCCATCCCTGCCCTCTGGCAGTGGGAAGCCGTTTTTCTCCTCTGATGTTTTAATCATTTTTAGGGGTTAAAGACTCAGTCTTCACGATTCTGAAACGAACATTCAGGATTTTAGCCTGTAACACGAATATTTAGATGCAAATTCTTCACACACAGAGCGCTGGAAAGGGACCCACAAGAATCATGGAATCCAGCTCTGGTGGAATTTGGTCTGGTGGTCACATCCATTCCAGGGAGTCATCAGTGCCATCAGGGGATGATCCACGTGAATGTTCTGTGCAGCTGCAGAGAGGAACATTTAATTAATTCTGAGGCAATTACCCTGATGAGCCGGTCCAGCTCTGAGCAGGGACATTTTCCCAGTTGCTGTGTGGAGGCCAGATGGGAGCTCAGGCTGTTATTAGGGCTTGGCTTGGCCCTGCTGAGGTTCCTGGCAGGTAATTCAGTGTATTTTTCCCATTTGGAGGTTTGGATTTCGGTGTTCTGGGAATTAGGCCCACAGGGATGTCCAGGAGATGTTTCAGTGTGAATGGAAGGTTTATTTTTTTTTTATATTCCCACTAGGAAATATTCCTTGTCCTTGCCAAATACCAGGATGCAAATAGAAATCTCTGGGCTCTGTTTGGCAGCAGATGGAAAACTCAACCAGGCAGGAAGTTTTCCAGAACTTTTTGTGGACTCTTGGGATTTGGTAAAACCTGGTGTGGGTCACCTCGTTGCTGCCCTCAGTAACTGCTTCTCAAGCGATCCTGAAGGTTGAAAAAGACCTCCAGGATCACACAGAACCATGGAATTAACCAGGCTGGGAAAGACCTCCAGGACCACAAGAATTATGGAATTAACCAGGCTGAAAAAGACCTGGGAACAGCAAAGCTTTAGAATGTGGAAGGTGAAGGTCGCTCACATCGGGTTCAGGAATTTATTCTACATCTGACATCAAAGTTGGTGACGATGTCATCGGAGAAATTCCATCTTAGGTTGCCTCCCTGAGATCCTAAAAATCAGGTTAGGGTGGAAACTCATTGATTTTTAGGGAATTGGCTCCCATGTCCTGGTGACCTGTGGTGGCTCAGGTGTCCCATGGGTGGGACCCTCTGCTGGGGTCTCAGGGAGGGACCTGCTCTGCCCTCACCCCTCATCCCAACCCCTGCAGCTTTCCAGGGAGGGCTTGGGTCTGCAGTGGGATTGTTGGGAAGACAAAGGAAGCCCTTGAATCCCAAAATGCCCAGGTTGTGAGAGACCTTCAAGACCATCGAGTCCAAGCCGTGCCCAGCTCCTCACCCAAACCCTGGCACTCAGTGCCACATCCAGGCTTTGTTAAACACATCCAGGGACGGTGACTCCAGCACCTCCCCAGCAGCCATTCCAGAACTTTATCCCCCTTTGTGTGAAGAACTTCTTCCCAATGTCCAACCCAGATTTGCCTTGGTGCAGCCTGAGGCTGTGTCCCCTGGTTGTGTCAGTGCTGCCTGGAGAAAGAGCCCAGTCCCAGCTGAGCACAGGCACCCTGCAGGGAGCTGTGGAGAGTGCTGAGCTCACCCCTGGGTCTCCTTTTCTCCAGGCTGAGCAGCCCCAGCTCCCTCAGTGGTTCCTCACAGTGAAGGAAGAGCTGAAGTCACTCCTCAGCCCTGTGCTTTCTGTAGGATTCCAGTGCTGTTCTGAGGGTTTTATTTATTGGCTGTGAGGCTGGAGCAGGGAATGGGGGTAATTAGCAGGAAATGATTCCATGGCTTTCAGCGGGGCTGTGCTCCCTTTTTGGCTTCATGCTGGGTCTGGGAGGTNAGGAAAGGGAAAGGAAAGGGAAAGAAAGGAAAGGAAAGGGGAAAGGAAAGGGGAAAGGAAAGCTCATTCCTGAGCATTCCCAAAGGAGGGGAGCTGCAGGATCAGCGTTGGCCCGTGTGGAGATCCCAGCACTCCCGATGCTGGAGCTGCCGGGGATGGACATGGATCAGAGGCTCTTGGCACCTCCTGAATATTGGGATTTTCTTGTAGGAAACCAGGATCAATAACTAGTGTGTGAGGTATTCATGCTGCCCTGAGACACCTGCAAAGTACCTGATCCCAAAAAATGCTGCTAGATGGCTTTAGAGCTTTGGGAATGTGGAATATCCCTGGTTTGGGTGTGGCGCAGTCTGTCAGCTGCAGAATTTCCATGATTTGCACAAGCCAGGGAATCACAGAGTGGTTTGGGTGTTAAGGGACATTAAGGATCATCTCATCCCATGGGCAAGGACATCTCCCACTGTCCCAGGTTGCTCCCAGCCCCAGTGTCCAGCCTGGCCTTGGACATTCCCAGGGATCCAGGGGCAGCCACAGCTGCTACCATCAAATCCTGTCAGGATCCCTTGGACACACCTCAGGGTACACAGAGTGTCTGGAAAGGATGAAGTTAAATAAGTTTTGATGTGAAATCAGTTCCAGTGGATTTAGGATGTCCAAAAGGAATGGATTTTCTTATGGCCAAAATCCATGTGGGAGCAGAAGGAGCTGCTTTCCTCTCCCCTTTGCTGGGAGTGGCATCTTCTAAATCAAATTTTTCCTTCATCTTTTGCGCTTTCCTCCTGAGCTCTGCTGCACCTTTTGGGATGGGGAATGGAGCAGTTCAGGTGAAAGATTCCAAGGGAGCCACGTCCTGAGGAATCCCTCTGGAACATGCTCGTGGCAGGTGTGGTTTGGTTCCACCTGCAGAGCTTCACTTCAGGCAGCAGAACGTTCTCCTCTGGGCTTTGTGCAGGGGTTGTCCTCTCCTCGCTGCACTTGGACAAAGATGGGACAATTGGAATCTTTATTGGTGTTGAAAACAGGATTTGTGAACCTTGAAGGATTTAATTTTATGTGTTTATCAAAGAAGGGAGTTTTGATTTGTGTCTAGAGAATCGTAGCCACTGTTCAAAATGAGCAGCCAGGGGTTGAGGAGTTGAAGATCAAAGCTGGGTCGAGGCTTGGGAGTGGAGTGAAGACCTCCAGGGCGATCCATCCCCCCTGGGATGATCCATCCCTCCAGGGTGATCCATCTCTCTAGGGTGATCCATCTCTCCAGGGATGATCCATCCCCCCAGGGTGATCCATCTCTCTAGGGTGATCCATCTCTCCAGGGATGATCCATCCCCCCAGGGTGCTCCATCCCCCCAGGGTGCTCCATGCTCCCAGGGTGATCCATCTCTCCAGGGTGATCCATCCCTCCAGGCTGATCCATCCAGGCTTGTGGTGGCCGTTGGCTCATCCCTGGAAAACGTTCACAATGAGTCATTTTCTCTAAAAGCCCCGAGTTCCAACCACAGCCCCTGACCTGGGGGTGGGCATTAGCCAGTGGCCAGCTCCTGCTCTGCATTGTTTGGGGTCCAGGGCTACCTGGGCGCCCTGATCCTAAACCTGCCCTAGGAACAGAATTCAAACTTGTTTTTCTTCTTGTGGCGAAGACCAAATTTCGAAAGCTGAGAGGAGCTGGAAGGGAAGGGAAGCTGAGCTCCAGCTGGGGCAGCCAAGGGTTTGGAGCTGTGATTTGGGCTCTGATAAGGCTCCCTGTGTGGCCCTGGGCGAGCTGTTAATCCTGGGGTGCCTCCTGTGCCAAGCTGGCCAGGAGCTGCACCGAGCAGGGCCTTTTTAACGGGCTGTTAATGTAAATAGGGAATAATTACCGTCTCTTTCTGGGTGTTTTGTTAATGACCGAGGGTGGCTGTGATCAGGGGAGATGCCCATTTTCCAGACCTCCTTCATTTCCCTCCGGGGAGATGGTTTTGACTCTTCCAGAGAGGATTTTTCTTGACTGGCCGCCACCGCCGCGGTGCTCGGTGCCGCCAAGTTCAGTGTTCTCCTGGATGGAATAAAACGTGTTTATGGATTTTGATGGAACTGGGAAATTCTTGGAGCGCTGAACTCGCTGCCTTACGGGAAGAGGAATCAAGCTCTGACTCATGGAGGAGCCTGACCCTGGGGGAGAGGGTGGCCTCGGACAGCAGGGCTTGGCTGAGTCACAAAGGGTTTTTTGGTTGTCTCGGGCACGGATTTGTTTTGGGAGTGATCCCACGGCTGGTATCAGCTGGGGCCATGAAGGATGAGACGTGGCCTCGGTGCCCCCCTCTGAATTTCCTGCTCTTTGTTCCTCTCTGTATTTACATTTTTGCCTCACCAGACCATTTCCAGGGTTAAGGGTTCTCTGTCTGTTCTCGCTCCAGACCGAGGTGTTTGGGCAGCTTGAAAAGGACAAGGTTTTTTACAGGAAAATTCACTTGAAATGAGAAGGTTTCAGTGTTCACAAAACCTGAGGGTTCAGCTCGCTGAGCCCAGCCAGGGCTGGTGTCAGTTCAGTGCTCGGGGTTTGCTCCAGGTGCAGGAACAACTCAAGGTGTAACAATGGTGATTTTCTCATCTCTAGGCCTTGAAACTCTGGCATTTCATGGAATCATGGAATGGGTTGGATTGGGAGGGACCTTAAATCCCCTCCAGTGTCACCCCTGCCGTGGCAGGGACACTTCCCACTGTCCCAGGTATTCCAAGCCCCAATGGATCCAGCCTGGCCTTGGGCACTGCCAGGGATCCAGGGGCAGCCACAGCAAATCTGGGAATTCCAGCCCACACAGCAATTCCTTCCCAAGATCCCAGCCCAAGCTCCCCTTTCCCACTGGGAAGCCATTCCCTGCCTCCTGTCCCTCCAGGCCTTGTCCCCAATTCCAGCTCTCCTGGAGCCCCTTGAGGGACTCTGAGGATTCCCTGGATTTTTCCCTTCTCCATGGGAACATTCCCAGCTCTCCCAGCCTGGCTCCAGAGCAGAGGGGCTCCAGCTCCTCTGGGCTCTCTCCAGCAGCTCCACGTCCTCCTGAATTTGGGCTGCAGGGCTGGGGCAGCTCTGCAGGTGGGGCCTCAGCTGAGGGACCCAGGGACAGAATTCCCACCTTTCCTTTGGGATCAGCCCAGGCCTGGGGGTGTCTGGGCTGGGCCATTCCAGCCTCACCCACAGCATCCCAAACCCCTCTCCTTAGCTCATCTCAATCCCTTCTCCTCCAGCTGGGATTTGCTGTGCAGGACTTTGCACTTGTCCAGCCCAGTCCTGCCAGGTGTAGCAGGTCTGGGTTTAATTTCCCTTTTCTTGCTGCCTTCAGTTGTACAAATCCCTTAATCCCATGTTTTTGTCAGCTTTCTGCCCTCTTTTTTTCCCCTTTTCAGGAATTTTCCTTGCCTGTCTGCTTTCTTTCTGATTTGTTGCTGTTCCCTCTGTTATTAATGTTTATTCCCTTCATTCCCTAAAGGATTGCAGATTCAATCAGTGGAAAATAATTGCCAGGATATTCTTCAGTCTCCTGCTCTCTCCAAATGTTCAGGTACTTTGCACTGGTCACTAATTCCTCTCCTGGACAATAACCTGGACCTAATTCCCAATTATTTGGCTTTCTTTGGCCTCCTGGGGTTGATTTTGTGGCACTAAAATTCAAATCTGAGTTCCCTGGCTGAGGACTCACCCCTCACTAACCTTTGCTGTGCTTTTAAATCAGCTTGCCAATGGAACAACTCCCAGTTTTCCAGTCTGGGCATCTGCTGGGGTTTGAAACGAGAGGTTTTGCACCAAACCTCTGCAGTTTGGATGTCAGAGCTGTATCCAGTCCTTCAGGTGGAGTCACACCAACTTTCCATGGTTGAACACCTGACCTGGACAATCTGGTCATCCAGAATGTCTTTGACCTGCCACTGGATTGCAATCCAAAGGGATCTGTGCTCTCCATGGCTGTGATTCCATGACCTCTCTCAGCTGTCACAAAATTGAGATTTTTTTCCAGTTCTTCAGGGGAAAAAGAACAATCATGGAATCCCTGAGTGGTTTGGGTTGGAAGGGACCATCAGTCCCGTCTCATCCCACCCACGGCCAGGACACCTCTTTTATCCCAGGTTGTTCCTTCCAGCCTGGCCTTGGACAGTCCCAAAAATTTCCCTTTTAGGGAAAGAATCCACTGGATTTTTTGAATGTTCCCAAATAAAAGAAGCCAAGGATAAACTTAAACAGCCAATTACTTCTCCGTGCATCTCTTGCTTCCCATATCAGCCCCTGCACATCCTAGCACCAGATTTCCCTTTGTCAGCCCGAGCTTTTGCCTTTATTCCATTTGTCATGTTCCCTTTTTCTTTTTTCCCTGTTTTTTTATGGCCTCTTTAACTCCCATCTGCGCCAGGTTTGCCTTTTAACCAGCGTGGCCGCCCTGCTCAGTTGTGGGATTGTGGCTTCTGGAGCATCTCGTTAAAATGTTCTTAAACAATTTTCAATTAGGCTTCATATTTTTCTGATTACGTTCTTTCTCCCCACTGATTTGCCTCTTAATTATTTTCAGCTTGGTGGAACTGGTCCCCTTTAAGATGGGTGGATGTTGTGTTTGTGTGGACGATTGGTGGTGCTGGTGTATTCCTAATTTTTATATATATTTATGTGTTTCTGCACAATTGTGATCAAGTCATGGGTATTTGAGTTTCAGCTGTCGAAGGAAGCGGGAGAAAAGGTGGCTGTTGGTTGTAAAACTGAATTTTTCCAAGTGGGGGCTGGCCCAGGGAGGGCTGATTTTAAGGTTTGTGGCATTTAGGGGATGGTGGTTCTGGAATGAAGGAGGGTTGTCCCAGCCCTTTGATGTCTGGACAACCTCAGCTCTTGCTGAAATTGGTGGGGTTTGTTTGATGAGGTAATTTTGGGATGGTCTGGTGGGAAGGGGCCTTAAAGATCATCCAGTTCCGTGGGCAGGGACATGGAATGGTTCTGCCTTCCCAGGTGGATCCAAACCTCAGTGTCCAGCCTGGCCTTGGACACTGCCAGAGGCCCAGGGGCAGCCACAGCAAATCTGGGAATCTGTGCCAGGGCCTCCCCTCCCTCAGAGGGAAGCATTTCTTCTTAATGTCCCATCTTAACACAATCACAGAATCCCAGGATTGCTGAGGCTGGAAAACCCCTCAGGACCATCCAGTCCAAGCTGTGCCCCATCCCCACCCGGGCACTGAGTGCCACATCCAGGAATTCCTGGGGCATCTCCAGGGATGGGCACTCCAAACCTCCCTGGGCACTTCCTGACCTCCCTTTCCATGCAGAAATCTGCACAGGTGTCCTGGTTTCCTGTGAATGAACTGGAAAAGGGAGGAAAACCCAAATTCCTGTGGAAGGTGAAGGCAGCACCACCTCAGGCTGGGCTGAGTCCTGCCAAGGTCACCTCTCCTGTGACCCCACAGAGCCGGGGAACAAAACTGGGACTGCTTTTAGGAAGAAGTTCTTCACACAAAGGGTGATAAAGTTCTGGAATGGCTGCTGGGGAGGTGCTGGAGTCACCGTCCCTGGATGTGTTTAACAAAGCCTGGATGTGGCACTGGGTGCCAGGGTTTGGGTGAGGAGCTGGGCACGGCTTGGACTCGATGATCTTGAAGGTCTCTTCCAACCTGGGCATTCTGGGATTCTGGGATTTGAGGTGGAACGAGCAGGGAAAGGCCACATGGGACAGCCACCCACGGCAGAGACACCTGGATCTGTTACCAAGACTGGAACATCTCTTGCACCATCCCAGCCCCACGGAGGCGTCATGCACCTCTCCTGGGCTCTGTGCTCTCCTGGCTGAGCTCTCCCAGGCCTGGGGCTGCTCTGGGCGCTCCGAGGGGCGGGATGATCCCACGTTACCCCTGGCGTGACCTCTCCCCGCAGCCGATGGAAGCGATCGGCGCCGCCGTCGCTGCTCCGCAGCGGGGCCGCATCTGCAGCCGCTTAATGACCCCTTCACACAATGCGCTGCTCGGGGTCATCTGGTTCCAGTTTCACCAGAAACAGAAGGAAATGTTGGGAACATACTTCCCTACATCCAGTTTCACTTGTTGTGGATGCCTGGAATACTTTGGAGCCCACATCTTTGGGGTTTCCAGGAGGGGGTTTGGCCGGCGAGCTCCAGCGGCCATTTGAGATTTAGGTTTTTTTTGATTCCAGAAGTGCCCCGGAGGTTGCATTGTAGGGCCTTTTCCTTATGCAAAACATAAAAGTGCTGCTTTTTTTTTCAAATTGTAACCATATTTTTCATTAAAATCAGTTGGAGTCCCAATAAACAATCGACTCCAAAAAATTTTCCAAATGTTCACTGCAGCGCCGTTTCTATTTTTAATTATTTTTTAAAAAACTGAGGGTTTTTTCCTTAAAAAAACAAAAAAAAAACCCCACCCCACAGCTTGGCTTAGAATTTAAAGAAACCATTTAGAAAATCATGAAAAATGCACATATATAGCTCCTTATTACAGTATAATTAAAACCTACTGCACGCGGAGTGTCAGAATCCCTCTGTCGCCGTGTCCGATGGCTTCTCCCGTTTGCCTTATCGTGGGAACTCCTCCTTTCTGCTCCCAACACTTCCCAAAGCCTCTCCCAGCCTGTTTGTACATTTGTTTTATATAAATTGAGTGCTCTGATCCTATAGAGAGGGATGTGAAAAACTCTTCAGAGCAGGAGCCGCAGAAATTCCTTTTTTTTCTGAGCAGAGTTTCCATCCCCATCACTCCTTGGGGGTTGTAATTTTTTGAGTTTATTGGGAATTTCGTTGTTTTTGCTCTTACCTGGTGTGATCTTTATTTGCTGCCCTAAAAACCCAACCCACAACTAAGACCGAAGCCACAGAGTTCTGCATCAAAAGTTGTAATTTTTGGTTTATACAAAGCAAGTAAAGGTGCCTTGGTTAATTATTTAGGGTTAAAGTCTTTTATTGTGAATTGGAGGTTGAGAAATATTTTGGGATATTCCTGCAGTTTAGCCAAATGTCCAAGGAAAATCCAACTTTCTGGAAAGAACCAGGTGCTGGGACAAACGGTGGTGATGGGGAACCTGTTCCTGGTGCAAATAAAAACTGGATGAGAGGAGAAAATGTGGAATTTATCCATTTATTTATCCATTTATTCATTTATTTATCCATTTACCTATTTATCTATCTATTTATCTATCTATTTATCCATTTATCCCTTTTTGTTCTGCTTTCACGTTTTCCGTGGATCATTGTGGTGTCTGCTCCGTTTGGGATGAGCCAGGGAATGAGTTTGGCTGATCTAACCCTGGGCAGGTGGGATGTCCAGGTTTTGGCTTCAAAGTGGAAAAAAATAGGTTTAGATGGGATTTTGGGGAGGAATTCCTGGGAATTCCCAGATTTGCTGTGGCTGCCCCTGGATCCCTGGCAGTGCCCAAGGCCAGGCTGGATCCACCTGGGATGGTGGGAAGTGTTCCTGCCATGGCAGGGGTGGCTGTGGATGAGATTTGGGGTCCCTCCCATCCCAACTCATTCCAGGATTCCCTGTAGATGTTGATTGGGAGGATTTCCTTGCTGGGCCTCCGTCAGAGGCCAACCTGAGCTGGTGGAGTTGGGAATTTTTCCTGCCTGGACCTTCCCAGAGCCCTTGGCCGGGAGCAGCCGCTGCTGTGGGGGCAGAACTTTGTCCCTCCCGGGTCCTGCCTGGACCAGGTCATCCCCTGAGCCAGCCCAGCCATTCCAGCTCTCCTGGGGGTTGGCCCAAGGCCAGGAATTCCTGGAGCTGCTGCCCAGCACTGGAGTCTCAGTGACATCCTCGCTGTGGAAATCGCTTGGGGGGCAGGGCGAGAACAGGAAGGGAAATGGCTGAGTCCCAGAATCCCAGAATGCCCAGGTTGTGAGAGACCTTCAAGACCATCGAGTCCAAGCCGTGCCCAACTCCTCACCCAAACCCTGGCACCCACTGCCACATCCAGGCTTTGTTAAACACATCCAGGGACGGTGACTCCAGCACCTCCCCAGCAGCCATTCCAGAACTTTATCACCCTTTCAAAGTCAAAGCTGGTTCTGCTTCCAGTGACCCATCCCAGCTGTTGATAGGGTAGATCCTTGGAAAGATTTGGCTTTTCAGCTGCTCCAGGGCAGTTCTGGTGTGGGACAGCCATTGGAAAAGTCTGTTTTCCATGGGTATTCAGGATGGGCAGTTAAGGGTGGGAAGTTCCTGCTGCATTTTCACAAGGTTTCGTTTTTCCTGAGGGACAAGGATGGCAAAGTGGGAATCTTGGGCTGAGCCCTCAGCTGGACATGACCTGTTCCAAAGGAGATCAGAAACTTGGGTTTGGGTTTCCTTGATTAGAAATTGTGGCTTTAATCTGCTCACAAAGTGTCTGTAATTATCAACAAATACTAATTATGACTTGTGAGGGTCCAGCACAATCCCCTTTGGTTCTGCTGAGGCCCAAACCCCCTCTGTGCCAGGAGATTTTGGGGACTGGCACCGAACACTCTGCAGAACTTCTCATCCCTCTGAACTCCTACAGGCCTGCAGGAATTTCCCCTTTGTTCCTGGAGTCTCCCCATCGCCTGGACCTTCTGGAGGGTGTTTGGGGCTGAGGTGCCACCTGCAGCTTTGGGCAGGCGGGGCTGGCAGTGGGAGGGAGGAGTTGTGCTCCTCTCTTGAAGGAGTTGTGCTCCTCTCTGGGGAAGGCAGTCCTTCCTGCTGGTGATGCCAGCACTCGGCGTTATCTTCCCGCGGCTCCCTAAATCCTGGGAGTGTGACAGGACCTCCCACCAGGATGGCAGCAGTTCCAGGGCTGTTGCTGGTGGCTCCCTCAGAAGATGAATGGTTCTCTGAAGTTTGCCTGAGCAGCAGTTCAGGGACTCGTTAGGCTCCCGAGTGCCTTAACTCCGTTCCCTTTCCTTTCATGGTTTCCCTCCGGAGTTCCCCCTTTGCAGTGGGCAGACCTTGCCAAACTCGGGGTGGAATCTCTGCTGAAAGCCCCCCAGAAGAGCAAAGCCCCGCTTTGCTGAACTGGGAGGAACCTGGGATGACTTTTCTGGTGAGATTGGGATCTCTTTCAGCACATCCTCACTCCTTGTGCCCAGTTCTTAATCGTGCCTGGCTGGGCAGCCTGAGGAATTTGGTAGGAACATCGTGGATGCTCCGAACCCTTTCACATTTTTACTGTTGAACTTCTGTAGGGAAGGAGCATCCATCAAGGGGACAAGGATTTGTCATTGTTCCCCGAAAAAAGGGCAGTGGCATTGTTAAAGCCCAATGGGAACCCTTTGGAGCGAGGAGCCTCCAGGGAGAAATGCAAATTTATATTGAGTTTTAAGACAGACATTGCCCAGAAGTCCCTTTTAAATCAGAAGATGGAAAGATTGTTTTATCTTTGGTAACTCTTTCCAGAGGACCTACAAAGCCGAGGCCGTGAGCCACAGCTTTTGGGGTGAGGAGCTGCAGTCACTTGTTTTCCGGGACTTCGTGGTGGGGCTGGGAGTTGATCCCAAGGCGTGGGCACGGGGCCCCTTTGGTCAGTGGGATTGGTCATTTGGAGTGGCAGTTGCCACCTTTTCTGGAGGGGAGAAGGGATGAAAGGAGTTTTATGTGGCTATTGAGGAGGTTTATTGATCCCAGATACGGTGGCTCCAGGATTGTGGGAAAACAGAGGCTCCCTTTATGGCAGGAGTAAATTGTGGGGGATTGCTTCACTGGTCAGCCCATGGAGGGCTGGCTTGGGGCATGGGAATGGTTTTGGTCATGGATCAGATCAAATCCCCCCTGCTGGGCCCCTTCTCCTGCTCCCAGATCTGTTCTCAATACAGACCACAGGAGTTGTTTACCAGAGGATGCCGTGGCTTGTGTTAAAGTGCCCCGTGGGGTCCCAGTATCCCATCAAACTCCGTCCCAGTTTGCCCACAGGCAGGAAAACTCCAGTCCTGAAACTTCCCAGTCAGGAGATCAGGAGCGGGGATTGTTGTATCCTCAGAAACGAGGGCAGATTTTATGGCAGGGCCTGTTGTGAGGGACAAGGGCTGAGGGCTCAGGCTGAAGGAAAGTTGATTTAAATGAGATTTAAAGAGGAAATTTCTTAAAATGAATGTGGTAAATCCCTGGCACAGCTGCCCAGAGAGGGCTGGATGCCCCATCCTGGAAACATTCCAGGCCAGGTTGGACAGGATGGGATTCAGGGAACCTTTCCTGAATAGGATTCAAGTGAAACATGTCCCTGCCCACGGCAGGGGTTGGACTAAAGAACCTTTGTAGGTCCCTTCCAGCCCAGCCCTGTCTGGGGTTCTATGAAGTAAGGAATTTTTCCAGATATTCTCAAAGCTGTCTTCTCCAGAGCATGATATTCCAGTGTCTGCTTGGACATTTTGGCCGTGTTTTTTAGAGGTCCTGACTTCCTGGGATAACGATGGTGTTGTGTGGGCTGATTGGCCCACCCTCAATGTTCTGTGGGGAGTTCTTTTGATGAGGCAAGAGATGGGACTTGTAGGTGTTTAAAAACGCAGATTATTTATCTTCTACATGGAGCAAAAACCCTGAGGTCCTTACAGGAGTTGAAAGCACGGCCAGAAGTCACAGGACTCTGGTTTGCATCATCCTTTAAAGGCTCATTAACCAATAGAATATTGGCAACTGGGATGTTTACATTGTTTGACCAGAAATCCTGTCTGGTGTCCCAAGGGGTGCTTGGAAGAAGGCTTGGGAACAGCCTTCCATGTCCCTTGGGAATGGTGAGGGGACAGTGTCCTTCCACAGGCCCTTTTTCCTCTTCATCGTCATCTGCTTCTTCTTCTTTGGAATCTTCTTCTTTGGAATCTTATTTTGAGTCTTCTTCTTCAGAAACTTTTTCAGAATCTTCTTCTTCTTCTTTGGAATCTTCTTCTTCTTTGGGATCATGTTTCTTCTTTTTCTTCTTGGGAATCATTTTCATCTTCTTCTTTGGAGCCATCATTTTCTCCTTTGGAATCATCTTTTTCTTCTTTGAAATCTTCTGTTTTCGAATCCTCTTCTTTTTCTTCTGCTGCTTCTACTTCTTAGGAATTTTCTTCTTTCCCGCCACTCGATTCTTCCAGTTGCAAACAAATAGTCCTGTGGGGTTTTTTTTCCAGGATAGGGAGCTGCAGGAATTTCTTGGTGGGATCTGTGTAGGATGTTGTTCCCATCCCTCTCTGTTGTTTTTCCTCCTGGTTCACAAAAATAACATTTGGGGATCCTCCTGCAGTGAGGGTGAGCTGCAACCTTCTCCTTGGAAAGGGAGCTATCCATGAAATCCCGGGGGTGAAATCCTGTTCCAAGAAGTGATTGCCTTCAACACCAGAAAGAACCACTGGGGAGGAGAGTTTTCTTTCACATCTTTTGGGTGAAGGTCTCTTTGCAGAGATTTTGAGGAAGCTTTTCTTCCCTGACATGAAACTCTTGGGAATAGACTGAGGTGGGTGTTCCTAAAATCAGGGAAGGGATTCATGGGAATGGTAGGAATGGAGCATTTTATTGTCAGGGCTAAAGATACAGGAGAATGAGGGACAATCCTGGGCTGTGGAGTGCTGAGGAGAATGTTTTTAGTCTTTGGAAAAATATGGGATCCATTTAGAGGAGCAGGGATTTGTTTCTCCTCTCCCTGCCAGGGAACAATTCTTTCCCAAAATCCCAGCCAGCCCTGCCCTCTGGTAGTGGGAAGCCATTCCCTGGGTCCTGTCCCTCCAGGCCTTGTCCCCAGTCTCTCTCCAGCTCTCCTGGAGCTCCTTTAGAGGCTCTGAGCTCTCCCTGGATTTTTCCCTTCTCCAGGGGAACACTCCCAGCTCTCCCAGCCTGGCTCCAGAATCCTGGAATGATTTGAGTTAGAAAGGACCTTAAATCCCATCAAACTCCATCCCATCCATGGGCAGGGACACCTCCCACTATCCCAGAGTGCTCCAAGGCCTGTCCAGGCCTTGATAAAGTCCTTGAAGTCTCCCACAGAATTCCAGAGCTCCTCTTTCCCCACTCTCCCAGCATTTAACTGGACCCATCCTTGCTCCTCTTTTCCTGGAGGCACCACAAGAACCAGAGCCTGGTTTCCAAGGTGCACTTGGAAAGTCCCTATTTCCCACATCCCATGGATTTCCCCTAAATCCAGGTATCCAAAACACTCCCCGAGGTTTCTATTTCAACTTGGGGAACAAAGAGCCGGCCGAGAATCCCCCTGAACCTTGCTTGGGCTGGTTCCTGTGGCACGGTGGGGTTTTATAAAGTGTTTTTTAAAGGATGGCTGGAGAAGGGAAAGGTCCCAGACGTTTTCCTGCTGCTCCCTCGGCGTTCTGGGCCGAGCAGGACCTCAATTAGCGGGGCAGTAACGAGGCAGTGTCTGCATCCTCCGCCGCTTGGCCGGAGCCGCAGCCTTGCACTTCATCATTCCTAACTCGTTGCAGTAGCTCCACAAAGTCCCCACAAATCTTTGGAGCTGAGCTAGAAATTAGGAGCACATTTTTGGTGTTTCCTCGCATGGCAGCTGCGCTGGGAGCTCCTTATTTTTCATTAGTGTCAGACTCGGCAGCTCCAGGAGCTCTCAGGCTTGGGACAGGGGCTCATCCACGGCCAAATTCTCCTGAATATCCCTCTGGGACTGTGGAAAACCTGTGCTTCCACTCACAGAGCAGGGAAAAAGGGATTTATAAACCCTGCAGGACAAAGCTCTTGAGGTTCCCAACCTTTTGAAGCACCAGGACGCCCTTCACCTTAAAGCAGGAGGGATTTGGGAGCAGGCAATGGGGCTGGAATGTGCAGCCAGCCCTGAAATGAGCTCCGAGGCTTTGGGATGAAATCCTGGTTAATATTTCTTCAGTGCTTTCTCTTGAAGCATCTCCAAAGCGTTTGAAGAACATTATTAAGAGTTTGGGAGAAGGGAGGATCTCTCTTTTCCACTCCACTTGGAAAGGGAAGAAAAAGGCAGCTTGGAATTTATTTGGAGGATGAGGAGGCTCCAGGTCCTTGAAGATTTTTTCTGATTATTTGCAGAAGCAAATCTTTGGGGTTGTTCTGGGAGGGGCTCTCCCAGTTGCTGTGTTGGGGGAAAACAAAGGACATTTTTAGGTGGGATTCTTCCCTGCATCTGTTCCTGGGGAGCTCTGGGCAATTCCAGCAGTGCTGCACATGGATTGGGACAAGGCAGGAAGATGTTTTTGTGACTGCCTAAAATTGTCTCCCATCATTTTCTTCCTTAGCTGTCACCTGATTGCCAAAAATAATCCAAATTCTGTGGTTCTGAGGTGAACAGGGAACAAATATTCCAGTAAAATCCCCAGGAGTTCAGGGAACTCCTCCCTCTCCCAGTAAGGGATGAAATTGAGGAGAGTGAAGGCAGGAATTCAGTGGAGCTCAGGTATTTTGATTCCCTTTGCCCAGGGGTTTGGGGGTTGTTCCTGCCCTGGGGAGCTGTGGGTGGAGCTCAGACACTGGCAGGTGAATTTTGAGTTTTCCAAAAACTCAAAAACTTTTTTTACACTTTTTTCCCAATTCCTGGAATCAGTGCCATCTCTGTCCCATCCCATGGAGTTCCTCTGTCCCTGGGGACATGCACAGTGTCAGGAGCTGAGGGTGGAGCTGTTCCAGGCTGCTCCAGAGCCTCAGCTCCAGGCACAGCCCTGTCCCTGCAGGGCTGTGGGGCAGCAGAGGCAGCTGGGATTGCACTGGAGAAAATCCCACTGGGGAAAATTCCCCTGAATCTGGTGAAAAACCATTGGGGTTGGGTTGGCTTTGAGTGACTTTTTTCTTTATCTCATGTGCTCCTTGTGATCCAGAGGTATCCCAAAATAGATTGGGATGGAAGGGACTTAAAGCTCCTCCATTCCACCCGTGCCATGGCAGGGACACCTCCCACTGTCCCAGTGGATCCAACCTGGCCTGGGCACTGCCAGGGATCCAGGGGCAGCCACAGCAAATCTGGGAATTCCAGCCCACACAGCAATTCCTTCCCAAGATCCCAGCCCAATCTCCCCTTTCCCACTGGGAAGCCATTCCCTGCCTCCTGTCCCTCCAGGCCTTGTCCCCAATTCCAGCTCTCCTGGAGCCCCTTGAGGGACTCTGAGGATTCCCTGGATTTTTCCCTTCTCCAGGGGAACATTCCCAGCTCTCCCAGCCTGGCTCCAGAGCAGAGGGGCTCCAGCTCCTCTGGGCTCTCTCCAGCAGCTCCACCTCCTCCTGAATTTGGGCTGCAGGGCTGGGGCAGCTCTGCAGGTGGGGCCTCAGCTGAGGGGCCCAGGGACAGAATTCCCACCTTTCCTTTGGGATCAGCCCAGGCCTGGGGGGGTCTGGGCTGGGCCATTCCAGCCTCACCCACAGCATCCCAAACCTCTCTCCCGGGGCTGCTCTCCATCCTTTCTCCCCACGCAGCTGGGATTTGTGTTGGGATTTGTGTTGGGATTTGTGCTGGGATTTGTGCTGGGATCGCCCTGACCCCGGTGCAGCTCCAGCCCTGGCCTGGCTGAACCTCGTGGCCTTTGGCTCGCCCACCCCTGAGGGTTTCATGTTCTGCTCCCAAACCTTTTCCCAGCTGGATTTCTCTCCCCACCGTTCCCTTGGATCCAGGCAGGGCTGGAGCCTCTGAGCTCTTTGGGGGGTCACGTTCACACCTTGTGAAAAGCAGGTGCAGCCCCATTAACTCCAGATGGAGGCAGAGCCACTGAAACCCTTTGGAATTTTGTCCTTCAAATACCCTACCCCATCCTGTGGGGAGAGGCAAATCCACTGTAAAAAAGGTTGGTTTTTTTTTTTTTCCTGTTTCAGTAGCAGGTGGAGTTGGTCACCTGGAAAAGGGATGGCTCCATAAAGCTGCTCATTCCCAGGGCTGGGTGGGGATGCCACACGTGTGGCACTCGTGGGGACTCTGGGAGGACCTCCCAGCTCCACTTTTCCCTTTTAAAAGCCCCATAAATGAAAATTGGAAAGGGCTGGAGGGGAGGTGTGAGATTTTTCTTGGGTTGTTTTTTTTTTTTTATTTGCAGACTTACGGTTTTTATCCTTAATAGATTTATAATACGCAGCTCCCTTGATTTGTTTCCATAAAATTAACCAGTAAATTTCAAATGGAAAAAAGCCCCTAATAGGAACCACCTTCTCCCAGGCTGAAACGCTGCTGTGTTCAGGGAAGGTGCACCAGGGCATTTTTCCCTCTGCCAGGTTTTCTCCTGGAGTGCCACATGTTGGAGGGATATAAAACTTTTACTAACGAGAACTTGGAGCAATTCTGACTTTCTAATTGCCCTTTTTTAAGGTTTTTTTTTTTCCTTCTCTCTTTTTTTTTTTTTCCTGGTACAAGCTGCTGGTTTTTTTGGGCGCTTAAAAACTGGGATTGTAATTTGGAAGTCTGGGAGTTTGAAACCTCAGGCAAGGAGGGGTGGGAAGGATCCAGACTTGGTGGCCAGAGAAGGGCTGGGGGTGGCTCTGCTGATTCCTCTGGGATTTTGGATCCTGTCCTTGGCAGTGAGGTCGAGATCATTTGGTTTTTATGGTTTTTAAAGGTTTTTTTGAGCCAGGGTTTTGTTGTGGTGTCCACAGAACAAGGCCAGGCTGTTCTGGTTTAGGTAGATCCCAGAATCCCAGTGTGTTGGGATGGAGAATCCCAGTCACAGGTGGGACTGGAGGGTCTTGGAGGACTTTTCCAACTTTAACAATTGTAGGATTCTGGGATCTGCCTAAATCCTGATTTATTGCTGGTTGGGATGTTCATGGAATGGGTTGGGTTGGAAAGGGCCTTAAATCCCATCCAGTCCCACTCTCCCAGGGGCATCCAGCCTGGCCTTGGGCACTGCCAGGGATCCAGGAGCAGCACAAATGGGAATTTTAGGGAATCTGGGGGAGCAGAAACAGGAGTTGTTGGGAATTTGGGCACAAATGGGAATTGTTGGGAATCTGGGGCAGCACAAATGGGATTTTTTGGGGATCTGGGGGAGCACAAACAAGAAATTTTGGGAATCTAGGGGAGCACAAACTGGAGTTTTTGGGAATCTGGTGGGGTGCTGCTCCCACAGCGGTGCCCTTGTCCTGCCCAGGGAATCCTGAACTATGAAATCCATGGAATTAGGCCTGGATTAAATCCTCTTCATGCCTGGTGCTCATCCCTCAGCATCCACAGAGGGAGATCCAGGCTCTGTCCTGGGGAGTTTTCCTTCAGCTGAGGATGGTCTGGCTGGGCTGAGCTCAGGCCGAGCCTGGTTAAGCTGGGCCTGGGACCCTTTAGGGGGAGAAACCGGGGAGGGAAAGAAAAGGAAAATCAAACCCTTCCAGGGCTTTTTGTAGGGCTGGAAAAGCTCTTTGTAGTTTCCCCAGACGCCTTTAGAGGGCAGATCATGTCCAGGAATTAACGGGGTTGGGACGGGCTCGATATTCCTGGTGCTGGATTTGTGAGCTTGGAGCACTCAGAGCACGAAGAGATTTTTTTTTTTTAAAAGCATAATTTGAATTCTGCAATAACTTGTGGTGCTTTCAAGGGTGACCATGAAGCGAATTTACAGCAGCGAGATGAGATCAGGTTTTGATTTATCGCTGCGGACTTAAAATCTTTTTAGGCTCGGTCCTAAAAATTGTGGTGTGAGTGAAATATTAGTGATGGATGCAGGGAGAAAAATCCTGGGAACATACTGTGGGAGAGGAGAATTATGTAATGTGTTGACTAAGTTCATTTTTATGTTAAAAAAGACCACAAAAAGTGGTTTCAGTTGGGAGAGTTGGTTTTGGAGAGCAGTGCTGAGTGCTGAATGTATAATTTCATTTTTCTCTACTGTAATCTCTTCTCTAAATCCTCAACCCTCACGCCCCAGTGCTTAGGAAAAAAATGTATTTATCAACAGAATATTTCACATTATCAGAGGGATCTTTGTGAAGTGGAGGCAGGAAAATGAAATTGAAGCTTTTCTGTAAAGTTGAAACTTTTCATATTGGGATTAAATATTCCTTAAAGTCACCGTGCTGAGGGAGGCAGGGCCTGGCTAATTCTGTGATTAATTAAAACCAGCACTAACCAAATCATGCTCTGCTTTCTTCTGCTGCTCCCTGAAGCTCAGGGATCCTGGGGAAGATGATTATTCCTGAAAAAGCCATTTTGTTCTCCCACAGCCGAGCTCTTTGTGGCTCAGCTCTGTTGGCAGCTGCTTTGTGGGTTTCTCATCAAAAAAACCGGAGGGGTTATTCCCAAACAGAATGAAAAGGGCTTTGTTCCAACCAGGATTTATCTCCTTTTTTTTTTTTTTAATAGTATTTTTCAAATCTCCTGAAGGTGGAGGTGCTGCTGCTCCTGGGATGTGCAGGATGTGCGAGGGTTCTTTGGGGTTTGGGGGTCAGCCTTTTGCTGTGATTCTATCCCAGATTCCTCCTAAAGTTTTGATGGAAAAGGGAAAAAAGACTGGCAGGATCCATTGGGGTCTGTGCACAGTCACCTGTGGCATCTCTGTCCCCAGACTGGACAGACAGAGAGTGGACAGATGGACACTGGGGGTGAGGGACGGGCTGGGGGTCACTCCCAGAGAGCTGGGACAGAACCTCAGGAGTTCAGCCAGGCCAGGGCTGGAGCTGCACCGGGGTCAGGGCAATCCCAGCACAAACCCCAGCACAAATCCCAGCTGCGTGGGGAGAAAG
>VXBQ01012286.1:98069-160978 GCA_013400175.1 Phainopepla nitens
CAGGGAATGGCTTCCCAGTGGGAAAGGGGAGCTTGGGCTGGGATCTTGGGAAGGAATTGCTGTGTGGGCTGGAATTCCCAGATTTGCTGTGGCTGCCTCTGGATCCCTGGCAGTGCCCAAGGCCAGGTTGGACATTGAGGCCTGGAACACAGTGGGTTTTTAGGGTTTCCTTCCCAACCAAACCATTCCATGAGGATTTAATTTTGGTCCATAGCCCTCAAGCACGTGGCACTTTGGGGGAGAAGCCGTGGCCCGTCCCTGGATAAACATTCCTGTGCCCTGGAAAACAGGATAACGGGGATTTCAGGACAGCCTCAGTCCAGCAGCTTCTTCCCAGACTCGATGAACATTCCAGATCCCATCTCTGATCTCAGTTTCTGAGCCTGTTCCCAGATCCCAGCCATGGACTGTGTCCCATCGGGATCTGTTATCCCAGATTGCTGAGAGAATGGTGCAGGATATTCTGGCTGCAGGTCAGGGGTCTGAGTTGGACCCAAAGGATCTCTGCAGCTCTTCCCAGCTCCCATTTAAACACTTCCAGGCTGTCCTGTGGAAAAGCCAGAATGCTGTTTTGTCCAGGATTGACCACCCTGGGCTTTTCCCCCTGGGGTTTACCCAGTCCTGTGTGCTCCAGGAGGATTGGGACCATCCCAGGGAGCTGCTCCGAGCGTGGCCAGCCCCTCAGAATCCTTCAAAAACCCAGACCAGGCTGAGAAACGGAAACAAAAGCAGAATCTTGAAAGGAACCTTATCTCCCAATGCCAGAGGCCAGGGAGGGGGTGTGGAACAGCGCTGGGGGAGCTCCCACGGACAGCGGGATGCGAGGATTCCACCCGAGACCGGGCCGGGGCGACTCCCTGGGTGACACTGGGGGGTCAGGGGAAATTGGAACATGCAGGAGTGATAATTCCTGCCTGCTCCGTGGCTGAGGGAGCAGCTCCTGCTGCAGTTCCTGCCACAGAAAACAGGGATGACAGACAGGTTGTTTCTCAGGAATCCAGCAGCTTCTGGTGGCTGTGCTTCCCAGCGGGTGGGAAGGGAAAATGGGAGGAAAACCCCTGGGAAATGTTGGAATCAGGCTGTTCAAACTCGTGGTGGAGTGAGGGCTCTGTGGAGTGTTGGAGCTCCAAGCTGAGCACACTGGGATGGTTTTTCCAGAATTCCCCCCGGATCAAACGCTGGCAAGTCCAGCCCAACCCCTTCCCCCTTCAGTGAGATCCAATCCTCGTCTGCTTTTATCCTGAATATCCAGAGGGGTGAGGGTCCTACCTTCCCTGGCCAAGGACAGAGGTGGGTACAGCACCTGGAGAGTCCCCAGGGGGTTTGAGGAGCTCCTGGAGCTGGGAATATTCCCATGCTGGGGGCTGGAATTTCACTGAGTGCCTTTGGATTGAGGAGGAGCTTTCCTGGGGCTCCAGGCTGCAGAGCTGCACTGGGGGAGCCCAGGAAGGGCAGGGAAGGGCTCAGAGCAGCCTGGGATGGTGGAAGGGCTGGAACAGGATGAGCTTCCAGGTTTTTTCCAATTCAAACCCCCCTGTGATTCCATGAACTGCCCAGTTTTGTAATTCTCTGCTAGAATGTCCTTAGGTCAAAGCCTCACTTAGTCCCTTTAACTGCCCCCTCTCCTCTCCAGCTTCATTCCCTTTTCCTCTGTTTCTTTTCCTGAGGAAACAAAGCCTTTTGCCTAGATTTCTCCTTTTTAACAGTTTCATGGGAAAAAAAACAACCCCAAACCCTGTTCCCTGTGCCATGCCTTGCTTGTCAGGGAGCGTGTTGGAACAAAGCCTGGCTTGGAAAACAATCCCAATTCCCTGTGAGAGCTCCTGAATCATTCCAGACCCTCTCACCTGTGACCAGTTTTGGTTTTGGTGATTCCTCTGCTGCTCCCTCTCTTACTCAGGCCTTGGTTGGGTCCCAATTAAGAGTGAGGAGAGGTGAAACCCACGTGTGGGAGTTTCCCGTGGAGCTTTGAGTCATGACTGTCTCATGGAGGGGGAGAGGAGCCTCCTGGGGCAGAGTTAAACCAGCCCAGAGTTGAACCAGCCCGGGGTTAAAGTCCTGGGCCAGAGTTAAACCAGCCTGAGGCAGAGCTAAAGCAGCCTGGGGTCAGAGCAGCTCCCAGGCTGGGAGATTTCATCCAGGGCTGCTCCTGGCTGGAAAGGGAATTTTAAATCCTTGGTAAAAGCAAATCAAAGAATCTCAGTTCCATCTGAGTTCAGATAAATTGTAAACCATTTATCTGCCCAAGAGCTCGGGCTGCTGGAGCAGAGCCCTGAGCTGTGGGGTTGTCAGGCCGAGGACTTCCATGTGTTTGAAATTCCCTGTGGAGCACCCATCCTCCTCCTCCTCCTCCTCCTCCTCCTGCTGCTGCTGCTGCCGCCTTCGGTGCCCTGAGCTCATTCTCGGCTCCTCGGCCATGCGAAAATGTGATAAATAAACTTTGTAATCGCCTGGCTGAGCTCCCTTTGAAGCTGCCCACAGATCTGGATCCCACAGAAGTGTAAATCAACACTTGGGTCATAAAGGGCTTCTTAAAAAGTGGCTTTCTCTGTGCAGCTGACCCGGAGGCTGTGGTTGCTCAAGGTTTTTTTATCAGTCCTCGTGTGATAAATTTCTCCTTGGAAGGGAGAGTCTGGATTGTTCCCTTCTCCCAGTGCTGGGCTGAGCAACCTGCCCCCTAAAAGAGCTGGGGTTTAATGGGTGTTGTATAAAAAGCTGAATTAACCTAGCTCCTGAATGAACTCTGAGGTTGTAAATATGGCTGAGCTCATCCCGTGGGTTTGGTCCTGTCCAGTTCCATGTTCAGGGACACCTCCCACTGTCCCAGGTGCTCCAAGCCCCAATGTCCAGCCTGGCCTTGGGCACTGCCAGGGATCCAGGGGCAGCCACAGCAAATCTGGGAATTCCAGCCCACACAGCAATTCCTTCCCAAGATCCCAGCCCAAGCTCCCCTTTCCCACTGGGAAGCCATTCCCTGTGTCCTGTCCTTCCAGGCCTTGTCCCCAATTCCAGCTCTCCTGGAGCCCCTTCAGGGACTCTGATTTCTCCCTTCTCCAGGGGAACATTCCCAGCTCTCCCAGAGCAGAGGGGCTCCAGAATCCTGGAATAGTTTGGGTGAGAAAGGACCTCAAGTCCCATCTCATTCCAAGCCCGACACCTTCCCTTATCCGAGGCTGCTTCAAGCCCCAGTGTCCAACCTGGCCTTGGGCACTGCCAGGGATCCAGGGCAGAACAAACAGGAATTGTTGGGAATCTGGTGCTGCCACAGTGGTGCCCTTGTCCTGGCCAGGGAATATTGAACTGTGAAGTCTGTGGAGTTAGGCCTGGATTAAATCCAGGCTGGAAAAATGAGCAGGAGCAGGGGGTGAGGGTAAATCATGGGGTGAGAGCAGAAAGGAGTTGCGTTTTCCTCATCACATACTCAGTGCCAAAAACTTGTATTTGAGGAAAATTGCTGTTTAGGAATATCAGACCCGAGGTGGATTTTAGCTCTGGAAGGGCTGAGGTGGAAGAGATGTTTTAGGGAACGAGGAGTGGGGGCTTGAGGCCGAGTCTGTGCGGGGCACTGGGGAAACAAACCCATCCAGCGCTGCCTTTCCAAACTCCTTTTATTTAATGACCTGGAATGGAGTTCAAAAAAAAACCCTCCCATTGTTGGGCCTCGTTTCCTGAGCCGAGGGAGAACTTTGTCAGCCAAACCTCCGACAAATTGTCTGCTCTGATAACAAGTTAGCACCAGGGACGGGAGAGGCCGAGCCCCTCCTCGTCCCGACAGCGCCGGCTCCACGGGCAAACTCAAAGCAGGAGCTGTGGCCGTGTGTTGAGTTTACACCTTGCAATAATAATCCCTGCTTTTATCTGATCCCAGGGGGATTTTATAACTTTGGAATGGCTCTCTGGCAGGGCTCCAGCCCTACTGTCATTTTTTATTAACGTCCTTTTTTTTCTTACCCCTGTAGCCAGTCTGCTTTGCTGCCTTTTTTTTTTTTTTCCCTTTCTTTTCTTCACTAAGATTGTTTAAGGAATATGTATCCCATTCCTAGGGATTTTGGGAAATGATATTTGAAAATTTGGTGTCTCAGCCCATTAGAGGGGTCTGTAAAACCATCACAGCAGGAACTAATCAAAACTACCAAAGCCAGCCTTTAAATCATCGCTCCCTTTAAATCACCAACCCCTTCTCCACTTCTTCCCTGGCCTTATCTTGTGTCTCATCAGGAAAAACTGAATTAGATTCTGCTCAAAAGTAAATATTGGAGGTGAGGGGAGGTCAGGTGAGACTCTCAGGTGCGGAAAACAAGGTGAAGTTACAAAAAAATCAATTTTAGAGTTCTAAAGGAGCTCCTTCCTCCTGGAAGTGCTGAAACAGCTTTTCCTGAGGGTGGCTCTGGAGGCAGAGCCTGGAGGAGTCCCTGGCCTGCTCTGGGAATGATCCCATAGCATTGGGAATGATCCCATAGCATTGGGAATGATCCCATGGAATTGGATATGACTCCATGGTGCTGGGAATGATCCATGGCATTGGGAGTGATCCCATGGAATTGGGAATGACTCCATGGCTTTGGGGACGATCCCATGGAATTGGGAATGATCCCATGGAATTGGGAATGACTCCATGGTGTTGGGGTGCAGGTTTGCAGCCGGGGTCCATCGATCTTGAGGAGTTGAGTTGCTTTGGAAAACCCAACTTGGAAAAATTCAAAGAATTCAACTGTGGCTTGGTTGGGTTGGGCTGGTTTGGTGTGAGGGGTGGGGAACGTGGAGTTGCTGTTCACAAACTTGTGGGAGTTTTTTCAGGATGGATCCTGGAAGGCTGAGGAAAGTCCTTCCTGTTGAAGTCTTTGAGTCCCGGGATGGTTTGGGTTGGGAGGGACCTTAAAAATCATCGACTGCCACCCCTGCCGTGGGCAGGGACACCTGCCACTGTCCCAGGGGCTCCAAGCCCCAGTGTCCAACCTGGCCTTGAGCACTGCCAGGGATGAGGAGTCCTCACCCCTGGGAATTTGCATTTAGGGTTTGAAGAGAAACCCACAAAGCTACGTCCTGCAGGGTCGAGCCCTTGGGGAAGAGATGTGCAGGAGATGGGAGTTACATCATTAAATAATCCCAGGATGGTTTGGGTGGGAAGGGACCTTAAATCCCATCCCATTCCATCCCATCCATGGGCAGGGACGCCTCCCACTGTCCCAGGTGTCTCCTAAAAGTCTCATCAGGACTGCCTGATGAGAACCTCAGTCCACAGGCGTGAGTCACTGCCCTGGGCCTGGCCCTGGAGGTGAAGAGCAAGGCCTTTGCTTGTCCTGCCCGCCAGTTAGATGGAGAATTTCTGCCAGGAGCTGGGAATCCTGCCCTGATGGAGTCAAGGGGCTGCTCCTGATGTCCCAGGCTGCTGTGGGTGAGGGAAATGGCTGTGCTTGGAGGGAACTTCACCCTCACGAGCCCAGAACTTTGTGTTTGATTCCTAAACGCAACATCAGCTGTGAACAGGCCTTGGCTCTACTGCCTAATTTTGTGTTCCCATGGAGCAGAGCGAGCCAGGATTGATGCTCCTGGATAACAGAGGCCATTCCAAACTGACCTCACTTTCATGGAGTGAAAAATCCCACAAAAGGCGTTGGGAATTTGGATTGGATTTGTCATCCCCTGAGGGCTTTGGGCCTCCCCCAGCCCTGGTTCCGTTGGTTTTCCTGAGGGCACCCCGGGTGTCACTCAGCCTTTGCTGTGGAGCCTCTTCCCTGGGCTACTCCAGAGCCCCCAAACCCCCCGTGCCCCTCTGGAGGTCAGGTTTGATCCTTCCTGTGCCACAGCAAATCCATGGAAGGGTCGTTCTGCTGCACCCCAGCCCGGGGAGGTGCTGGGAATGAGCAGGGGCTGGGAGCGGGCAGTTCCTCGGGATCATCCTGAATTTCTCCGGAGCCGCTTCCTCTGGGCCTCCCCTTGGCTCTGTCTTTCCCTCACGGTGAAACCGAAACCTCATGGAGCTGAAGAAAATTCGATATTTCTCACTTGTAGGTCACCTCAGTCCAGATTGTTTCCTGCTGGGAGAGGGGGGTTGGGAATGCCCTCCTGGAGATGGAAAAGCCATTCCTGTTCCTCCCCGTGTGCAGGGCCTGGGCCCGGGATCACTCCTTCCCTCCGGGCTCAGGGCTCTCCCGTTCCTCCTGTGGTCAGAATGTGCCCGTCACAGGTCGAGATTTGGCTCCAGGGTTCCCAGAAAGGGAAGAGAACGAACCTCCCCTGGCTGAGTGTGAGGCCATTAAGGCAAAAATCCCTGAAAAATCTTGGCCAATTTAAACCCCCCCCACAAAAATCCCAAAAAGTTAAGATTCCTCAAGGTCCAAATTGCTCCTGGGGGGCTGGAAAGCTTTTGTGCTATCAGGAGCATCCTCTGGCTGCTTTTTAGGGTATCTAGGAGTTGGGACATAAATTTTTTTTCATTTTTTTTTCATTCAGAAAGTGGAAAGCCCTGGCTCAGGGTGCCCAGAGCAGCTGTGGCTGCCCCTGGATCCCTGGAAGTGTCCAAGGCCAGGTTGGACACTGGGGCTTGGAGCAGCCTGGGATAGTGGGAGATGTCCCTGGGGGTGGAATAGGATGAGTCCATTTATTATTTTTATGTATTTAATTTACTATTTTATTTATTTATTTATTTTATAGTCCCTTCTAATCGAAACTTTTCCTGGATTTTATGATTTTCCCACCTGGTGCTTGGACTTTAATCCAGGTCAAAATTCTTCTTTGGATAAATCAGTTTATTTGCATTAAAAGTGCAAAATCAAAGTGTGGAGGGGTAAATTCCATGTGGGGCTCCTTGTCCTGGAGTGTTGCTGGGGGGACAGATTTCCTTGATTTCTAAATAACTGGAATTTATGGGTTTATCAGTATAAATATCAGTATTTGGTTTGGATCTTATCAATATTGACACCTGGCCGCATCCTGCTGTGCTCCCACAGCAGAGCTGGACCCAAGGAAGATCAATCCCTGTTGGAAAACAGAGGTGGGACCAAGGTGGGAATGCTCAGAAAGCACTTCCATGGATCCTTGGTGACACCAACTCCATGTCCAGCCTGAAATCCCGTGTGTTTCACGCCAGGCAGAGCGGTCCAAGGCTGGCAGCAGCCTCCTCCAGCTCGTTATCCCAGATTTCCCTCTCCCATGACCGCCTGTGCGCTCCAGGCCCGCTCCACCCCGCTTAATGATCCGTGTCCAGCTCAGGCCTTCATCCCAAACTTGGCCTTTTCCCACTCTTTGATTCTCCCCTCTCCAGAAGGAGAAGGATTACATAAACCGGAGCGTTTAATGAGTGCGCTGGGCTTGCTTTTGGGGGAATTTCCAGTGGATTCAGGGTTATAACTTCATTAGGCCTCGGTTGGGAAACTCATGGCAGCGCTGGGCGGGCCCGAGGGTGGGCCCGAGCCCCGACCCTTTGTTGTGTTCTCTTCTGAAGGACCAAGCGCTCCCGCCCCTTTTTGAAGTCCTAATTCCCTTTATGGGATGTTGCAAGGCCTTTCTATAGAGTGCTGCCTCTGAAGTCCCAGAATCCGGGTGCCAAAAACGCCCCTTTCCCCGATGGCCTCGCGTCCTGACGTCGGGAGCAAAGCTCGGTCCTGGGCAGCGTCCGCCCAGACCTCGCCCTCTGGGGCTTCGTTGCAAAAATTCCCATTGTTGGGATTCATCCCTGAAGAGGTTTTTTAAAGGGTTGTGTTGGGAGTGCCCTGGCTCAGCTGGGAGGAGCACTCAGAGTAAATAAACTCCAGGGCTACTCCTGCTTTCCAACCACTAGAGGTCAAGGTTGTGCTGTGGGATAACACATCCCACAAGGATAACATATCCCGATCCAGGGATTCGCTCAGTTCCCTCCAGGGGCAGCTCTGTACACAGAATTTTGTTATCAATTACCGAGCTCGTTAATTAATTCAGAGCTGATTGTGTGTGCTCAGGGTGAGGAGCACTTTGTGGTGGATTTTCCAAGGAATGGGTTATCCCTGCTTGGATTTTCCAAGGAATGAGATATCCATGCCTGGTTTTTCCAAGGAATGGGATCTTAGTGCCATGCTTGGATTTCAGTATTCCTCAGATGTAGGAATTGCTCCAGTGCTCTCTCCCTGGTGGGGTTTTGCTTCCCAAGGAGAGATTCCAAAGGGAATCTGGAATCTGGAAATCGAGGCTGGCAAAAATCAAAGCTGCTCCTCGATTATTTTTTCGGGAGGATGTTAAAACTTCCAAGTGTTGAAAAGGAAATAATTTGGGATGTTACACACGGATAAAGCTTTGTGCTCTCTGCAGTTCAGTTAGCAAAAGTAATTAATAATTAGTGATTTTTAATAGTAATTAATAATGTTTTAATTCTCCCTTGGTGTTGCTGACTGTTGGATCTCCAAGCAGGTTTTCTGATTTTCTACTTCCTTCTTAATCCAGGCTGGCACATTCCCAGGGGGAAGAGGATGGGCCCCTCTTGCCACCTCAGGGAATCCTGGAATTCCAGGATGTCCAGGAGCTACCTGGGCTTGTGGGAAGTGTCCTTGCCCATGGAATGAGAGGATCCCCAAAGCCCTGTCCATGATTCCATGATTTCCACACATCTTTCTTCTGATACATAAAAAATCCCCAGCAAAATACGGGGAGGAATTCTCAAAATCTGTGTCTAAACCTCTATAAATTCCAAGTTTTCTGAGAGTTTATTTTCCAGTTACACCAGCACACAAACCCACGTGTCCAGCACCACCACATCCATGAGATTGGTGTTTTTTCCCTACTTTTTGCTGGGATTTGGCCCTGGAGACCCCTTGTGTGTCTGTGCTCTTCCCATTCCTGTCCTTCGGTTTGAGCTTGATCAGCTCCTGAATGATTTGGGCTGAAGCACTTTTCCTGTGGATTACTGTGCTCCATATCAAAGGGAAAACAGGGGATTTTTGCAGGAGGGCACAGCATGACCTCCACTGCCAGACAGCCCCAGAATCCCTGGAATAACTCGGCGTGTTCCCACCCCTCCATCCTTTTCCTTGAGCACCTTTTACAGCTCGTTCCGCACATCAACGACGCAATTAAACCCTCCTGGGCTCCCACAAAAATGCTTTCAGGAACCTCTGGGGTCCAGATGTGGAATGTTTTGTGCCTCCACGGCTGGAAAAGAGGAACAAACGCAGCGGTTCAGGAGGTCCCCGAGCGCGGCCTGTGACAGTCACCACATGGCCCGCGGGCCAGGGCTGCTGCAGCTGGGCCGTAAACGGATCAATGTGGCAGCACGGGGGCCACGGCGGCGTGGGGATTTGGAAGGAGTCAGGAGCATGTTTGGATTGTTGCATAATCCCCAGCCTGCTTTCCAAATGGATCTGGGAATATCTGGGCTGGGGAGAAGGCGACGTGTCGGAATTCCGCCGAGCGCGTGGCGCCTTCGGCCTCCTTCGTCCCCTCCTGAAAACCAAATTAAATCCCAGGTGGGATCTGTGTTTTTTCCTAGGCACAGCAGCAGAGAAACCTGGACAACATCGTGTCCCAGCAGCCCAGGATTAGCGGGGGGAAGAAATCCAAGAAGGAATTCAGCACCAGCTCCGAGCTGGAGGTGAAGAACACCAGCCCCATGTCGGAGCAGGACTCGGGGATCCTGGATGTGGAGGATGAGGATGAGGAGGAAGAGGTACCTGTGCAACACCAAACCACGGCACTGGGCAGCGTGGGGTGGCTGTGGTGGCTCAGGGGGTTTGCTCCTTGCTCATGGGGGAGTGCTGAAGGTGCAGAAGAGGCTGGAGAATGTGGGATGTGCCTCAAAATTTGGTTATTTTGTGGTTTTATCCCTATTCTCATTAGCAGAGAGGCCAAGGATTGAGAACTGCCCACCCCAGTGTGTCCCAGCACCTTGGTGCTGCTAGGGAACATCCATCTCTCATGGGAACATTGCTCCAGAACCCCATTTTTGGCCTTTTCCTTCGTCCTGGTTTGTCTTTGGTTGAGGAGCTGTGTCAGGAGTTGGAAATTGGAATTCCTTGATGTGTTCCCTTCTTTCTTTCCCTTCCTGCTGCTGCTTCCTGGCATCTCACAGAGAGTTTTGAGAACCACAAAACCTGGGAATGGTGGTGGTTTTTCCTTCCTATCCCCTGGGATCTGGGATGTTTCCCATGGGATAGAGCCCCTGGACAGGCAGCTCAGAGAGCCAGATCTTCAGGGCAGGACTTGGGGGTTGGACCTTGGGATGTGTCCATCATTCCTTGGGATGCAGCCGTCTCCTGGACCATTTGGGAAGTTCTGTCTGCCCCTCTGAGTGCTTTTTCTCATTTGTTGAAGCCTCTTTTGGCAGGAAAATGATCTTTTCAGCTACAGCCAGTCCCTGGACTGGGGGGTGTTTGTCACCCTGGCTGTGACAGTCCCTGAGCAGCCATGAGGGGATCGAGGACAAGTCTGAAATTTAAAGTCAGGGTTGTTGAAGTGGTTCTGTGCTTTCTGGTTTTTCCCTGCAAATCCATTCCCTCTTTTCCATGGCTGCATCCAAAGCAGAGCGAGGTCACACCTTCCTCCACAGGGATGGAACTGTGGGGTCAGCCCAGAGCCCTGTGTCTGCTCTGGGACCCTCTGGGTGGGCTCTGCATTCCTACATCAGCATGGAATGAGCTGAAGCTGGAGCCAGGCTGGGAGAGCTGGGAATGTTCCTCTGGAGAAGGGAAAAATCCAGGGAATCCTCAGAGTCCCTCAAGGGGCTCCAGGAGACCTGGAATTGGGGACAAGGCCTGGAGGGACAGGAGGCAGGGAATGGCTTCCCAGTGGGAAAGGGGAGCTTGGGCTGGGATCTTGGGAAGGAATTGCTGTGTGGGCTGGAATTCCCAGATTTGCTGTGTCTGCTCCTGGATCCCTGTCAGTGCCCAAGGCCAGGCTGGACACTGGGGCTGGGAGCACCTGGGACAGTGGGAGGTGTCCCTGCTGTGGATGGGTGGCACCAGATGGGATTTAGTGTCACTTCCCACCTAGCCTGTTCCATGATTCCAGGGTTCTGGCCCGTCTCAGGCAGGTGAATCCCATCTCTGGGTGTGGTGGCACACTGGTGACCCCACACAGGAGGTGACCCTGCAGCTGGGGACAGGCGGGGGGGCTGTCCCCCTCCAGTCCTGGTGCCAGGGTGGGCAGTGGCCGCTGTCCGTGGTGGTGAAGGGCAGGGGCAGCAGCCACGGGACCCCCGGGTGCACCTGGCCAGGTGTCCTGGAGGGGACCCCGTGGAGGAGATCCCATGGAGGGGATCCCATGGAGGGGATCCCATGGAGGAGATACCATAGAGGAAATCCCATAAAGGAGACCCCATGGAAGAGTTCCTGAATTAACCCTCATATCCTGAATCAACCCCTGTAACCCAAATTAACCCTGGTATCCAGAATTAACCCTTGTATGCCAAATTAACCCTTGTATCCCAAATTAACCCTCATGTCCCAAATTAACCCTTGTATCCCAAATTCACCCTTTTATCCCGAATTAACCTTCATATCCCAAATTCACCCTTGTATCCCGAATTCTCCAAACCCAGAGCTTCCCTGAGCCCTGAGCCATGCCTGTGCTGGTGGCAGCCAGGGCTGCACATTTCCATGGCAAACTGGGCTTGCAGGGGTTAAATGTTCCCATTTGCAGGAGGGGTTTGGGTGTTCCCAGAGCCCAGCCCCAGGAACGTGCCTGCTGCAGGATTTGGGAATGAGATTGGGAGCCTGGTGTTCTGTGGACTGGGAAATTTTGGGACAAGATGAATAAATGCTTTGTTCTGGAAATCAGGAGGCAGAAAAATCTGAGATGGGGATGAAGGGGGTGGGGGGGAGCCCGAGCTCCCGTGGCATCGACACGTCCCAAAAATCTGGGGTTTATGGATTGAAATCAGGGATTTATGGATTGAAATCAGGGATTTATGGATTGTTTGGAGCACTGGCAGTGCAGCTCTGCCTCAGGCACTTCTGCAGCACTAAAGGTGAATTTTTAGATGTGTCTGAATATTAAAATAGCAGATAAACACCTGGATTTGGGAATATGTGATTGTGCAATGTGCTAATCCAGCCAGAGGGAGGATTTCATGGAATCATGGAATGGTTTGGATTGGGAGGGACCTTAAAAATCATCAGTTCCACCCCATCCATGGCAGGGACACCTCCCACTGTCCCAGGTGGATCCAACCCGGCCTTGGACATTCCCAGGGATCCAGGGGCAGCCATAGCAAATCTGGGAATTCCAGCCCACACAGCAATTCCTTCCCAAGATCCCAGCCCAAGCTCCCCTTTCCCACTGGGAAGCCATTCCCTGTGTCCTGTCCCTCCAGGCCTTGTCCCAAATTCCAGCTCTCCTGGAGCCCCTTCAGGCCCTGCAAGGGGCTCTGAGCTCATCCCCAGTCCCAGTTCTCCCTGAGGAGTTTATTCCAAATCCTAGTTCTCCCTGAGGAGATTATTCCCAATCCCAGTTCTCCCTCCCCTGTCCCAGTCCAGTCCAGAGATCAGAGGGGGAATTTGCATTTTGTGTCCTTTGCAGATGTTCCCTTGGCACTCCTTGGCTTGGCCTGAAAGCTCCGGGAAAAGGAAAAGGGAAAAGGGAGAAGGGAAAGGAGAAAGGGAAAGGGAAAGGGGAAAAAGGAAAGGGAAAAGGGGAAAGGGAAAGGGGAAAAAGCAAAGGGGTAAGGGAAAGGGGGAATAGAGAGAAGGGAAAGGGAAAAGGGGAAAGGGAGAAGGGACAGGGGAAAGGGAAAAGAAAAAGGGAAAAGAGGAAAGGGAAGCTGCTCTCATCTAGAAATTAAATTTTGGAGTGATAAACTTATTTAAGTGTGATTTTTTTTATAGTTTCATTCACCTAAGTGTTATTTTTTTAGAGTGGAATTTATTTAAATTTGAATTTTGTAGAGTTGCACTCACCTAAAAGTGACTTTTTTGGAGTTACACTCATTTAAATTTGATTTTTTTTTATAGTTTCATTCACCTAAATGTGACTTTTTTACCATGATAATTTGAAATCTAATATTTAAATGTGATTTTTTAGAGCAACAAAGGTATTTAATTTTTTTAGGATTTCACTTGTCTCTATGTGATATTTTAGTGCTCCACTGACCCATAATTACATTTTTTGCAATTTTACCTCATTATAAATGGGATTTCGGAGCGTTTCCCACGTTTTTCATGGATTTTCTCCCCGTTTCAGGTGCCTGGAGCCCAGGATTTGGTGGATTTCTCCCCTGTCTATCGATGCCTCCACATCTACTCGGTGCTGGTGAGTGAATCTGGGATTTTCCTGCTTTGGGGAATTCCTTGGATGAAAACAAAGCCAGGGACAGATGGATTTGGGGAAAATCCACATTTTGGAACAATTCCTTCCTGCAGGGCACGGGGATGCAAAGGGGATTTCCTCCAGCTGCCCCAAATCCAGAATTTTTAATAGGTTTCTGTTTCTTAGTTTGATTTTCCTCCAAGAATTCCTCTTTGGATGCAGGAATTCTGTTATTTCCTGAAAAATGGGGGAGTTTTGGGAGACAAATTGATTGGATTCTGATGCTGTTTGCTCCAAGAATTCCTCTTTGGATGCAGTAATTTCATTTTTCAATGAAAACGGGAGAGTTTTGGGAAGGCATCGGTTGGATTCTGATGCCACTTCCTCCAAGAATTCTTTGGATTCATTAACTTCATTATTTTATTGAAATGGGAGAGTTTTGGGCCAGAATTGGTTGGATTTTGATGCTGTTTCCTCCAAGAGTTCTTTGGATTCGTTAAGTTCGTTGTTCCCTGAAAAATGGGAGTGTTTTGGGGATGAAATTGGTTGGATTCTGATGCTGTTTGCTCCAAGAATTCCTCTTTGGATACAGTAATTTCATTTTTCAGCGAAAATGGGAGAGTTTAGGGCAAGAATTGGTTGGATTCTGATCCCATTTTATCCAAGAATTCTTTGGATTCATTAATTTTGGTATTCCCTGAAAAATGGGGGAGTTTTGGGGGAGAAATCGTTTGGATTCTGATGCTGTTTTCTCCAAGAATTCCTCCTTGGATGCAGGAATTCTGCTATTCCTTGGAAATGGGGGAGTTTTGGATAGGAGTTGGTTGGATCCTGGTGCTGTTTGCCCCGAGGAAAATGCATTATTCTGTGGGAATGGGAGAATTTTGGGCAGGAATTGGTTGGATTCTGATACCATTTTATCTAAGAATTCCTTGGATTCATTGACTTCGTTATTCCGTGGAAATGGGAGAGTTTTGGGGGAGATATTGTTTGGATTCTGATGCTGTTTGCTCCAAGAATACTTTTTTGCATGCAGTAATTTCATTATTCCCTGAAAAATGGGAGAGTTTGGGGTGGAATTGGTTGGATTCTGATGCTGTTTTCTCCAGTAATTCCTCTTTGGCCACAGTAATTTCCCCATTCAATGGAAATGGAGGAGTTTTGGGCAGGAATTCCTCAGAAATGGATCATTTTCTGCACCTTGGAGACCTTTGCTGCTCTCCTCAAATCCACCCCTTACCCGGATCACTCCGAGATTCCTGAGGGAAAAATTCCCACAGATTGTGCCAGGAATTAATTTTTGGGCTTAAAATGGTTCCTGGGAGCTGTCCCAGAGAGCTCCTGTTTCCACAGGCTGGCTCCTGGGAATTCTGAGTACGTGGATTTTTAAAATATCAATTTATAAGGAAGGCACATAAGGAATCTTTGGAGCTCATCCTCCAGCTTTGAATTTTTGGGACTCTTTGGCAGCATCTGAGCCTTGAATCTCCTGATTGAAGGAATCTGTGGAGTCTCAATCCATTTTTCCAGGGCCTTGGGAGCTCACCCTCCAAATTTTAATTTTGGGGATGCATCCAGGCCTTGAATCCCCTGATCCACAGAACCTGTGGGGTCTCATCCCTTTTTAGGGACTTTTGGAACTCCTGTATTTTAGGGATGCTTCCAGCAGCATGCAGGCCCTGAATCTGCCATATCAAGGAATTTATGGGGTTTCTTCCATTTTCCAGGGCCTTTGGAGTTCACCCTCCAAAATTTAATCTCAGGGATGCATCTGAGCCTTGAATCTCCTGATCCATAGAACCTGTGAGGCCTCATCCCTTTTTGAGGACCTTTGGAACTCCTGCTCCAGCTCCAGATTTTGGGGATGCTTCCAGCAGCATCCAGGCCTTGACTGTGCCATTCCAAGGAATTTGTAGAGTTTCTTCCATTTTCCATGGCCTTTGGAGCTCACCCTCCAAATTTTAATTTTTGAGATGCGTCCAGGCCCTGAATCTGCCATTCCAAGGAACCTGTGGGGTCTCATCCCTTTTTAGGGATCTTTGGACCTCACCCTCCAACTTCTAATTTTGGGGATGTTTCCAGCAGCATCCAGGCCCTGAATCTGCTATTCCAAGGAATTCTTGGAGTTTATTCCATTTTCCAGGGCTGTTGGAGCCAGGGAGCTGTTGTGGGGTTCTTCCCCTGTGGTTGGGCACCCCAAATCCTAGGCAGGAGATGAAAGGAGCTCTGTGTTCCCTGCCTGGAGAGGGAATTGTTTTCCAGTTCCCGGCATCTCCAGCGATCCACACCAGTTTGCTGAAGGAAAAGAACTGTCAGAAACCCCGTTTTTATAAAACATCTTTTTGTGCCCCTCATCTGTTCATAATTAGGTCATTTGGCCACGTTGCCGAGAGATTTTCCTGGAATGAGAAATTCCCCTCCCCAAAATGTGTGGCTGTGTTTATCTTGGAGGAATATCCAGGCGGAGCTGGGAGCTGGAGCAGGAGTTTGTTAATTGGGAATTACGAGGGAGCTGAAAGCGCCACTTGATCTGGGGGAACTTCAGGGAGGAATATGGGTCATGGAAATGGGATTGGGAATCCTTCTGGAACGATTAATAGGCTTCTTGCTGTGCCTTGGTTTAACACGAGGGTGTGAATTTGATATGGGTTTAATATGGGCTTATTATGGGTTTATTATGGATTTGATATGAATTTAATATGGGTTTATTATAGGTTTATTATGGATTTGATATGGATTTAAGATGGGTTTGATATGGATTTGATATGGGTTTATTATGGGTTTATTATGGATTTAACTTGGATTTAACTGGGATTTAATTTGGATTTAATATGAGCTTAATTTGGATTTAATATGGATTTAATTTGGATTTATCATGGATTTGAAGGTGTGATTGTCCACAAAGGTGTTCTGAGAAGGGTCAGCAGCTCCTGCTGGTAGATGGAGCAGTTTGGAACATTCCAAAGGGTTGCATTCCATGGATTTCAAGCCAAAACGTGGAATTGCTTTGCTTCACAGAACCTAAGTGGGTTTCTTTCTGCACTGGAGATTTTTGTTGTCTCACTGCTCCACTTTTTAATCAAAAATAGGGATTTGTGTTCAGAAATGTGCCGGGGGAAGCAGCAGATCCGTGGGATGGATCTGGGCGGGGATGGTGCAGGGTGGTGCTATTCCTGCAAGGTCCTGGCAGGGGGGAGCAAAGGATGGATGAGAGGTTGGATATTGGGAAAATTCCTTCCTGGAAAGGGTACTCCATCCCTGCAGGGACGTGGCCTTTGGGGACATGGGGCAGTGGTGGCCTGGCAGGGCTGGGGACACTTGGATTGAGTCCCAGAGGGATTTTCCAACCTCAGGGATTCCGTGGAGAGGTTCAGGCAGGGCAGGGGCTCCGTGCCAGCAGTCACTGCTCCCATTCCTGCTGTTCATTCCCAGCCCAGTGATGCCTGGAAAGGCTGACCTGGAAACAGAGACTGGGTGGAATAAAAGGATAAAAGGGATTTACTGAAAGGATCCAGCCTGGGCAGTGCAGGAACCCCTTGGGGCTGCACCCAAGTCAAACCCACAAATGGGCACAAAATGGATCCCTCACTTACGAGGCCTCACACTTTGATAGGTTTGGGTCCATCAGCAGATTGGAGTGAATTGTCCAATTCCAGCTCCAGGTGATGAAGCTCCATCCTCCTTGTTCCCTCTCTTCCTTCACTGTTGTTTCCACTCTTGGGCCTAAAATTTGTCTTTGGTGCCCAGCTGGAAAGGAATTGTTTTATCTCCCTACTCTGTGCAGAGAGCTCCCCAACCCTTGATATGAAACTCAGAACTTCACCCTAAACCAGCACGGAATGTGGATAATATAAAAGCTAAAACTTAAGGGATCACTAGAGCCCTAAAACCAAGAATGAGAGCAAACAAGGAGCTGAAATCAGAGCAGAGCTCTAGGGAAGATGTTTTAGGGAGCCAGGAGCAGGAGAAAAAAATCCTCTGAGCAGCAAATTGCCCTTTTGCTGACCTGGGTCTGAATCCTGGCCTGGCTTTCTAGGCCCAGCTCGGGTGGAACAATGTCAGAGATCCTGCACAGCATCGAGGGAACGGCCCCGGCGGTGTCAGACGGAAGGATCATAATGTAATAGTTCCCCAAAACTCCCAATATTTGTCATTTACAATAGCGTTATCTCAGAGCTTGGCCTGCAGTTGAAAAGGCCCACGTTGAATAAACATTGAGATATTTATTATTTTTAGTGAAATCGACCTTCCAGTCACCTCGGTTTTATGGCTGCGCTGCTTATAAATTCCCAAAGGATTATTTGCAAACTCCTGCTCCTATCTGGCAGCCTTATCAGCAGGGCAGGAGTTCACATATTGTACCGGCGGGTCAGCCCGCGGTCACGGGCTTCCAGAGGGGGCCAGGCACCTGTAAATCCTACAAATCCTTCCCTCGGCAACCAAGGCGAAGGACAACATCCAACAGGCACGGAGACTTTTCCAGGAAACGCTGAACTTTGGCAGGAAGGGCAGAGCAGGGGGAAAGAAAGTGAAGGAAGGTCAGGCGGGGGTTAATTGAGAGCTGGACCTTGGCGTGGTGGCGGCGGCAGGGCAGGACAAGCTCTGCTGGGATGTTTTATGGGATTGTTCATCCCAGTTCCTTTCCTGGTGAGGAAAGGGCTGCCTGACACTGTCCTGAGGGAGAAATGAGCATGGGAAGGGTCTGGATTTCTGCANAATGAGCATGGGAAGGGTTTGGATTTCTGCAGATATCGAACGAAATGCCCCAAAATCTTTGGGGTGCCTCCATCCCAAACCAGTGAAAGGTTTAAGAAAGGGGCAGTGGCAGCAAATCCAGGGCTTTTAGGATCAGTTGGCCAAACTCTGGCCTGGTTTCACCTCACCCTGAGCACCAAGCCCAGCCCAGGTTCTGTTCAGCCTTTTCAGGCTCTGCTGGGATGTTTTACGGGATTGTTCATCCCAGTTCCTTTCCTGGTGAGGAAGGGGCTGCCTGAGGGAGAGACAGGCGTGGGGAAGGGTTTGGATCTCCGCAGATAGCAGATATTTCTAGAGTGCTTCCATCCCAAACCAGTGAAAGGTTTAAGAAAGGGACACTGGCAGCAAATCCAGGGATTTCAGGGTCAGTTTGCCAAAGTCTGGCCTGGTTTTACCTCACCCTGAGCCCTAAGCCCAGCCCAGGCTGAGCTCAGCAGCCCTGGGCTGGCTCAGGACATGCCCTGCAGCCTCTGGGGCTCTGGGCTGGAGGGATCAGCTCCATCCCCTCCCTGGGAGAGGAGCTGTGGAAAATGACAATATTATGATCTCGAGAACAAACCCAGAACGTGATTTCGCCATTGATGGGTCGATCTTTTATGTTGCCTCTGCCCAAAATCTGTGTAATGCTGGGGCGGCTTTGATCAATACCCAAAATAAATGAGCATAGGTGAGGCCTGGGCCAGATGCCTTATCTGCAGGAGCATCTCAGCAGCTGCTGGGTTGCCTTGGATTTCCAGGCCAAGACATGGGATGGCTTTGCTTTACATAACAGAAAATGAAAAGCAGTTTTGTGTTTCATGTTTCCCGTAAGCTGCAGCGAGGCAGAAAGCAAAGAGTGAACCCAAAGCAGAAAGGAATAAAAAAAAAAAAAAAAGAAAAAAAAGCGTCAAAAAAACTCAAGGCAGAGTNGGTGCCTCCATCCCAAACCAGTGAAAGGTTTAAGAAAGGGGCAGTGGCAGCAAATCCAGGGCTTTTAGGATCAGTTGGCCAAACTCTGGCCTGGTTTCACCTCACCCTGAGCACCAAGCCCAGCCCAGGTTCTGTTCAGCCTTTTCAGGCTCTGCTGGGATGTTTTACGGGATTGTTCATCCCAGTTCCTTTCCTGGTGAGGAAGGGGCTGCCTGAGGGAGAGACAGGCGTGGGGAAGGGTTTGGATCTCCGCAGATAGCAGATATTTCTAGAGTGCTTCCATCCCAAACCAGTGAAAGGTTTAAGAAAGGGGCACTGGCAGCAAATCCAGGGATTTCAGGGTCAGTTGGCCAAACTCTGGCCTGGTTTCACCTCACCCTGAGCCCTAAGCCCAGCCCAGGCTGAGCTCAGCAGCCCTGGGCTGGCTCAGGACATGCCCTGCAGCCTCTGGGGCTCTGGGCTGGAGGGATCAGCTCCATCCCCTCCCTGGGAGAGGAGCTGTGGAAAATGACAATATTATGATCTCGAGAACAAACCCAGAACGTGATTTCGCCATTGATGGGTCGATCTTTTATGTTGCCTCTGCCCAAAATCTGTGTAATGCTGGGGCGGCTTTGATCAATACCCAAAATAAATGAGCATAGGTGAGGCCTGGGCCAGATGCCTTATCTGCAGGAGCATCTCAGCAGCTGCTGGGTTGCCTTGGATTTCCAGGCCAAGACATGGGATGGCTTTGCTTTACATAACAGAAAATGAAAAGCAGTTTTGTGTTTCATGTTTCCCGTAAGCTGCAGCGAGGCAGAAAGCAAAGAGTGAACCCAAAGCAGAAAGGAATGAAAAAAAAAAAAAAGAAAAAAAAGCGTCAAAAAAACTCAAGGCAGAGTGGGCTGCACTGAAGGTGCTCCCAAAAAGCTGCTGAGGGTGATTTAAGTCCCTTAAACTCCTCCCTGAGCGGGGCTGGTGCCTGTTAGTGCTCATTTAGGCTCTGCCTTGGCGGGGTGGGTTTTTTTAGCTTTGTGCTAATTGCTTCCCAATTACTTTGAGGTTCTTCACATGTTCCTGAAGACACTGGGATTGACACTCCCAGCTCTTTGATCCCAGCTACAAAGGGGTCATTTTAGGGGAAAGAACAAGTGTCCAAAAACAGAGGCAACAAGGCAGAAAGAAAAAGGGAGCGGATTCTGAGGTAAAAACAGCCTTAAAAGTGGAGCTGGTGAAGGATTTCTGCAGAATCCAGAGCTGGATAATTTAGATAAATGGGAGCTGACAGGGATTTACTATAAATTTATCCTATCTCAGCACTGACATTTTTATCTGTGCTGCCTCTCCCCCAACCCTTGAGCTGCTTTGATGCACAAAATGCATTAAAAAGGTAAAAAAACCCCCAAACCAATTAATAATAACCCCCCTGTTTTACTGGAAACAATCCATGTAGGAATATCTTGTCAGGGTGGATAGTCTGTATCCATTGGGAACAGCTCTCCTTGGGAATTTTAGGGAAGGACAAATTTTGTATCTCTCAGTGCGGAGCCAGCGCAGCCTTGGGAAGGAGAAACAAGGTTTTCTTTTGGAATTATCCCTGGAATTGCAAGGTTTTGCTGCAGGATTGTCTGTTTCGAGCAGGTTTTGCTCAGGGTTGTCTGAGCCTGTGGAATGCCCACCTTGGAGCAGATCCCATTGGAATTGGGAGATCCCGTGGGAATCCTCCCAGCCTCCTCCTAGCCCTGCACTTAAATCTTTTTAATTCCTCTCACAGGTGTGATGCTGCTGGTGCTGCCTGCCCAAATCCTCCTTTTCCTGCTTTTTTGGGATGGGATTTGGCAGGGGGGCTCAGCTCATCTGTGAGGCTGGGACCCTGCTCCCTCTCCCTCTCCACCCTCTGAGGGGCTCAGCATGCCCACCAAAAATATTTCATATTTGCAGAAGGGGCAAAGCAATTTAAGTTCTCCTTTCAAGGCACGAGGAAGGCTCTTTGGGAACCACAGCTCCACCAAGGAGAGCCATTCCTGTCTTCCAGGTGAAACCAAACCTTTTTCCTCTTGGTAGCAGCACTTGTTTCTTTTATTGAACGGATGCTGGAAAGGCTGACCTGGAAACAGAGACTGAGTAGAATAAAAGGGTTTATTGAAAGGATCCAGCTTGGGCAGTGCAGGAACCCCTTGGGGCTACACCCAAGTCAAACCCACAAATGGGCACAAAATGGCCACTGGTCATGAGGGCTCACACTTTTATATGTATATATTATATACATATAAATATAGAAATAATAAATATTATACACCCACAGATGGGCACAAAATGGATCCCTCACTTATGACATCTCACACTTTGATAGGTTTGGGTCCATCAGCAGATTGGAGTGAATTGTCCAATTCCAGCTCCAGGTGATGAAGCTCCATCCTCCTTGTTCCCTCTCTTCCTTCACTGCTGTTTCCACTCCTGGGCCTAAAATTTGTCCTTGGTGCCCAGCTGGAAAGGAATTGTTTTATCTCCCTGCTCTGTGCAGAGAGCTCACCAACCCTTCATATAAAACCCAGAACTGCACATTAAACCAGCACAGAAAGTGGAAAATATAAAAGCTAAAACTTAAGGCATCATTTGTGCAACACAAACCCCACCATGGAAACTCTGTGGTTCTTCTGTTTCAGAGCTCCTTGTCAAACTTTCCTTGGGAACTCGAAAACTTCTTATTTTTTATTTTATTTTTGGAAAAGAGCGGGGCGCGCAGCGGAAAAAAAAAAAATTCCCTCTGCTGAGTTTTTGGTGACTCCTTGTTCATCTCAGGCACTTTGCAGCCTGTCCCGTGGCCGTGTCCTGGCATTTCTCAGCGGCTGCTGCCTGGGCTGGTGCCTGGTGAGGGGAGATAGGCGTAAACAGAGCTCTGAGATCATAGGGGAAGGCTGGGGGAGCCACTTTGTGCACGGCATTGATAAGGCCACAGGAAAAGCCATTAGAGCAGCCCGGTGTCAGTGACCTGTGATAACCACCCTGTCCTACGTGCTAATGGAGCCCGGCCCTGGTGGCAGCGGATTGAACTTTGGGAATTGTCACAGTGCTCTCTTAACCCCGTGACCTCCTTACCCGGGAGAAAAGCACTTGGCTGCCATCAAAGCGGCGGCGCAGAAATCAGTGTTCGCTCCGATATGATCACAGGGCTTGAAATATTCCGCTTGGAAAACAGACGTGGAAAGGGGAGGGAAGGGAAAAAAAAATCCAGCTCGGAGCCAGGGAGGTTTTCCTGCAATAGCCCGGATGCAGACTGCTTGTCACCTGAGGGGAGGGAGAGCAGAGGAGCTTTCCCAGGGTTGGCACAGGCATGGGGAATATCCTGGGAGTTTGGATTTAGGGCTGGTTTCATCCTTGTTCCCTCAGTCCCATCCTGGTTCCCTCAGTCCCATCCCAGTTCCCTCAATCCCATTCCAGTTCCCTCAATCTGATCCCAGTTCCCTCAATCCCATCCCTGTTCCCTCAGTCCCATCCTGATTCCCCCAATCCCATCCCAGTTCCCTCAATCTCATCCCAGTTCCCCCAGTCCCATCCTGCTTCCCTCAGTCCCATCCTGCTTCCCTCAGTCATGTCCTGCTTCCCTCAGTCCCATCCCAGTTCCCTCAGTCCCATCCCAGTTCCCTCAGTCCCATTTCGGTTCCCCCAGTCCCATCCCAGTTCCCTCAATCCCATCCCAGTTTCCTCAGTCCCATTTCGGTTCCCTCAATCCCATTCTGGTTCCCTCAGTCCCCTCCTGCTCTCAATGGCCAGCTCTGTTTTCCCAGAGTGAGGGAAATTCATGGAATCTGTTCTGTGGTTCATGGGATCATTCCCTGGGGAGGGACCTCCAGGGGGGTTCTGGTCTGACCTACTGGAATGAGGGACAGGTGGGATCTTGGGAAGTAATTCCTGGTTGGGCTGGAATTCCCAGATTTGCTGTGGCTGCCCCTGGATCCCTGGCAGTGCCCAAGGCCAGGTTGGACACTGGGGCTGGGAGCACCTGGGACAATGGGAGATGTCCCTGCCCATGGATGGGGCTGGATGAGCTCCCAGGTCCCTTCCCACCCAAAGCATTCCATGATTCCATGCGAGCAGCTCTGAGATGAGCCCAGGCTGGTCAGGGCTTTATCCCATCCTGTGCTGAAAACCTCCAGGACTCCAGAACCTCTCTGGGAACTTCTCCTGCCCTGCCAATGTCCCCAGTGGGGACAACAGGGCAGCTGCTGGGGCAGCTCCAGTGCTGGGGCAGCTCTGGAGAGACTGGAGGGGCTGGAGCGAGTCCAGGGAAGGGAATGGAGCTGGGAAGGGGCTGGAGAATTCCTGAGGGAGCTGGGAAGGGGCTTGGAGAATTCCTGAGGAGCTGGGAAGGCTCAGCCTGGAGCAAAGGAGGCTCAGGGGGCCCTTGTGGCTCTGCACAAGTCCCTGCCAGGAGGGGACAGCCGGGGGGGGTCGGGCTGTGCTCCAGGGAACAGGGACAGGAGGAGAGGGAACGGCCTCAGGCTGGGCCAGGGCAGCCTCAGGGTGGGCACCAAGAGGAATTTCCTCACGGAAAGGGTGGTGAGGAATTGGGATTGCCCAGGGAGGTTTGGAGTGCCCATCCCTGGGGGAATTTCAGAGCCCTGTGGATGTGGCACTTGAGGACAGGGGTCAGTGCTGGCCCTGGCAGTGCTGGAGGAGAATTTGGGCTCAGTGATCCTGGGGGTCTTTTCCAGCCTTAAGAATTCCATGATCCTGTGATTTTTTTCCCGGTCTGGAGTCACTGAGGAGTTCCTGGGAGTTGCTCTGTGGCTCACTGGGTCCCTGTCACTGGATGTGTCCCAGGACAGGCCCCACCATGGTCCCCACTTGTGGGATTTTGTGGCCACTTTTTGCCATTCCCTGGGGAAATCCTCTCGATGAGATAAGAGATGGGATTTCTAGATGCTTAAAAGTGCGGTTGATTTTATTTTTTATACGGAGTAAAAGATGTGAGGTTTTTTATAGGTGTTGAAAGTCAAGGGGCTTCTAGCTTATACTGTCTTTTAAAGATTTATTAGTCAATAAAATACTGACAATTTGGATGTTTATATTATTAGATTAATATTAAGAAATTTTATCTAGTAATATCATGATCTTTTTAGCCCATCTTGTTCTGCCACACAAATCCATTCTACAGACTTCTTGTCACCTTTGTAACTACTGCTGTTTTCTCTATATCTTAAACTCTTTATTTGGACTTTTCTCTACTTGCCATGTTTCTGCTCTAAGCTCTAAATTTGTATTTTTGCTTCTAGCACCTAAGCTCGGGAGCTTCTCCCAGGGCTTTAGATCAAACCCTGGGTTTAATTCTGAGTTCTGGCTTACAGGTCTGATGTCCTGGGATTTCCCTGTTCCTTGGACTCTGACCCTCACTTGTCACCAGCTCCCTTTGGGGGTGCAACTCCTTGATCCCAACCCTCTGGAACTGGCCACCCCACTGATTATTGATTTATTTATCCAGCTGTCCCTCATCCATACAGGGACAGGTGTGTTTAGGTTTGGGAATTCTGTGGAAAATTCCTGGCTGAGGTCAGGGACACCCTGTGCTTTCCCAGGATACCCAAACCCTGCTGTGCCAGGACACATTGCCAGAATTTCTGCTTTTCCCCACTCCCTTCCTCCTCCATTCCCCTGGAATTCTCTCCCAGGAGGACTCAGCTCAGGGGGTGAAACTTCTGGAATTCCTCCCATCATTTTTTCAACATTCACCTTTCCCCACTCATTTCCAAGGTCCTTTTTAAGGAATTTTAGCCACTCTGGAACTGCTGGATGCAGGGAGCTCCAAAGCCATGGGGATTTTTTTGGGAATGTTCACCTTGTTCAGGGCCCAGCTGAACCTCCCTGATTTCCAGCCCCGCTCCTGGCATTGTGCAGGCGTGGGAAGGCTCTTCCCAAGATTTGCTGTTTCCGGCCTTTGGGGCTCAGGAGGGTCCCAGGAATGTTTGGAAAACGCCTCAGCTGTCCCACAGGACTCTGTGGTGGTGTCCAGAAGGGAGATATCTCAAAAATAACAAGTGATAGGGGCGGAAGTGAAGTGGTCTGGAAGGAATTTCCCTGGAGAACATTGGTGTTCTAAGGTAAAACTGGGTTTAGCACAAAGGGAACTCGTGAATTCCCACTCTTTTCTCATCCTCTGGTTGTGGATTCAAACCAGAATGGAATGGTTTGGGTTGGGAAGGACCTTAAATCCCATCTAATCCCAATGGCAGGGGCACCTAATTCAGACTGGAGCAGCTCATGGAAAAGTTGGTCCAAGTCTCCTCAAAATTTGCTGAATTTGAGGTAAAATCAGGGATCTCTGAGCCTTTTCCATGGACATTTTGAGGATCTCTGAGGTTAGAGGCAGCCCAGCCTCTCTGTGCTCCTGCTCCAACATTTGGCCACCTTCTGTGGAATTTTTTTCCTTGTTTCATTAATTTTAATTCCTCCTTTTTCATCTTGTCCCTTGCCTCTGTTTTGCTGTGATTTTCCAAGGAGATCCAGGAATCCAGGATTGAATGTACTTCCTCAGCCTTTCCCTCCTCTCCTTCCCCAGCTGTCCCAGTCCTGCTGGGCTGATGCTGAAATTCCAAATTTAGGGCTTATTTTGGCTCCTAAAAGTGAACAGAAGTCTCTGTCTGTGCCACTTCTTGGGGACATTTAAAGCTCAAATCCAACCCTGGTGAGCAGTTCCAGTTTTTCCTGGTTATATCTGAAATTGGAGGGAGAGGGAGCCCTCTTAGAAATCTTGGCTTTAGTGGGACTGGCTGCAGCTGTGGGAATCATGGAAAAATGAAAGGAACAGGACATGGATGGAAGCAGAGTAGGGAGAATCCTGTCCCTGTGGGTGGGAACAGAGGATTTGTCCGAGGGGAATTCTGAGGTTCCAAGTAGAGGTTTTTGGATCATAAAATCATAGAATTGTTGAGGTTGGAAAAGCCCTCTGAGGTCCCCTGTCATTGCAGCCCTGACAGGGCCACCCCATGACCCCAAGTGTCACATCCACAAGGCTCTGAGATCCCCCCAGGGATGGGGACTCCACCCCTGCCAGGGCTGGACAAACTCTTCCCATGAGGAATTTTCCCAAATTTCCAACCTAAACCTCCTCTGGCCCGGCCTGAGGCCGTCCCCATTCTCCTGTTGTTCCCTGGGAGCAGATCCTGGTTGTCCTCCCGGGCTGCCCCTCCTGCCAGGGACTTGTGCAGAGCCACAAGGTCCCTCTGGAGCCTCCTCTTCTCCTGACTGAGCGCTCCTGGGAGATCCTTGGGCTCAGCTCAGCTGAGCTCAGCCTATCCCTGCACCTCCATCCATAAATAAACCCCAGGGATTTCTCCTGTGCAGCCCAGAAACTCCAGGCTTTATTTCAGTTTTTGGGAGGGTGTTTTTGGGGAGCTCTCAGCTGTGAATTCACACCCCCTCCTCCTGTTCCACCCCTCTCCAGCCACTGTTTTCCTGCTCTTTATGTTTCTCATCCTAAAGCCCTATAAGCACCGGGAGCTGGGAAATGATTCCCATCCTGTTTGCAATAAATCCCTGCTTTTATGGAGGCTCCCAAAGCCGTCTGGACACGAATTCTCCGGCTGTTTACAAATATTTGTGCAGGGAAAAAGGGTGAGCAGCGTCCAGGACGGGCTTCTGACGCATATTGCCCCTTTTTCAGTCCTTTGTGCAGGAAAACCTGGAAGCCAGGCTGGATGTGCACAATGAACAAACGCTGCCGTCGCATTCCGGGAGCGCCGGGGACGGGAGAAGCTCCCACCAAAAAAAAAAAAAAAAAAACCAAAGAGGGGGGGTTTTGGGGTGGTGTTGTATGGGAAAGCTCCAAAATGGCTCCACACAAAAGTTGGGATGTTCCCAAAGGGGAGGTGTTGCCCTCGGAGAGGGTTTTCCGTGGATCCTTTGGAATCCACGGGGTTTGGCTGGTGGGGAAAAGCGGCGCTTTTATGGTTTGAAGGTGGGAGCTGGAGGTCTGGGGGACTTCTGATCTTTGGGTTTCACCTTTTCTTGTGTGGGGGCTGAATCATCTCCTCGCAGCCCACAGGGGCTGTGTGGGGAGCAGGGGTTTGGCTCTTCCCTCAAATCCCCTCTCCTGACTCCAGCGTGCCCCGGCTGTGGTTGTGGTGTGGGATTGAAACCCCACAGAATCCTTCAGGATACGAACTTGTTGGGAAAACCAGAGGCTTGAAAAGCTGCTCCTGTTGCATCTTGTCATGGTTTCAGGTATTAACCAAAGGACAAGGGCGGATCTGTGTAAAAACTCTTTATTGGGATGCTCCAGGACGTGTTTTCCACAGGTGTTGGGTGGGAAGGTTCATCCTAAGTTTTGTTTCTAGACCCTGGAAGTGCTCAGAGCCAGGTTGGACGGGGCTTGGAGAAGCTCTGGATAATGGAAGGTGTCCCTGCCCATGGCAGGGATGGAACTGGGTGGTCTTCAAGGTTCCTTCCAACCCAAACCCTTCCGTGGTTCTGTGATCCCTGCAGCACATCCAGAAGCTCCCTAGGGAAGGTGTCCCCATGCTCACAGCACCACGGGCGCAGGTGGGAGGGAACCTCTGGAGATCCCCACGGAGCCACGGGGGTTCTCAGCTCCATGTCCCTCAGGATGGAGCTCCACAGCTCCCCTGGGCAGCCCATGCCGGCCGTGGATCATCCTCCCGGGAAGAAGGGCTTTTCCTGGGACTTGCTGTGGAAATTCCTGTGTTTTCAGTTTGTCCTGAGCAGGGTCTGGCTCTGCCATCTCAGCTTTGCCCTTTGGAGCCCGTCCGTGGCCCGGAGGTCCCTCAGAGCGCCGCAGGTGTCCCGGGAGGGGCTGGACGTGGCCCTGGGGGCTGTGGCTGAGTGGCTGCGGTGGAGTTTGGACTCGATGATCTCAGGGGTCTTTTGCACCCTCACTGTTCCCAGGTTCCTGGGAGCCCTCCTGTTCCTCCAGCTCCTCCTCAGGCGCTCGCCCACGGCCTGGGCTGTGCTGCTGCCCAGCCACCGCAGGATCTGCTTGTACTGGAGACGCCCCCCAGCTGCCTCAGCCCGTCCTCCCTCAGCCGGGCCACCCTGACCCTGTGCTGGGGTGGCTCCGGGCTGTCCCCAGGCTCCTCTGCCCGGCGCTGCGTGCCCGTGGCGGTCCCCGGGCTCTCCTGGGTGCTGCCCGCTGGCCGGGGCCCTGCTCGCCGCCGGTGGCCGGTGCCAGGGTCACCTCCTGGGCCACCCTGTGTGGGGCACGGCCACCTGCGGGGGACGGGGGCTGACTGAGGGTGGCCCTGGCTGCTGTCACGGCTCCTGGCCCGGGGAAGGTGTTGGGTGCCGTCTCCGGGGGGCTCCCGAGGGCTCCGTGGTGGCTCCCACTGTCCCACGGGCTCTCCGGGCTGGGTGGCCCTGGCAGCCTCATGCCACAGGGGGACTGGCCCTGGCTGCCCTGTGTGCCACTGCCCCTGTGTGCCACTGCCCCTGTGTGCCACCCTCAGCTGCCTGTGTCCCACTTGGGGTTTGCTCCCTGTGTCCCACCTTTACCTGTGTCCCACCAGTTATTCCCTGTGTCCCCCCTGCAATTCCCTATATCCCACCCGTGACTCTCCGTGTCCCACCTGCAGTTCCGTGTGTCCTCATGTTTTATTCCCTGTGTCCCATCTCTGGTTGTTTCCCATGTTTCACCTGTGGTTTATTCCCCGTGTCCCACCCGCAGGCAGGACAAGCCATGGGAAGCAGTCCTTGACCCATCCCATGGATCCCATCCCATCCCATGGATTCCATCCCATCCCATCCCAGTCCCCCTCAGCCACCTCTGTGCTCCTGAACCTCCGGGGGCCGGGGGATCCTCTGGGGGATCTCATTGGAAATGGTTGGAACTGGCTCAGAGGCAGCCACAGCTGCTCTGGACACCTGTGCCAGGGTCTCCCCCTGTTCCAGCCAGGAATTCCTTCCCAAGATCCCAGCCCAAGCTCCCCTTTCCCACTGGGAAGCCATTCCCTGCCTCCTGACCCTGCAGGCCTTGTCCCCAATTCCAGCTCTCCTGGAGCCCCTTGAGGGACTCTGAGGATTCCCTGGATTTTTCCCTTCTCCAGGGGAACATTCCCAGCTCTCCCAGCCTGGCTCCAGAGCAGAGGGGCTCCAGCTCCTCTGGGCTCTCTCCAGCAGCTCCACGTCCTCCTGAATTTGGGCTGCAGGGCTGGGGCAGCTCTGCAGGTGGGGCCTCACCTGGGGGACCCAGGGACAGAATTCCCACCTTTCCTTTGGGATCAGCCCAGGCCTGGGGGGGTCTGGGCTGGGCCATTCCAGCCTCACCCACAGCATCCCAAACCCCTGTCCCAGGGCTGCTCTCCATCCTTTCTCCCCACCCAGCTGGGATTTGTGCTGGGGTTTGTGCTGGGATCGCCCTGACCCCGGTGCCAGTTTTTCCTGTTGGTTTTTTGACCTTGCTGAGGTTCCCACTGTCCGGCCTGTTTGGATGCCCTGTCCCTTCCAGAGTCCTCTCATCCCATGGCCATTCCCTTCCCAACATCCAGGATGTGCTTTCCCCTCCTCAGAGCATGACCCGTGGCACTCTGTGGGCTCCACAGCATCCTTTCATCTGGAATTTTCTGTTTGGACCTGTTTTTATGGATTATTGCCTCACAAAGGGGCACAGCCCAAGTTGGAGAAGGGCTGCCAGGACCCGACTTCTCTCCCAGTACAGAGGGTGCAGCTCGTGCTGGATGTGCTCAGAACAGGAGGTTGATTTATGAGTTGATCCTGTTTTTATTTCTCCCTGCTCCCCGAGCGTTCCCCCCTGTTCTGCCAGGGGAGAACACAATAATAAAGATGCAAATGTGATTTTTCCAACCCAGACATTTCAGTGTGGAGCTGTGGGAGCAACCCAAGGCTCCTGGCTGGGACAGGGATCCAGGGAGAGGGAAAACAAAGGGCTTTGACCTCACTTCATCCCATGGAAACTTCCCCATTTCAGGATCTTTTCGGCTCTCTGGGAGCCTAAACCCCATAGCCCTGTGGAAAAAGGGTAAGATTTGGTGCAGGCTGTGTTCTCTTCCCTACATTTTCCTTCCTTCTCCCTCTGGACGTGCCCTTCATCCTCCTCAAGGACTCATCCTGCTTTTTGTTTCCCTGGAAAAAGGACTCATCCTTTTTCCGGAGTTATTTTTTTCAAAACTCTGTGGGTTGGATCGTTCCTTGCCAGGCTCGTGAGCGGCTCCCAGTGCTCCCTTCCTTCCCTCCCAGAGCCCTCACACGGAGCTTTCCCCCCCAGCAGTGTCCTCCAGGGCTTTTCCACATGGAAAACCCTGTGGGGCTCTTCCTGGATCTGTTTGTTTCCCTGGCAGCTCGCTCCTGATAAAGTTTTAATGGATTTTAAATTTATCATGAAACAGGCGCGGGGCCGGCTCCGCTCGTTTTCACACCGGGAAGCGTCGGGTGGGATTTTCCTCGGGGAGGGAGAGGTGGAGGAGAGAGGCACATCCAGGTGTGCTCAGCCTTGCAGGGCACTTGGGATGGGAGGAGACCAAAAACCCAGTTAGGAAACGCTGGGGACAACGAGGAAATCTCTGTGGACATCATCACTTGAGGGGTGATTTAACTTCTCCCAAGCCTGGCTCGGGCAGGGGAGGGAGAGGCCGGAGCGGGAATGGTTCCGTGGAGTTTTCCAGATGAAAAACACAGGCTACTTGTTCAGCCCGTGGAGTTCAGGTCAGCTGGAGTTATGGGAAACAGATGATGGCCGGTGCCGGGCCGGGCCCTGACAGATCCCCCATTGTTGAGCGCTGGGATCCTCTGGAGCGGGGCTGGGCCGGGCCCGGCCTCCCCCCGGAGCTGCAGGAGGAGATTTGGCTCCCCTGGGAGGGATTGCACCGGGGGAGAGGCTGGGGGAAAACCACAGGAGGTTCCTGCTCTAGGGTTGTGCTCAGCTGGGACTGGGCTCTTTCTCCAGGCAGCACTGACACAACGAGGGGACACAGCCTCAGGCTGCACCAAGGCAAATCTGGGTTGGATATTGGGAAGAAGTTCTTCACACAAAGGGGGATAAAGTTCTGGAATGGCTGCTGGGGAGGTGCTGGAGTCACCGTCCCTGGATGTGTTTAACAAAGCCTGGATGTGGCACTGGGTGCCAGGGTTTGGGTGAGGAGTTGGGCACAGGTTGGACTTGATGATCTTGAAGGTCTCTTCCAACCTGGGGGTTCTGGGCATTCTGGGATTCAGGCTCCTGGGAATGCTTGGGGGGATGTTCCCTGTGAACACCTTGGATCCTGTGTGGTAGAGGTGTTTTTGAGGAATGCTGCAGTCATGGAATGGGTTGGGTGGCCATTGAGGCCTTGAATCCCATCCCATCGCCATCCAGGGGCAGGGACACCTCCCACTGTCCCAATGGATCCAGCCTGGCCTTGGGCACTGCCAGGGATCCAGGGGCAGCCACAGCAAATCTGGGAATTCCAGCCCACACAGCAATTCCTTCCCAAGATCCCAGCCCAAGCTCCCCTTTCCCACTGGGAAGCCATTCCTTGCCTCCTGTCCCTCCAGGCCTTGTCCCCAATTCCAGCTCTCCTGGAACCCTTTCAGGAATAGGAAGCTGCTATAATCCTTTTTAGGATCTTTTTTTCTGAAATCAGTGCCCCTTTCCTTGGGAATCTCTTGGCCTCTGGAATGCAGGGGCCTGATCCTGGATAATTCCAATTGGGATAAGCCAGGGGCTGATCTTTTCTTTCACTGCAGCATATGAAAGATTCAACCTTCCCTGGGCAACCCAGGAGCTCCTTGGCCTTTCCTCAAGTGGATTTTAGGCCCAGCTCGTTCCTGTGGGGAAATCGGGGAGCAGGGAGGGCTGGTCAGCGTGGGACAGGGGATCTGGGAATGCTCAGGTTGCTGGGAAGTGTTCAGCAGGAATGAGGGGGATGTGGAAAAGTCTTTCTGTGGCAGGAGAAGGGCTCTGGATCTGTCCCTGGAGCAGGAACAGGAGAAGGACTCTGGATCAGGAACAGGAGAAGGGCTCTGGGTCTGTCCCTGGAGCAGGAGAAAGGCTCTGGATCTGTCCTGGGAACAGGAGAAGGGCTCTGGAGGATTGGAGTTGTTCTGTTCCTGCTAGATGAGCAAACCTCTTCTGATGCGGAGAATTGGGTGAGAGATCCAAAATCGGTGTTTTAAAGGCATTGATCCAAGCAAAGCCGTGTTTAACTGGGATGAAGGGATGGGAAATCCATCCTGGATTGGGGCAGCATTCCTGGCTTGGCCTCATTTGAGGAAATGCTCTTCTGGCTGAGCAGAGGAACAAAAGAAATGATCCAGAGTGAACCCCTGCACTGCCCTCGTTAAATGGACTGAGCAGCACCAAGAGCACGGAATTTCCTGGATGATATTCCAGGAAAAACACGTCTCTCTTCACACTGGGATCTCTGAAACGGGATTGAGGTGGAATTCACATCTTGGATTGCTCAGAAGATTTGCTATGGCTGCTTGTGTGTCATGTTAGAACTTCCCTCAGCCTGAAAATCCTTAAAATTCCCTGGGTTTGGAGATTTGTGCCATCCCTTGCAGCTGGGATGCCGGAGCTTGGCCTGGACTGGGACAGACCAGATCAGAAAAGAGGGCATGGTTCAGTCTGTGCCCTCAGGGAACAGGGACAGGAGGAGGGAACAGCCTCAGGCTGGGCCAGGGGAGGTTTGCTTTGGATATTGGGAAGAATTTCCTCATGGAGAGGGTGGTCAGGAACTGGAACTGCCCAGGGCAGGGGTGGATGTGAGCTTCTTGGCCCACTTTTCACCATTCCACGGGGAAGTTCTCTCCATGAGGTAAGAGACGGGACTTCTAGATGCCTAAAAATGCAGATTATTTATCTTCTGCATGGAACAAAACCCTGAGGTCTTTACAGGAGTTGAAAGCACGGCCAGAAGTCACAGGACTCTGGTTTGCATCGTCCTTTAAAGGCTCATTAACCAATAGAATATTGACAGTTTGGATGTTTACACCATTAGACCAATATTAAAAAATTTCATCAGCAATAACGTGACCTTTTCTGACCAATCGTGTTCTGCCACACAAATCCATTGTACAGACTTCTTGTCACCTTTGTAACCACTTCTATTCTCTCTAGATCTTAAGCTCTAAACTCTGAACTTTCCTCTATCCAGCTTAACATGTCTCTACTTTGACTATAAATCCACATTCCTGCTTCCAGCACCTGAGCTTGGAAGCTTCTCCCAGGGCCTGAGCTCAAAGCCTGGGTTTAATTCTGAGTTCTGGCTTACAGGTCTGATGTCCTGGGATTTCCCTGCTCCTTGGATTCCAACAGGTGGAGTCCCCCCCCATTCCTGGAGGGAATTAAAATCCATATGGATGTGGCACCTGGGGACAGGGATCAGTGGTGGCCTTGGCAGTGCTGGGAGTGATTGGACTGGATGATCTCAGAAGGTTTTTCCAAGCTTAGCACTTCCATGATTCCAGAAGAGGCTGGAATTTGATCCTGGTGGGCTGTGGCCAGCAGAGTCTCCTGTTCCAGGTGTTCCCAACTACTCCACCTGCAGGGTTCTGGTGTGTTCCAGGTGTTCTGCATTTCCTTGGAGAGCTTCTCTCCTTGTTTCTTCCCAATAAATACTCTGCCTCGGGATTCTGGAGCTCCTGGATCTGCTGTGTCTCCTCCCAGTTCTGCTTTCAGAGGTGAGAAACTCTTTCTCCTGGAAGCTCATCCTTGGATTTTCCAGAGGGTAAATTCTTAGCAGGGAAGGAAACTCGGAAGGGACAGCTGCTGTCCCTTCTCTCCTTGCAGAGCTCCCTGGAATCTGTGGGGCTCTGGAAAAAAGGGAAATGGGAAAAGAGCTTGGAACCAGGAGAAAAGGGAAATGGGAAAAGATCTGGGAACCAGCTCTGCAGGTGTGAAGTCACTTTAAAGATTCCATGGAGGGCAGGAGTGGATGGGAGCGTCCCAGTGTTCCAGGCATGGCCATGCTGACCCTGATGTTCTCTCTGTCTTCATCCATGGAATTCCTGCTGGGCTGGAGTGTGGAGCATCCATTGTCCATCCCACCCTGCCCCTCTGCTGGTGTCCAGCCCCTCTCCACCCTTCCAGTCAGCAATTCCTTCCCAAGATCCCAGCCCAAGTTCCCCTTTCCCACTGGGAAGCCATTCCCTGCCTCCTGTCCCTCCAGGCCTTGTCCCCAATTCCAGCTCTCCTGGAGCCCCTTGAGGGACTCTGAGGATTCCCTGGATTTTTCCCTTCTCCAGGGGAACATTCCCAGCTCTCCCAGCCTGGCTCCAGAGCAGAGGGTCTCCAGCTCCTCTGGGCTCTCTCCAGCAGCTCCACCTCCTCCTGAATTTGGGCTGCAGGGCTGGGGCAGCTCTGCAGGTGGGGCCTCACCTGAGGGGCCCAGGGACAGAATTCCCACCTTTCCTTTGGGATCAGCCCAGGCCTGGCTGGATTCATTCCCGTGCTTTTCCAGGACTCTCAGCCTGTTCTGCTCCTGCCCCTGCTCTCCCTGAGCTATTCACAAGGTTCTTGTGGACCCTAGAAGCTGACACAGCACAGGAACCCTTTGGATAAACCTATGGGAAAAAAATCCATCTAATCCTATTCCAGCCCCACACCTGGGGCATCCTCACGTCGGGATTGCTGGGAATGATGCTGGAAAAGCTGGAATTCCCTGCCCAGGCCATTGTTGTTTTATTTTTCAGCAACACCCGGGCTGGTGCTGGCTGTGTGTGCAGGGCAGGCTGGTGGCTCCTGCTGGGAAAATCCGGAATTTATGGATTTATGCTTGGGCAGGGCAGGGGGAATCTCCTGCTGGCTCCTCTGCTCTGCCTCAGAGGCCTCCTGGCTTTGTCTTGTAGAGAAATTCCATTTTCTGCTCTCTGTTTTCAGTGGAATGAGGTTAAAACACTTGTTTGCAGGGCAGGGGAATGTCTGCTTTTCCCTGTTCTATCCAGGTGGGTGAATGGGAATGAGCTGGAATTTGGAAAAAGGTTTCTATCCCAAAGCCAGGAATTTAAGGGCATTTTATTCCCAATTCCATGTCTTTTTTTTCCTGCAGTTGCAAGGAATAAAAATCTCTATTTATTTATTTTTAAAATCTTTTTTCTTTTTTTGATGAGTGGAGCAGCCCTTGATTCCATCCTTGGAGGTTGATGGGAGACATGGGAGCCCTGCTTGGGGCAGAACTGGCTCCAGGGAATTTGGAATGCTCTGGAATTTGGGTACAAATTCCAGAACTCCCTGACCCTTCCCCCAACCTCAGCAAGCAATTCTGGCCATTTTATTTCCTCCAGGTTTTCTCTTTTCCCTCCAATCCTCAATCCCTTGGTTTTCCATCGTGCTGCCAGTGGCAGTTTTCTATCCCTGGGGGCTTTGTCCTGCAAAAGGAGGAGAAACCCTGATCATGTCCAAAATTTGGCTTTCTGCTCCTGGCCCCCACATTCCAGCTGTTGCTTTCATGGTGATTCCCTGGAAAGAAGAGAAAAATCGTGGTTTTTTTCCTCTGTCCTGCAGCACCAGCTCAGAAGGAGCATGGGATGGGGAGCAGCAGGGTCGGGATCTCTCTGAAGTCCTTGGGTTTAAGTGAGGGAAGTGAATTCCTCCCCTCCATATCACTTTCACATGCTGTAAAAATCACATAATTTTACTGGCTGTACCAATGTCCCATTTCTCAGCAAAGTGGGGTTTCCTGATTTTGGGAAAAGCGGAGCATCTGGCAAAGGGACTGAAGTGGGAGAATCCTGGAGTGGTTTGGGTTGGAAGGGATCTCATCTCCAGCCCTCTCATTCCTGGGATGCTCTTTTGGGATGGGAGCTCCTCCTTTGCTGTCCCAGCCTGGTCAGAGGTTGGGTCAATTAATGCTTGATTAGAGGGAGCTGGGGAGCTTTGGGAGGAGCTCTGTGGGAAGGGATTCCCAAAGCCGGGCTCCTTATCAGGCTTTTGCTCTCTGATCTTTGATGGGCAGATTTGTCCTGAGCTCTGGTGGCAGCAGCTGGGATGGGATGGGACATGAGACAGGGATGGGACAGGCAGGATGGGATGGGGAAGGACAAGACGGGACACAGGATGGGATAGGACAGGAAAGGATGGGACACGGAACAAGAGAGGGATGGGATGGGACAGGACAGGATGGAATGGGGCAAGACAAGATAGGACACAAGATGGGACAGGATGGGATGGGACACATGACAGGATGGGATAGGATGAAATGGGACAGGAGAGGACATGGGACAGGACATAGGATGGGATGGGACACAGGACAGGATGGGGCAGGAGAGGATGGGACACAGGACGGGATACAAGATGGGACAGGACTAGAAAGGATGGGACGGGATAGGACACAGGACAGGATGGGACAGGATAGGACACAGGACAGGATGGGACGGGATAGGACACAGGACAGGATGGGACGGGATAGGACACAGGACAGGATGGGACGGGATAGGACACAGGACAGGATGGGACGGGATAGGACACAGGACAGGATGGGACGGGGATAGAACTCAGGGCAGGAAGGGCCTTCCCAGGTCACTGCAGGGCCACGCTCTGGGGTCACACCACCCCAAACACGGGTGGCCGTGGCCGAGGAGCTGAGCCCTGGCACCTGACACGTGTGGGAACCTGTCCCAGGTGCAGGGTGATCCCAAAACTCCAGGACACCCCAAACCCCTGCGCTTTGCCTCACCCCTGCCCCACTCTCCCAGATTTCCCCCGTTCCGTGGCTGTGCTGCCAGGCTCCAACATTAGAGGGCATCTCCTCCTCACGCTTTATTTGTTATTTATTTCTGGTGTGTTTTTTACTGCAGTGGGGCCTGTCCTCAAAAAGCCAGGAGAGCCTTTTCCCTGCTGTGCAGAGCAGCCAGATGGGAAGTGCAATATCCCGCTGCCCCTCATTACCGGGCCCTCGGAAAAGCTCCCCCCTTGCCACATGTGACCATATTAAAGTGGCCTTTGCAGCCTTCTCCCCCATATAAAACTGTCTTCACTCCCGCGGCCCAGGAGTTAAAAGGGAACTCCAGCTGCAGGCAGGAGGCTGAAATTAAAGGCTTTGCCCTGGTCTAAATGGAAAATGGATATTGCTTCCCATATCCAGGGCTGGGAACAATGGGGCTGCGGCTCGGGGTAATGGCCTGCGCTGCTGGGAGGGAGGAAGGGGGAAAAGGGGGAATCTCACCTTTTTCCCTCCTGGTTAACTCTTCCATGGCTGGTGGGGAGCGGGAGAAGCTGAGCCAGGAGCCTGGGATGGGCGGTGGCTTTGGCAGCAGGGCTGAGGCAATGCCTCCAGCATCTTCCCCCCAGAGAGAGCGGGGTTTGGAAGGATTCCCCCCCAGAGAGAATGGGGTAGAATGGGGTTTGAAACAGTTTCCCCCAGAGAGAACGAGGTTTAAAACTATTCCCCCTGGGGTTTGAAACCATTCCCCCGGAGAGAGAATGGGGTTTGAAACCATTCCCCCGGAGAGAGAATGGGGTTTGAAACCATTCCCCCGGAGAGAGAATGGGGTTTGAAACCATTCCCCCGGAGAGAGAATGGGGTTTGAAACCATTCCCCTGCAGAGAACAGGGTATGAAACAATTCCCTGATCTATCAATTCCCTGTTATCCCTGTATTCCTTGTGCATGAGTTCCCTGCTATCCCGAGCAGGCTGGGCCAGGAACTGGGATCTGGTGAGTCTCAGAGGATCTAGAGAGGTCATCGAATCTGTTGGACCCAGATTTCAAGCTTTTCTTTTTTCCCTTTGCGTTTTCTTTGTAAATTTTTGTTGCTTTCAATGAGCTCAGCCAAGCCAAGGATGGGAGAGAGGGAAGGGAGAGTTGAATCTTCCATGGGCTCTTCCAGGTGGGGTTCCTGAGGCTCTTCTTGGTGCCTGGTTTGGGGTCCTTTCATGGGATCATGGAAAGATTTGGCTTAAAAGGGACCTTGAATCCCATCCTTTGAATGCCATGGGGATGTCCTTCCACCATCCCAGGCTGCTCCAAGCCCTGCCCAGCCTGGCTTTGGACACTTCCTGGGCCTCTGGAGAGTCCTTTCCTTGGTATCCTTGTGCTTCTTGGCCTCCTTTACCAGGTCCCAGTGAATTTATTTTCAAGTGCATGACTCTGAGCCCATTAAATCAGGATAGAACCAAGCCCTGCAGTACCTGCACTGTGAAATTCCCTGTGAAACTTGGGATTTACTGCTCAAAGAAGGAACTGCTGCTTTTTCCAGGACAGGAAAGGAGTCTCCAGAGGTTGGGAGAGGTTGTGGCTCCCCATGCCAGGAAGTGTCCAAGGCCAGGTTGGGCAGGGCTTGGAGCAGCCTGGGATAGTGGAGCCATCCTCTCCCAACCTCTGGAGACTCCTTTCCTTTCCTTTGGGATCCTTGTGCTTCTTGGCCTCCTTTACCAGGTCCCAGTGAATTTATTTTCAAGTGCATGACTCTGAGCCCATTAAATCAGGATAGAACCAAGCCCTGCAGTACCTGAAATGCGAAATTCCCCGTGAAATTTGGGATTTACTGCTGAAAGAAGGAACTGCTGCTTTTTCCAGGACACAGGTCGAGGTCAGGGCTGGCTGGGGAGAGACCAAATCCTGTGAGGAGAGGCCTCTTCCAGCCACTCTCTCTTCCCCCCACGCAATTCCTGCTCCACTTCATCTCCGTGTTTTCGGTATCGAGGGGGTGTTTACAGTCAACAAACAGGAGCCTCCTGTTTGATCCCAGCTTTCCCTGCCCAGCACCTGCGAGCTGGGCAGATTTTTTTGGGGAATATTTACGTTTTCCAGGCGGGAGTCGGACTCTTTGTGCCTCATTAGTGGCTACCGGGCTTCTCTTATCCGCACGCATCTCCAGGGCACGTCAGGATGATTTTCCGAGCTGCTTTTCCTGGCAGCTCCTTCCTCGCTGGTGGGAAGCTGCTGGTGAAGTGCTGACCCTTAAAAACCTGCCTGTTTCAGCTGATTTTGGGGTGAAAAATGGTGATTTGTAAGGTTTGAAAAGTTCTGTGCTGCTTTTGATGAGATCTGTCCCGTCCGAGCTGCTGCTCTGAGCTGTTGGGTTTGGGCTGTTTGGGTATTTGGTATTATTTGGGGTATTTCCATGGAATTCCAGGGTTATGAGGGGGGAGTAGAGACAGGGTCTGGGTTGGACTGGGGGGGTTTTAAGCATCAATGTGATGTTTGGCACTTGCAGGCAGATGAAAATGGAGCCCTGAGCTGGGGCTGCCTCAGGCAGGTGAGGGTGACACAGCCCAGGGCTCTGCTCACCATGTGAGGGAAAGGAAATCCTGGTTTTTATTTTGTTGGGCTGAGACTGGAATCGCCTAAACTGTGACTAAAACCCCTCAGAAATGGGAATTTGGCCCCAAATCTGGCCTTCCCTCCTTGCAGAACATGGGAGAGGGTTGGTGGTCGGGGCACTTGGAGCTCAGGCTGCGCTGTGTGGGATCCCCAGAGGCTCCAGGGCAGCCTGGCTGGGAAGGGACCTCAGGAGGGCCCCAGTCCAACCTCCTGCCTGGAGCTGGGAGATCAGACAGGGTTTCTCAGGGGTTTGTCCAGCCTGGCCTGGAGGGGTTCCAAGGATGGAGATTCAGATCCAGCTTTGGGAATTCTACCTGCTGCTCCATGGGGATATTCTGAGTTGGAAGGGGCTCACAGGGATCCAGCTCTGGAGGGAATCACTTAGGGATCAGAACCCACACCTTAGTGATATCAGCACCCTGCTCCAGCCAATCTCAGAGATTTTTATTGTTCTCCTTGTGGAAAAACTTCCCAAAGTTTTTTTCCCCAAATCCCCGTCTTTATCAGCAGAGGAACTCCCAAACCAGCAGTCCCCAGTTTGTGAGGGGTTCAGGGCTTCTCCCTCTACATGAGGGATGTTTGGAATTTGTCCTTTTGGATTTCTCCATGTTCTGTTCCTCCAGCCTGCACAGACCTCTCCAGGTGCTGGCCCTGCCTTGAGCCTGTCAAGGTGTCACCCAATTTGGGGACATCTGCACAGTGGAGAGACCTTGTCCCGAGCTCCTGCAGGTCTGTGGTGAAGATGTGGAGGGAGCAGCTCCCAGAATTCCTGTTATTCCCAATCCCACTTGGGATGTCCTGGGCCCCATGGAGAGCTTTACTGGTTATCCCAGGCCAGGTTGGACACTGGGGCTGGGAGCAGCCTGGGACAGTGGGAGTGTCCCTGCCATGGCAGGGTGGCACTGGGTGGGATTTGAGGTCCTTCCAACCCAAACCATTCCATGATTTTAGTGGTAAATCCAGGTAGGTGCTGGGTTTAGGATTCTCCAAGCACAGAACTAAAGCTGGATTCATCCCTGATTATTTAAACCAGAGCTACAGGGATGGCACTGAGCTGCTCTGTGGGTACAAAAACCTTCTCCAGTGAATGTACAATGGGGCTGTTCTGGTGAATTTGGGCTGTTTCCCTGGATTCTGTTGATTTATAGATCCACAATGAACTGGCACAATCTGGGTCTTCCAAGGAGGAATCCTCTCAGCAGATCTCGTAGCACATCCCCTTCCTTGCAGTTGTGATGAGATTTTAATGGAAGAGCTCAGAGGATTCACTGATTTTTAGGGGATGATTAATGATGTTCCAAATGGGAAGGCTTTGGGATGGCTCAGGCAGTGATATCCCCCGGGAATGTTGGGTTATGGATACCCTTGTGTGTGGAGGGCAAAAGGTGCATTTCTGCTGCCAGCTGAGGAGAAATTGTGCTCCAGAATTGTCACCCGAATCCCCAAAGTCCCATTTCCCTGGGCGTTTCAATTATTCCTGGAGAATAAAACCATTTTTTCCTGGTGTAACCCCAGCTCGCAGCTCGGCTGCTCCCAAATCCCGAGACGTTTTTTGGGTTTGCTCAGCTGCTGTTTTTGCTTTCTTGTGATTATCCTCTGTTTTCCCTTCTGTGGTGTTCATCCCCACTGGTAATTATCCCCCTCTCCCTGCCAACTCTGTGAACTGCGGGGCTAATTTGAGCAGGAGAGTTCTGCCCGGTAATTTTACAAATATGAGGCGTTATTGAGGGTTTTTCCTGGACCCGTGATTACAAGGAATGGGTACTTTGGATTCCTCTGCTCCCTCCGAGGGGTTTAGAGCTGGGTGAAACTGGAATTCAGAGCGGGTGGAAAAGGAGCAGCTCCAGTGCTGGGTTCTGGGGAATCGCTGAGGTTGGAAAAGCCCTCTAGGATCGAATCCAGCTGTGCCAGGGCCACCGCTGCCCGTGTCCCCAAGTGCCACATCCACAGGGCTGCTAAACCCCTCCAGGGATGGGCACTCCAAACCTCCCTGGCCACTTCCAATGCCCTTTCCATGAGGGAATTTTCCCAAATAGCCAACCTGAACTTTCCCAAGAGGCCATTTCCTCTTGTTCTCTCCCCCAAAATGAGGGAGAAGAGCAGCCCTGAAACCCAAATCCCACCTGGAGTTTCAGCCCTGAAAACTCAGGATCTCATGGCTGGCTCAGGAATATTCTTATGGTTTTATGGTTGATGTGTTTGTTCAGGTTTTTTTGCTTTTTTGGGATTTTTTTATCCAGAGGAAAACAGGATTCAAGCATGGAATCCTAAAACTCAGCTGGATAGCCCAGAAAACTCAGGATCTCGTGGTTGGCTCTGGAATATACTTGATGGAATTCTGGAATATTCTTATGGTTGATGTGTTTGTTTGGTTGGGTTTTTTTTTTTTTCCTTTTTTTCGTTTTTTTTTAATCCAGAGGAAAGAAGGATTCAGACATGAATCCTAAAACACAAATCCCACCTGGAGGTTCAGGATCTCATGGCTGGTTCTGGAATATTCTTGGTCTGGTTGATGTGTTCGTTCGGATTTTTTTCCATTTTGGGTTTTTTTTTTTTTATCCAGAGAAAAACAGGATTCAGGCGTGGGATTGAGAGGAGTAATGGATTATCTGGAGACCTGAGCAGCTGAATAGCCCCAAACAGATCAGATGTGGGAAACTGGGTGGTCTGAGCTCCAACTGCCACCGAGAGGAAGAAATATTTCCCATTTTGAGGAGAATGCAATATGGGAGCGATGGGAATATCTGGGGGGACGAGGGAGGAATGCACTCAGCAGAAAGGGATGGAACTGAGAGGATGAAAAATGGGAGCCAGGGTCACCAGAGGGTTTGAGAGGAGATTTTTGTTGGAGGAACCTCTCGTGACAGAGTCTCTGGTTCTGGGGCAGCCAAAAACGGCTCAGGAGGGAGAAGCCAGGGAGCAGAACCGTGAGGGGACGGCGTCGGTCACGCTGGCAGCTCCCTGGGCCATAAATTTTCAGGAAACTGCTCAAATGTGAATAAGATTCTCTGATTTTTTTTTTTTTTTTTATTTTTTTGGGAATGGTTTAAAAGGAGCTTTGCTGCTCCTTCCCTTCTGCTGCAGTTTTGTTGGGTTGGAAGGAGGAGGTGGCACCAAAAACCTCCTCAGGCTGAGGAGAATCCAGCCCAGGATGGGGGTCAGGTTGTTGTGTTTTGTGGAAAAGAATTTATAATTTGTTATAGTTGTGGAGGAGATCTGTATTTATTTAGTGTGGGGATATTTTTAAAAATTGCACATGTGAAGGATTTGAGGTTATGCCCTCCTTTTATCTTCTAAGGTATTATATATGCATAGAATTTTATATGTATTTATTTTTGACTCTGCCTATCCTTGTTTTGTATGGTAGTTAGTTCTGTTCTTTTGGGCATGTGCTGTCATCTTTGGTTTTTTTGGTAATTGTTTAAATTATTGGATTAGTTTTGTCTAGTTTGGGAGATACAGGTCTCTCCTTTATTTTAGTTTTTTGCATTTTTTTTGCTTTTCTCATTTTGTATGTCCAGACTGTATTAATTTTTCTTATTATAAGAAGTGCTAGATGTTTGTGTTTTTNAAATTGCACATGTGAAGGATTTGAGGTTATGCCCTCCTTTTATCTTCTAAGGTATTATATATGCATAGAATTTTATATGTATTTATTTTTGACTCTGCCTATCCTTGTTTTGTATGGTAGTTAGTTCTGTTCTTTTGGGCATGTGCTGTCATCTTTGGTTTTTTTGGTAATTGTTTAAATTATTGGATTCGTTTTGTCTAGTTTGGGAGATACAGGTCTCTCCTTTATTTTAGTTTTTTGCATTTTTTTGCTTTTCTCATTTTGTATGTCCAGACTGTATTAATTTTTCTTATTATAAGAAGTGCTAGATGTTTGTGTTTTTGTGAGCATGGTGAAGGCCATAGACATAGAACATGATTTTTCTTAAGTTTGTTATGTTCTAAAAGACAAGGTGTATTTTTAGGTTATAATGATAAATGGGTAAATTTATAAACAAAAAAATTATAAAATTGGTTAATTGGTTAACTATAAACTCCTTATCTCATTTCTGGGGCCTTCCTGTGGCATCTCCAGCCCAGCTCTGGTCACTTCTGCTGCTCCTGCCTGTGGAAAACAAAAGTTTTTTTCAGTTTTTCCTCTGGAAGCGATTCCAAAGTCCAATCTTAAAATTGGTCTGGGGCCTCCTGCTCCTCATGAGCTGCTCTCGGAGGGTCCAACCAGTCCTGGAGGCCACCACAAAATATTGGGGAATCGGCAGCTTCTGTGAGTTCAGTGATGAATTAATTACTCATTAAGTTCCAGGAGCTGCTGCAGAAAACCCAATGAGGTTTCTGTGTGAGTGTCCAGCCCTGGTGCTGGTGGCTCAGCCTCGCTGTGCTCCTGCCTTTGATGGTGCCACACATTCATTTTTGTAAGAAACAGCTAAAGAAACACCTTCAGTTTTAAATGGACCCCAAAATTCAATTATTTAATTAATTCCCTCCAGCTTAATGAGTGGCTTCACTGCACAGTGTCAGTGATGCCACCAGGGCTGGGTTGATGAGGGTGGAGATGATCAGGGGGGTTTGTGCTGCTTGTGGAGGTTGGGAGAGCTAAGGCCCAGCAGAATTTCATAAATTTAATAAATCCCTTTAGTTTTGTCCCCTCAGTGCTGGGGTGGCAGTGGGACAATCCCTTTTTTCCTTGGTGCTCCCGTGGTGGAGAGGAGATGGACAACACCAGGATCCTGAGAGTCACCAATTCAGGGCTTGGAGAGGGGCTCAAAGGGAGCTCCCTGCTCAGAATTTATCACTCATTAACTTCAAGCATCGCCTGATTTCATCTCTTGGTTTGATGAAACCTTTAATAATCCTCCTCTTTCTGTTGATCCCTGATTTCTGCCTCAGGATCCGTCCCTCTCTTGAGGGAAACAAGTTTTGGGAACACCTGAAAGGGAAATGTTGGTTCACAGTTTCCATTTCTAAAATCTCTCTTAAAATACCTAATTTCTCCTAAGTTCAGGTTGATCCTGGACCTGATTTCAGGGGAAGAGCTGGGATTTATGATCCAGGTTTGCCAGGGTGGCTGGGTGTGCCCGGCATGGATCAGGAGCTGCTCGTCCTGAGCCCCCCTGAGTCCCAGCCAGGACAAAAGGCAGAATTTGAGGAGAAAATCCACGTTAGGAATCTGCACGGTGCTCTGCAGGGCAGGGCACAGTGGCAAGGAGCTTTTGGGGATGGGTTTGACTACCTAAGAAGATTTTTTTTAGATGGATTTGAACACCTAAGAAAGTATTTTACATGGATTTGAACACCTAAGAAGGTTTTTTAGATGCATTTTATGATCTAAGAAGGTTTTGGGGATGGATTTGAGTACCTTAAAAGGTTTTTTTTGGATGGATTTGAGCACCCAAGATGATTTTGGGGATGGATTTGTGTACCTAATGGAGATGCATTTGAGGACCTAAGAATGTTTTGGGGATGGATTTTAGGACCATAGGAGATTTTGGGGTTGGATTTGAGCAGCTAAGAATGTTTTGGGGATGGATTTTAGGACCTAAAGAGGTTTTTTGGATTGATTTTGACACCTTTGGATGGGGTGGAATCAGGTGGGAGAGCTCTGGGCACATCCCTGGGCTGATTCCTGCAGGAGCCTGGAGCTGCACTTGGGAAAAACAAGGAGCAAGTCAGGCTATGGCTCCTCACAAGGCCCTGGCTGCTGAGGGCATCCCGAGGCAGCCTGGTTGTGTAATGCCACAACAACTGGAGAATCATTAAATTACCATCAGCTTTTGCTTTTAATTAATTTATTTTCTGGAGAGAGGAGCAGGTTGACAGCTGGTGCCTCGCTCAGGTGATATTTGTTGTTGCATGTTGTTTGTTTTGTGAATTCTAAATGAGGTGCAGTTGGCTTGGTTGTTTTTTTGGTTGTTTTTTTTTTTTTTCTCCTCTCTCTCCCTTGGCTCCCAACAGTTCAAAGCAAGACGTTGTCCCTTCCCTGAGATGTTTGTGATCCAATTTCAGACAGAAAACAAGGCGGGTGTGGAGGAGGGATGGGATGAAACGGGCAGGGTTGGATGGCCCGGGGGCCGGGGCGGGGGGCCGGCGTCGGAGCCCTGCACAGATCCCGGATTCTGGGCATTCCCAGGACTGGGATGCTGAGGTGGGGCCTGGTTTGGGGCAAAAGTCACCCCAGAGGGGCTGTTCAGAGCCCGGCCCAGGGGTGATGAGCATGGAAAGGGTTCAGCTGCTGGCATGGAAATCCTCTGGGCTTTCAGAGCCATGGCCAAGGTGGGAAAAATGAGGCCCAGAGTTTATTTCTGCCAGTGCTACAGAGTGGTCTCAAAGTGGATTTCACAGGAGCCCAGGAGGGGTTGGCTGGAGGGGCTTTTAAATCCCATCCATGGGTCGGGAATCTTCAGCTATCCCTGGGTGCTCTGTCCAACCTGGCCTTTAATTCCCCATGGTTGTGTCTGTGGTGTTCTCTGGCCCCTCTTTCTCTTTGCTGGAGACACTCACTCAGTGTGAGACCATCACTGAGTGTTTCATGGATCAATAAATTCGATATTTTTCGGAGTTATGGTCCAGAAAGCAGCTGGATGCATTTTTCTGTGTCCCATACCTGCACTGGGAACTAGGCATGGAACATCCCCATACCTGAGCAGCCGGGGTTGGACTCGGTGTTTTTGGGTAAACTCTTCACACTCTGATCCTTGAATGGAATTTTGGAGGGAAATTCCACATTGGTGCTGGAGGAACACAAGGTTGGACATTAAATGTGCCAGCTCTGGGCTGGCAGCAGGGCCAGGGCAGTGTCCTTGTCCCCTGTACTGGCACTGCTGGGGCAGCTCTAGGACAAGAGGGACACTGAGGGGCTGGAGTGAGTCCAGGACAGGGAACGGAGCTGGGAAGGGGCTGGAGAATTCCTGCGGGAGCTGGGAAGGGGCTGGAGAATTCCTGAGAGAGCTGGGAAGGGGCTGGAGAATTCCTGAGAGAGCTGGGAAGGGGCTGGAGAATTCCTGAGGGAGCTGGGAAGGGGCTGGAGAATTCCTGCGGGAGCATTTGGAGCTGGGATTCTGGGACTTGGCCTGGACTGGGACAGACCAGATCAGAAAATAGGGAATGGTGTCAGTCTGTGTTCCCAGGGAACAGGGACAGGAGGAGTGTTTAACAAAGCCTGGATGTGGCACTGGGTGCCAAGGTTTGGGTGAGGAGTTGGGCACGGCTTGGACTCGATGGTCCTGAAGGTCTCTTCCAACCTGGGCATTCTGGGATTCTGTGAGGGTAACAGCCTCAGGCTGGGCCAGAGGAGGTTTAGTTTGGATACTGGGAAGAATTTCCCTGTGGAAAGGGTGGTCAGGCCTTGAAGTGCCCAGGGAGGTTTGGGGTGCCCATTCCTGGAGGGATTTCAGAGCCCTGTGGATGTGGCACTTGGGGACAGGGGGCAGTGCTGGCCCTGGCAGTGCCGGGGAGGGACTCGCTGATCTCTGAGGGCTTTTCCAACCTCAGCAATTCCATGATTTATAACCCAAGTGACCTCTTCCTGCACATTCCTGCTGGAATGACCCTTTCCTGTTTTCCAGGGAGCCCGGGACACCTTTGAGAGCTACTACAGGAAGCAGAGGAGAAAACAAGCACGGCTGGTGCTGCAGCCTCCCTCCAACATGGTCAGTCTGCCCTGGGAATTCCCACCCTGGAATTCCATCCTGGCCTCCTGCTCATCCCTAAAATCCCCCTTTGCCCTCAGCCACCTGGGTTTTTAACCTCTGCTCCCTCTCTTTTGTTGCAGCATGAAACTTTAGATGGCTACAGGAAGTATTTCAATCAAATTGTAGGGTAGGTGTCTAAAAATGCTAAAATGGGAGTCCTGGGCTGCTGAGGAGCCCAAAAAAACTGGGAGAGGAGGGATTTGGGATATTTTTGGTGGTCTTTGAAGCCAAAACAGCACCAAAAAAACAGGTGGTTTGTGCTTTTTAAAGTGTTGTAGAGTGAATTTTTTCCGCTTTGCTGGGTCACTGAGGAGAGCGGGGAGGGACCTGGCACTCTTGTAGCAGCTTGGGAATTTCTGGGGATTTCTGGGGATTTGAGGATAAATGATCCCTGTGGATTATGTGCTCTGCTAATGACATAAATGAGCCCTCTGCCTTAATGATTCTCGAATATTGAATCATTATTTTTTAATTATTTTCCTGCTGAAGGAAGTGATTCTCTACTCTCCAGAGCTGCTTTTTGGTCACCCTCAAATTTGACAAAGATCCTCCAAAACTGAGCTCCAACAGGAGAATTCCAAAGAAAATCCATAAAAATAGGACAGAATTTGTTGTTTCTTCAGCTAATAATGAGAATAATTTCAATACCTAATTATGAGCACCACAGATCCCACGTGTGCTGCTCCCCTCATGCAGCTTCCTGGATTTCCTTGGAAATGAACACCTGGAAATTTTAAATTCACCATTTAAAATGTCCATTCTCACCCTCATTCCCTGGAAAACATTTTCTTTTGGAGCAGCAGAGTTGATAACTGGAGGTTGGAGTGGATTGATTGCCTGGAAATGGCTGGGAGAGAGGATTTTCCCTGGAGTCCCAGCACTTTTCCCTGCAGTGCCAACATTTTTCTCTGTACTTGAAACATATTTCCCTGCAGATAAAACATTTTTCATTGCATATAAAGCATTTTTCCCTGCAGTTCCAACATTTTTCCCTGTACTTAAAGCATTTTCCCCTGCAGATAAAGCAGTTTTCCCTGCAGCTCCAACATTTTTCCCTGCATATAGAGTGTTTTTCCCTGCATATTAAGCAGTTTTCCCTGCATATAGAGTGTTTTTCCCTGGAGATAAAGCATTTTTCCCTTCACTTCCAACATTTTTCCCTTCAGATAAAGCGTTTTTCTTTGCAGATAAAACGTTTTCCCTGCAGATGAAGCGATTTTCCCCAGTTTTGATGGGATTGCTGCTGGCTGGAGCAGAGCTTGCTCCATGGTTCTTGTGGGAATAACAAGGCAGGGACCTCGAGGAAGGGGAATTCTGCCTTTGTGTGCACACCCAGAGTGTCACCAGGAGAGTTTTACCTCAGTGCTGTTGAAAAATGAGAGAGCAAAACGTTTGGAGCTGCCTGGATTTAACAAATCCCTCCAATCCCAGATCCCGTGGGGGCTCGGGGGGGTGCGTTTTTCTCTCTGAAATTTGCATTTTTGACGGCGTTTTTCTCCTTTTGCAGGTTTTTTGTGGTGGAGGATCACATCCTGCACACCACACAGGGCCTGGTCAATCGGGCCTACATTGATGAGCTGTGGGAGATGGCCCTGTCCAAAACCATCGCGGCCCTGAGGACTCACTCCGTGAGTAAAACCCCAGAGAGCTCAGCTGTTGCTTGACTGTCCTTGACATGCTGCAATTCTTTTTTTTTTCTTTTTTTTTTTTCAGGATTCTTTGTTTTTCCCCTCTTTTCCAATGAGTGTTTAAAAGAGCAACACAGACACGCAGATATTTCTCTTTTTCTGGGTTTTTTAGCCTCTTGGCTGATTGAATTTTCGCTGCCAAACTCGGTATTTTGAAGAGTAAAGCAGTGGTTTTAGATTTTCATCATTATTTCAGTGATAATTTTTGAGGAGCACCAGCAGAGAGAGTTGATTTGTCCCAAAATCTGGGGGGGGAAAGGGGTTTTTTTGACACACTGAAGCATGACCTTGTTTGAAACAGAATCAGAAAATCCCAGGATGGTTTTGGATTGGGAGGGGCCTTAGAGATCATCTTGATCCCTTAAATTTCCTGGCTGGAAATGGGCTGGAAAACCAAATCCAGGGAGAAAGAACCCCAGGAGCACCTTGGGAAGAGGGTGAAAATGTGGACACCAGACTTGGAGCATGCTGGTCCTGTAGAAGGAGGAGGAACCAGATGGGTCTGGAGGTCCTTTCCACCCCATATTTCATTTTCTCACCCAAGGTGTTCCTGGGGTTCCCTTTCCCTGGATTTGGTTTTCCAGCCCATTTCTCAGCCAGGAAATTTAAGGGATCAAGATGATCTTTAAGGTTCCTTCCAACCCAAAACCATCCTGGGATTCTCTGTATCAAATGAGGTCATGCTTCATGTGCCAAAAAGATGCTTTTCCCCCTGAGTTTTTTGGGAAAAATCAACTTTCCAGTCACAGGGATGGGGATGGGGATGGAGAGCACCAGGAATCTTCTGGGGTCCCTCATCCCAGAGAGACCCAGGTCCAGGGAAGAGCCATGGAATGGTGTGGGGTGGAAAGGGCCCTCAAACCCATCTGGTCCCACCTCCTTCCAGGTGATTGCAAAGTTCCTCCTTCCCCCTGATGCTCCCAGAGGGGATAAACCCCAACCCCCCGGTGCTGCAAACCTGTGTTTGTTTTCGTTTCAAGTGGGATTTTCTCTGAGCTGGAAGCAGGAGGCTGAGGCAGGCCCAGCCACGGGGATTTTTTTTTTTTTTGGGGTTCCCAGCTTTGTTGCCATGCAGGTCGTTTCAAGTGGTGCCAAAAGGAGCGCTTGCAGTGGCTGCCAGGGGAGGCTTTTTCAGCAGTCATGAAACATTCCGTGATTTCCCAACCTTGTGGCCACCACCATTTGCTCTGAGCGCTCCCAGTTAAACCCAGTGCCCCGCATCCCAAACTGGGATTTGCTTTTTGGGATTTGAGGGAGGCTCTCACCTTGCCGAGGCCATTTCCATTCTTGCAAGGCAGACAAATTTATCCCTGGATTTTCCTCCTCGCCGCAGACAGGGACATCTTTAATCACTTGTGATGCTTCAGGGCATTATCTTTCTTCCTGCCTCTCCCTTTTGGACAGGGAGATGGAAAACGTGTGTCTCCCAGTCCTTCCCTCTGATTAATGGAGCCGTTCCTCCTGGAGTTTCCAGCGAGCTCTAAATCCCGCTCTCTCTCCAGCCTGGGATCACTGATTCTATATTTGGTCAGGCTCTGTCTCAAACTTGACATTTTTCAGCACGGGGAGGGTTTTTTGGCCGCTCCTGGGAAGCCTGGGGAGGACTGGGACGGCTCTGGGGACGCTGAGTTGCGTCCTGGGGGTTCGGAGCGGGATGAATCCATGTGCCTGAGCAGGAATCCAGCAGTTTTCCCTCAGCCCAGGCCGTGGATGCCTGGCTGAGATGCTTCATTACCGTCAGACACAACACGGTAAATATTAAATGAGAGGCGCTGTCCCCGTCCCGCGGTGACAATGCCGTGGGATCTGTCCCCTCTCGCCGTGGAATCTGTCCCCTCCCGCCGTGGAATCTGTCCCCTCCCACCGCCCAGCACACCTCAAGGATCTCTGGGGCAGCCCAAAGCCTTCTCCAGCCTGGGGGGCAGCTCTGGGAGCAGAGACCCCACATCATCCAGCCCTCCCTGTCCCGGACTGGGCAGTGAAGGTGCTGCTCCCCAGGCCTGGGCAGTTCTTGTCTGATGCCTGGGAAGGCTGATCTGGAAACAGAGACTGGGAAGAGTAAAAGAATAAAAAGGCATTTATTGACAGGATCCAGCTTGGGCACTGCAGGAACCCCTTGGGGCTGCACCCAAGTCAAACCCACAAATGGGCACAAAATGGATCCTGGGCACGAGGCCTCACACTTTGATAGGTTTGGGTCCATCAGCAGATTGGAGTGAATTGTCCAATTCCAGCTGCAGGTGATGCAGCTCCATCCTCCTTGTTCCCTCTCTTCCTTCACTGTTGTTTCCACTCTCAGGCCTCAAATTTGTCCTTGGTGCCCAGCTGGAAAGGAATTGTTTTGTCTCCCTGCTCTGTGCAGAGAGTTTACTAATTTTTACTATGAAGTCCAGAACTGCACATTAAAACAGCCCAGAATGTGAAAAATAGAAAAGCTAAAACTTAATGCATCAAAAAACCTAAAGGCTCTATGCCTGAGTCTTCAGCTGTGTTTTCTCTCTGCCCTCCTCTCTCCAGTCCTACTGCTCTGACCCCAGCCTGGTGTTGGACCTCAAGAACCTCATCGTGCTCTTTGCTGACACGCTCCAGGTACGTGGGGCTCGGGCCTCTCCTGGTGCTCCCAGCTTGCCCAGAGGTGCTGCCGTGCCTCTGCTGGGCTGGCCAAGCTCCTCTTTTGGCATTTCTGGGCGTGGATCCCCTGAGGGACAGCCTGGTTTGGTCAGTGCAAGGACCAAGCCTTGGCTGCCTTGCCCAGCCCTTGGGCTTTGCATGGCTCTGGGTGCTCCTCCCGTGGTCAGTTGCCCCCGAACCCCTCGAGCAGCACCAGGGGTGGTGCTGGAGGAGGATTTAAATCCAGACAGCAATCCCCAGCTGCCAGGGCTTCAATCCCTGTCCTCCTGCTCTGCAGGGCTACGGCTTCCCTGTGAACCAGCTCTTCGACATGCTGCTGGAGATCCAGGACCAGTACAGCGAGACCCTGCTGAAGAAATGGGCTGGAGTGTTCAGGTGAGAGGATCTGAAAGAAACTCCTGAGACAGCACTTCCTGAGCAGTTCTGGCCCACACATGGAACTTCTGAGGTGTTAATTATGGAATGGTGGAATGGGTTGGGTGGGAAAGGACCTTGAAGCCCATTCAGTGCCACCCCTGCCATGGAGCTGCTGGAAAAATCCAGAGGAGGCCCTGGAGCTGCTCCAGGATTCCAGAGCCCCTTTGCTCTGGGAATGTTCCCCTGGAGAAGGGAAAAATCCAGGGAATCCTCAGAGTCCCTGAAGGGGCTCCAGGAGAGCTGGAATTGGGGACAAGGCCTGCAGGGACAGGAGGCAGGGAATGACTTCCTAGTGGGAAAGGGGAGCTTGGTCTGGGATCTTGGGAAGGAATTGCTGTGTGGGCTGGAATTCCCAGATTTGCTGTGGCTGCCCCTGGATCCCTGGCAGTGCCCAAGGCCAGGCTGGACATTGGGGCTGGAGCACCTGGGACAGTGGGAGGTGTCCCTGCCGTGGCTGGGGTGGCACTGGATGGGATTTAAGGTCCCTTCCATCCCAAACCATTCCATGATTCTGTGCCCCTGCTCCATCCCTTAGCTGAGGCTGCTTTGGGATATCCCTGACTGCTGCTGCAGGACTTTGGGATCACACCTAAGCCTGGCACCAGCCTCCGGGAATCTCCTGAGCCAGCAGGAAAACTTTCCCCTCCCAGCTGTCTCTCTAACTCTTCTTTTCTTTTCCCAGAAACATCCTTGACTCAGATAACTACAGCCCCATCCCTGTGTCAAATGAAGAAGTTTATAAGAAAGTCATTGGACAGTTCCCATTCCAGGATGCTGAACTGGAAAAGGTAAATCTTGGACTGGGGAGAATGGCCTGGCCTGGCTGCTGGGGCACCAGAACCTCACACCCTTCGTGGGCATTGATCAAAAAGAAAACTAAAACCCAAATCAACCCCCCAACCCAAACAAACAAGCAAAGAGGAAGGAAAACAATGAGAAAGAACAAATATTCCTCTCATAGGATGCATTTCTGCTGGTGTGGATGAGGGAACAGTGATCTGTGTTTCTTTCAGGGTGTTCTGTCACACAGGTAGAAATATCCACTTCCACTGGCATTTTATTCCCATTTTATGGACTCTGGGATTGACCTTTATTGGTTTAATCTCATATTTAGAGAAAAAGGGCCCAAAAAATGTTGTGGATCTTGGCCTTGGCACGAGTGTGTGCTTGGAAAACCAAAGTGTGTCCAGATGTCGCCTGAATCCTAAATCCTGCCTGGCTTCATGCTCCACTCCTGGCAGGCAGCAAATCCAACCCTGGAGATCCCAGTCAAGGGTTCAGATTTCTGTGTCCTGCCCCAGAATTCAGTCCTAGCCTTCAGCTGCCCCTGCACCTCCCAGCTTTGGGTGCTGGGGGTAACAGCTGGGACAGTTTGGGGTTGGAAAATCCGTTTCCTCCTGGGTTTTGGGGTGGTTGGGCTGCTGCACCTGGGGAGGTGAGCAGGAAAACCCCTGGTGCGTGGTGGGGGAGGAATTTCAGGTGTTCCCAAGGAGGGAGGGGAAGGGAGTTGGGAGAGGGAGTGAGGGAATGGCCCCAACCCCTCCTGCTCCGGGTGCCATTTGTGATTCCCTGTTCTCCCCCTTGGCTGAAGTGTTTATAAAATCCAGGAGAAATCCTAGAATTTTTTTCCCTGCCTGGAACACTGCTGGGAAGAGCCCTCCCTGCTGTCCCTGCCCTCCCTCTGGAATTCTCTCCCCTGTTTTCCAGCAACCCTTCCCAAAGAAGTTCCCCTTCTCGGAGTTCGTGCCCAAGGTTTACGGGCAGATCAAGGAGTTCATCTACGCCTGCCTCAAGTTCTCCGAGGACCTGCACCTCAGGTGGGCACTGTTTGCACTGAGAGGGCACAGCTGAGGTAAAACATGGCCACAACCCCTGCAGCACCACAGGCTGGGGACAGTGTGGCTGGACAGTGCTCAAGGGAAAGGGACCTGGGGGGGACTGATGGACAGCAGGCTGGACATGAGCCAGCACTGTGCCCTGGTGGCCAAGAAGGCCAATTCACCTGGCCTGCATCAGGGACAGCATGGCCAGCAGGAGCAGGATGGTCACTCTGCCCCTGTGCTGGGCACTGGTGAGGAGCACCTCTAGTGCTGTGCCCAGTTCTGGGCCCTCAGTTTGGGGAAGGACCTTGAGAGCCTTGAGAGCATCCAGAGGAGGCAATGAGGGCTGGAGAGGGGCTGGGAACACAAACCCTGTGAGGAACCACTGAGGGAGCTGGGGGTGTTCAGCCTGGAGAAAAGGAGACTCAGGGGTGAGCTCAGCACTCTCCACAGCTCCCTGCAGGGTGGCTGTGCTCAGCNTGGATTCCCTCCCTCACCCTTTGGATGGTCCCTGTCCAGGCTGGAATTGGCCCTGGAGCAGTGGGATCTTGGCTGGCCACATCTTCTCCTGCAGGGGGATATCCCAGGATTGGTTTTTGAGTTGGAAGGAACCTTGGGGATCATCTTGTTCCAGCCCATCACAGGGACACCTTCCTGGTGCTCCAAGCCTCCTCCAACCTGGCCATGGGCACTTCCAGGCAGTCGCACACTCCCAGGACAACCCCAGTTGTGTGAGAAGGGAAGAGGCTGTTCCCTGCAAGATGTTTCTGTGTCGTTATTTTAATTAATAAATAAATGCAGAAAGGTCGTGATGGCCGCTTGTTGCCAGGGCGTGCTGGAACACCTCTGATCCCCCCAGGCCTCCCCTCTCTGCTCCCCAAGGAATGGCAATTCCGTGCTTCCATGAAAGTGTTGTCAGGAGGACTCTGAGGGTTGGATTTTTGGTCAGGAACGAGTTTCAGCTGCTGGTTTCGTGCTTTTGTTTTTCTTGTTTCTTCAGGGAGTTTATATACAAATAATGCGATTTTTTTTTTTTTTTTTTTTTGAAAGCCTGCAAAATATTCCATGTGTTTACCCTCCCTGCTCCATGCCGAGGTGCTTTGATGCCTGTTTCACCCATGTGTACGTGTGTGAGACTGAAAACCAGCAGCGGGCTCTGCCAGGAGCTCAGAGCTGGGGCTTTGCTTTTGCAGCAGCAGTGCTCGCAGCTCGGGAGAGCTTCAGAAATGAAGGACAAGGGTTTGGCTGGAAGGATTCACCCTCCTTCCCTTCCCTGGGCAAACTGGAGGCTGGGTTGGGGTGGAGGAGTTCCATCTCCTTGGGAACTTCTCATCCTGGCTGTGAGCTGACACTGGAGAGAGCCCAGAGGAGGCCCTGGAGCTGCTCCAGGATTCTGGAGCCCCTCTGCTCTGGAGCCAGGCTGGGAGAGCTGGGAATGTTCCCCTGGAGGAGAGAAAAATCCAGGGAATGCTCAGAGTCCCTCAAGAGGCTCCAGGAGAGCTGGAACTGGGGACAAGGGCTGGAGGGACAGGAGGCAGGGAATGGCTTCCCAGTGAGAAAGGGGAGCTTGGGCTGGGATCTTGGGAAGGAATTGCTGTGTGGGCTGGAATTCTCAGATTTGCTCTGGCTGCCCCTGGATCCCTGGCAGTGCCCAAGGCCAGGCTGGACATTGGGGTTGGATCCACCTGGGATCAGGGAATGTGTGCCTGGAGTTGGATCCAAATGGGATTTAGGGTCCCACCCAGCCCACTCCATGCAGGCCCCGTTGCTGCCATGGAGCAGGGACAGCTCTGGGATCTCAGCAGCCATTCCAGGATTTTCCTGCCCTCCTTGGAGCCAAGAATGCCACTTTGGAGAGGCCCTTTCCCTCAGTGGATCCTGCCTGGCCCTCCCCAGTTCCTTTGGGATCTCAGGAGTTTCTCCCCTGCGTTCCACCTCAGCCTTGCTGTGGTGGCAGCTCCTCCTCTCTGGTGTGTCCCAGGGCTCTAACCCTGGGGTCACCATGTCCCCTGTCACTTTCCAGAACCCGTTCCCCATGGATGCTGCTCCCCCAGCCCTCCCTTTGGAGCTCCCTGCCTTTCCCATCCCTGGGATGATTGGCCTTGGCAGGGCAGGGAGCAGAAATGTCCCCGTGGGTCCCTCGCGGGGCTCCCTCCGGAGCCGTTATTAAAATTCCTTTCCACATTGGATTTTCCAGCCCTTTCGGGGGGAGGCCAGCCCTGCTCCGCCTCTTGGAGCCAAACATTTGGAATATTTCTCTGCAAACCCCTGTTGACACTTTCTTCATTTCACCCTGACAGCTTGAATTAGGTTTTATTAGGAAGCTTGGCTACAAAAAGCCGGCAGCCAGTTCCCTTTTTCTCTTCCCTTTCTTTTTTTTTCCCCTGGCCTTGTCATTTACGGAGCACCCCGGAGTGCTGGGGGTCAGCCCGTCACTCACAGGGGCCTGGAGGTCACCACAGCTGCCAGGGGATCGGGACAGGAGCTGTCATTATCCCAGACAGTTCCCTTCAAGCCTTTTCCTGCACAGCACAGCCCACGGCGCAAAGTGGAGCTCCTATTCTATTAAATTTATTTTTTTTTTCCCCTCCCCCTAATTATTTTGGTAAAGCAGCTCCTTGTATTTGTTGGATGGGAGGGTTCTGCTTTTTGTGGGAGTTGTTTCACTTGAGGAAAGTTTGGAGCTCCGGGTGGGTTTGTAGGTTTTGGGATTTTTATTGTTGGCCTCATTAATTGGATTAGAGCAGGAAAACTTCCTTTATCTCCTCAGCACTTCTGCCTTTTTACAAGCTGAGTTCATCAGGTTGTCTTTCAAAGTATCCTGTCGCTTTTTCCCATGGAATTTCCTGGTGGAAAATAGGGAGTATCTCTGGGAAACGCTGGCTGGAAGGATGATCAGCTCTAACCCACCCAAGACTTGGGTTTGGGTTGGGTTTTTTTGCAAACAAAGCCCCAGTCCTGGAAGAAGTTGGAGTACAAAGTCCAGAGCCACTTTCAAAAAAAAAAAATTCAAGAACCTCCCACTGTCCCAGATGTTCCAAGTCCCAGTGTCCAACCTGGCCTTGGGCACTGCCAGGGATCCAGGCGCAGCCACAGCAAATCTGGGAATTCCAGCCCACACAGCGATTCCTTCCCAAGATCCCAGCCCAAGCTCCCCTTTCCCACTGGGAAGCCATTCCCTGCCTCCTGTCCCTCCAGCCCTTGTCCCCAATTCCAGGTCTCCTGGAGCCCCTTCAGGGACTCTGAGGATTCCCTGGATTTTTCTCTTCTCCAGGGGAACATTCCCAGCTCTCCCAGAGCAGAGGGGCTCCAGAATCCTGGAATGGTTTGGGTGGGAAAAGACCTTAAATCATATCCCATTCCACCCCATTCCATGTTCAGGGACACCTCCCACTGTCCCAGGTGGATCCAGCCTGGCCTTGGGCACTGCCAGGGATCCAGGGGCAGCCACAGCAAATCTGGGAGTTCCATTCCAGCCAGGAATTCCTTCCCAAGATCCCTCTTAACCCATTCCCACGCCCATCTTGCAGCATCCCAACATCCCCCAGCTTTCTCCTGGGGTAACTCCAAGCTTGGCTTTTGTTTCCCACATCCAGCTCTGGGGCATGGCCCCTGTGTCAGGTGGAGCAGGAGCCAAAGGTCAGGGGCTCCCTTTACCGGGACACTTCTCAGCCGTTCTGCTGGGAATTCCCTCTCCTACCCCTCAGTGCAGGAGACAATTCCTGCTGCTGTCAGGGCTAATCCAGAGCCAGGCACAGATCCGAGGAGCCTCTGTCAGGGTGGGTTGGCAAAACCTCCTGGAGAAAGGGGAGGTGACAGCAGGAGCACCTTGGAGGGGCTGAACCCCCAAATTCCAACAGTGTTGCTGTTCCAGGCACCTGGGAAAGGGCAGGAATGGGGTGCAGGAGCTTCCAGTCTGGTTTTCCAATACTGGAGCCAGGCTGGGAGAGCTGGGAATGTTCCCCTGGAGAAGGGAGAAATCCAGGGAATCCTCAGAGTCCCTCAAGGGGCTCCAGGAGAGCTGGAATTGGGGACAAGGCCTGCAGGGACAGGACACAGGGAATGGCTTCCCAGTGGGAAAGGGGAGCTTGGGCTGGGATCTTGGGAAGGAATTGCTGTGTGGGCTGGAATTCCCAGATTTGCTGTGGCTGCCCCTGGACCCCTGGCAGTGCCCAAGGCCAGGCTGGACACTGGGGCTGGGAGCCCCTGGGACAGTGGGAGGTGTCCCTGACCATGGATGGGATGGGATGGGGTGGTATTTAGGGTATCTTCCAATCCAAACCAGTCTTGGATTCTGGGTAATGGCAGCTATGCTGTGCTGCGGAGCCCCTGTGTGGAAATCCAGGGATCTTTGGAAGTGTGTCCTTCCTGACACATTTCCTGTGACCTCACTCACTCCTGCAACTTTTCCAGTTTTCAGTTCCCTTCCAACCCAAACCATTCCATGGTTCTGTAGTTTTGTCTAACAGCCCAGAAGGGGCTGAGAGGGGAATTTTGGAGGATTTGACTTGGAGATCTTTTCCCTTGTACTGAACATACAAATCCCCAGGATTGAGGGTTGGGTTGTGCTGAGGCTATGGGCAGCTCTTCCTTGGGCTGGACCAGCCCCTCTTGGATGGGAGGCTGAGGATTTTGGGATTTGGTAATCCACCTTTCGTCCTGAAACATGGATAGAAAGGCCTAAATTGTATTTTGATGTGTTTGAAACATGGCTCCTGTGGACCCTGCACGGCTGCTCAGGGTGAGGCAGGGAAGGAGCATGAGCAGAATTCCTGGTGATTTTCTTTCCATGGAGCATCTTGCAAATTCCTCTTTCAATTTCACTTCACAGCTCCACAGAAGTCGATGACATGATCAGAAAATCCACAAACCTGCTGCTGACCCGGACCCTGAGCAACTGTTTACAGAATGTCATCAAGAGGAAAAATGTCGGCCTGACAGAGGTGGGATGAGGATTCCCTTGGGAATGGAGGGACTTGGGACACAGGGAATGGCTACCCACTGGGAAAGGGGACATTGGGGTGGGATCTGGGGAAGGAATTCCTGGTTGGGCTGGAATTTCCAGATTTGCTGTGGCTGCCCCTGGATCCCTGGCAGTGCCCAAGGCTGGGCTGGACATTGGGGCTTGGAGCACCTGGGACAGTGGGAGGTGTTGTGCTGCCTGAAAAGGCTGGCCTGGAAACAGAGACTGGGTAGAATAAAAGGAATAAAAAGGGATTTATTGAAAGGATCCAGCTTGGGCAGTGCAGGAACCCCTTGGGGCTACACCCAAGTCAAACCCACAAATGGGCACAAAATGGATCCTGGGCACGAGGCCTGACACTTTGATAGGTTTGGGTCCATCAGCAGATTGGAGTGAATTGTCCAATTCCAGCTGCAGGTGATGAAGCTCCATCCTCCTTGTTCCCTCTCTTCCCTCACTGCTGTTTCCACTCCTGGGCCTCAAATTTGTCCTTGGTGCCCAGCTGGAAAGGAATTGTTTTGTCTCCCTGCTCTGTGCAGAGAGCTCACCAACCCTTCATATGAAACCCAGAACTGCACATTAAAACAGCACAGAATGTGAAAAATAAAAAAGCTCAAACTTAAGGCATCAATTGGGGTTGGAATTAGATCTTTCCAAGCCAAACCATTCCTGGATTGTGTGATTCCAGGGCAGGGTGACAGGAGGTCCCTTGGAACTCCTTCAAGCACCTTTAGAGGTGCTGCTTTGGAGCATTCCATGAAATATTTGCTTGGAAAACAATGGGGCTGCTCAGTGTTGTACAAAGGAAGAAACTTTGGATTGTGGAAAAACAAAGGGGATTTTTTTCCTGCTGGTTGTGAATTTTGCCCTCTTTTAGTTTTGGGGAATATAATAAATCTGAATTAGAGGACTTCAGGGAAGATCAGAGAAGATCCAAGAGAGAAATGTGAGGGAATGGGGGAGCAGTCCTCGTTTTCAGGTGATGTTTGAGTGGTTCCAGCACATTGCTGCAGCACAAACCCCACTCTGGGATTTTCTTTCCATGGTCCATCCTTTTTTCTGTACAAAATCAAGTTTCTGATGATTTTGATCCATGTAAATCTGCAGGTCCCCAGGTCAGGTAGGACCTTTGTGTGCTGATATTAAACAAGGAGTTATTAATTGTTTACTTAATTATTGCGGCCTTGGGTGGTGTCAACCATGGCTTTCCCTTCCCAACTTTTTATTTCTCCCAGACATCCCACAGCTTCTCTGGACACCCTTTTCCAGTTTTTGCACCTTTCCAGTGTCTCTTTTCCTTCCCAACATCCAGGCTGCACCTCCCAAGGTGTCACCACCACCTTTCTGATGTCACCAGCACCAGCGCTGGGATCTTTGCGGCGTCACTTCACAATTTCTGCTCCTAAAAATCGCTGATGAATCCAATCCCCTTCACATTTGGGAGCGTTTCCAAACCCTCCCTGCACGGGAGGTGGCTCCAGACAGCCCCACCACGCTCCAGCAGTGAAGTGACACCAAGCCAGGGCGTTCTGCTGGCAGGGATCTGCTTACCCCACACCTGCCAGAGCCAAACCTCGTGGTTCCTTTGTTCAGGGCCCCTGTGATGCTGCTCGCTGTCACTCAAATTTGGGGTATTTTGAGGTTCAGTGGCAGCCAGGAGCCTCCTGATGCCTCCTGGCAGTTTTTTTGGGAAGCCCTGAGTGACAGCTCAATGTAGGGAAGTCCTTTCCAAAATAAAGAAATAATCACCTCCTGTGGTATTAGCGGCTGTCATGGGAAATGCTCCCCCCCTCCCCAAAATTATCTTGGATTTAGGTGTTGGTAAAGGAGGAGAGACTGGAGCCTGTAGCAAAGCTGGGGGTGTTTGCACAGCGTCAACTTTTCAGGCCAGGGCTGTGTGCAGTTGGCATCTCTTGCCCTGGCACAGTCCTGGCACCGGGGCTGAACCCTTGTGTGCCTTCCCAGCTGGTGCAGATCATCATCAACACCACCCACCTGGAGAAATCCTGCAGGTTCCTGGAGGAGTTCATCACCAACATCACCAACGTGCTCCCCGAAACCGTGCACACCACCAAGCTCTACGGGACCACCACCTTCAAGGTGAGCAGGGCAGGGGGTTTGTCTGAGGCTCCTGGTCTGGGGCTCCACCCAGGGTGGGGGCTGCCAGGGATCTGCTGGAGGGAGCCTTGGAGGCTGAGCCCGAGGATAATCCAGGCCTATTTTGGGAAGGTTGCGCCATCGCTTTGGGTTTGTCCTTCTCCTGTCGAGATCGTGGGAGGTTTTCTCCTTAACTCCCAGCCCTAATTAGCTGAAGGATTAAGGAGATTTTAAACAGAAGCCTGATAATTTATTTCTTGTTTAATTACTCACTTTGCTGTTGGAGTGCTGTGTCATGGACACCAGGCTCCTCTTCCACTCAAGAGAAAGATTTCCAGAATTTTTATTTCTTCATCTTTCCACTCCTTTTAGCATTATCCCCTAAAAATCAGGGCTGACAGAAACTCCCAGGTTTTTCAACCTTTAAATCCCACTCCAGGTGTGTTCACCCAGATGCTTTATGTGGGATTTGGTTGGGTCAAGTGTGGGGTGTCTGAGTTGTGTCTCATGGAGATCCAGAGGTGGGAAGAGCAGGAATGGGTTTGGTGAGGCTTTGCCTTTGGTAGCTCAGTCTCGTGTCTCCAGGGAAGTCCACCCTGGCATTATCCACCTGTTTGGGGCCCAAAGCTGAGTGTCCTGCCCTGTTCAGGCTCCTGAACCCCACTGGGTTGGGTGGGGTTTCCATAGGGGATGCTCCTCTCCTATCTCAGAATCATGGGATATTCTGGGATATTCATGGCATATTCCCAAGGATCCAGGCTCTGCTCTATCTCCTCTGGATTTGTCCTCAGGTGGACAATCCACCTCAATCCTGCCCTCCACAACCTGGTGGTCCTTGTCCCCAGCCCAGGGCTGCAGCAGCCTCGTGGTGTCCTCCTTGAACTTTAGGGTTGTGTCACCTCCCGGTCCAAAGGTTGGGTGAAGCTCCCACCCTGTGAGAGGGTGCTGGAGGCCCCATCCCATTTGGAGTCTCAGTGGTGTGCAGTCCCCATCCCATGTAGGATTTTTCTGGTGTGCAGCCCCTATCCCATGTAGGATTTTCCCAGTGTGCAACCCCCATTCCTTGTAGGATTTTCCAGGCATGTAGCCCCCATCCCATGTGGGATTTTCCAGGCGTGCAGCCCCCATCCCGTGTGGGATTTTCCAGGCGTGCAGCCCCCATCCCGTGTGGGATTTTCCAGGCGTGCAGCCCCCATCCCGTGTGGGATTTTCCAGGCGTGCAGCCCCCATCCCGTGTGGGATTTTCCAGGCGTGCAGCCCCCATCGCCTGTGGGTTTTTCCTGGCGTGCAGCCCCCACCCCACGTCGTGTCTCATTCCCAGGATGCCCGGCACGCCGCCGAGGAGGAGATCTACACCAACCTCAACCAGAAGATCGACCAGTTCCTGCAGCTGGCAGACTACGACTGGATGGCCCCGGAGCCGGGCAGCCGGGCCAGCGACTACCTGGTGGATCTCATCGGCTTCCTGCGCAGCACCTTCGCCGTGTTCACCCACCTGCCGGTGAGCCGGGCCCCCCTCCTGCCCCGGGGTGTCCAGGGAACCCAAACTCGCTGGGGTGTGCTGGAAACAGGGCCTGGTGCTGTCGTGGATGCGGGAAAAATTCTGTTTTTAAAGGAAGGTTTTTCACGTGTCGCCGCAAGTTGGGTAGCAGTAGGATTCTCTCAGTTATTTGCAAGTCTGATTTTTGTGGGATTGGGGCTCGATTCCACCCCACTGTGTACCAGCAGGATTGTAATTTATTCCGCACCTGTATTTTAGATATTTTATCTTCCAGTTAGTGGCCAGCCAGGATTTTTTTTCCCAGAAAATCCAGCCTATGGATGCTTTACTTGAACTACAGCTGCATTTCCAAGTGTTTGTCAAGTCCCTGATGCCTCCCATCCCAATATTGCTCCCTTGGAAGGCACCATATGTTTCCTTCTCCTCTCTGCTGTCTAAAGTCCCTGTGTTTATGCTGCTGTTGCCATCAGAAATGTGCTTTATGTTGCTTTTTGCAGTCGGCTGAGTGGTGTCTCATTGGTAGGAAAAATCCCATCACCAGGGAGGTTCTTTTTTGCTCCAGCAGCTTTTTTTTCTCCCCTAAATGGGATTTGTTCTGAGCTGTGTGGATGCACTCTCGGGATCAGCAGGTATTTTGAAACACCAAATCCCCTGAACTCTGCGGTTGTTCTAAAAGCAATTTCAGATCTTCCTTTCTTTACCAAACTAGGATTTATTTGCTGCTTTCACCAGCTGGGAATAAACAGGAAGGGAAGGTTTAATATTCCCCAGTGGCAGCTTCCTTCATTCTGTTCGTGCCCTGGGATTCTTCTCTCCTCTGGAAGGACATCTCAGCCCTCCAGAGCTGTTTGGGGGAGGTGTCACAGCCCCAAACTCTACACCCCAGGCCTGGCTCGTGTCTTGGGCATCCCTGTTGATGCCTGGTTAGGCTGACCTGGAAAGAGAGACTGGGTAGAGTAAAGGAATAAAAAGGGATTTATGGAAAGGATCCAGCTTGGGCAGTGCAGGAACCCCTTGGGGCTGCACCCAAG
>VXBQ01012286.1:174598-238996 GCA_013400175.1 Phainopepla nitens
GGCTGGGGGAAGTGCAGGAGCCACCAGCAGGTGCCCCATGATCCCTGGAAGTGGCCAGGAACCAGCTGGATGGGGCTTGGAGCACCCTGAGGTGGTGGGAGGTGCCAGGGTGGACCCTTGGGTGCTCTTTGGGGTCCAGCCCAGCCCATTCTGTGGTTCCATGGCAGCCAGAGGAGCTCCTGTGGGGCGGCGGGGGCCGGTGGCGTGTTCCCGACGGCACGTTAAGATTAATGGGTATTTATTTGAACAACCATTCCATTTCAGTAGCTCTTAATGAGTCCTTTGATAGCCAGTTCCTTAATTAACAAGGCAGCCTCTTGGCGTTTCCTCTCCCTAATTGGGAACAGATTGGGCGTTTCTAAACAAACGCTGCCGGCAGCGGGGCCGGGGCCGTCTCCGCAGGGGCTGCCCCGGGAATCCAGAGCCTCCCCTCCCTCCCCAGGGGTGGGATTTGGATGGGGAGAGAGGAGTTCATGGCTGATCTCCTCAAGTCCTCAAGGATTGACTTGGTGGGGATGGCCCATGGACTTTGGGCTTTGGGACTGCCCCTGGGAATCCAGAGCCTTCCCTCCCTGCCCAGGGATGGGATAATGCTGGAAAGAGAGGAGTTCATGGCTAATCTCCTTAAGTAGGATGGCATTGGTGGGGGGTAGCCCATGGACTTTGGGCTTTGGGACTGCTCTGAGAATCCAGAGCCTTCCCTCTCTGCCCAGGGATGGGATTTGGATGGGAAGAGAGGAGTTCATGATGGATCTCCTCAAGTAGGATGGACTTGGTGAGGGATATGGACACTGGACTTTGGAACTGCCCCGGGAGTCCTTAGCCTTCCCTCCCTGCCCTGGCAGGGAGGGTTGGGATGGGTAACGATTTTGGGTGGGTAATGATTTTGGGTGGGTAACGATTTCCAGAGGTTTGGGGCGGGTGATGATTTCAGGAGGGTTGGGGTGGGTGACGATTTCGAGAGGGTAATGATTTCAGGTGTGTAATAATTTTGATTTTTGAATGGGTAACGATTTTGGGAGGGCTGGGGCAGGGAACAATTTCGGGAGGGGAGTGATTTCAGGAGGCTTGGGGTGGGTAACAATTTCAGGAGGGTTGGTGTGGGTATTGGTTTTAGGAGGGTTGGGTTGGGTAAGGATTTTGGGTGGATAATGATTTTGTGTGAGCAACGATTTTGGGTGGGTTACGATTTTGAGTGGGTAAGGATTTTGGGATGGTTGGGGTAAAATAACTGTTTCAGATGGGTAACTATTTGAGTGGGTAACAAATTTGGGTGGTTAACGATTTCAGGAGGGTAGCGATTTTTGGTGGGTAATAATATCAGGAGGGTTCAGGTGGGTAGTGATTTCAGGTGAATAACGATTTTGGGTGGGTAAGGATTTCGGGAGAGTTGGGGCTGTGGCCGACACGTCCATGCCAGGCTCAGCTCCGTGCATCCCACCACCGGGCCGGCGAGTCCGGCTCTTCCAGCACTGCAGGAAAACTCAAAAAAAAACAACCAGGAAAAAAAAACCCAAAACAAAAAAGCCCCAACTCCATGGAGCGTAACTCCATCATAAATAAGCTCCAAAGGGCCGAGAGGGGCACGTGTGGCAGGAGGATGTGCTCGGTTCCTGCCAGCCGCAGCCGTTCCAGGCGGGAATACAAACAGCCCTCAGCCGCAGCGGCAGCTTATTAGCGCTGGTATATCCGCGGCTCGTTTGTCTCCTGTCAGCAGCAGCTGCTTATCCAGCAGATTTCCCGCTGTATTCCCGGGGAAACGGCCTGAAATTGATGTTCACAAGCCACGGCTGACTTTATAAGGAGCTGCTGTAACTCGTGGGGCGCAGGGGTGAGGCAGGAAAGGATTAAGTTGGGTCTTATTTATAAGGAGTGAAACTCGTAAATTGTACGAGGGTTTTAAATCTCGGTGCCCAGGGCAGGAGCTGCTGCTCATCCCTGGTGGTACCTTCTGTTCTCTGAGCAGACATTTAACACCGTGATTGAAACTCCTGTGGCATCTCTGAGTTCTCTGATAATAAATATAAGGGGAGAAAGGGATTCAGGCTTAAAAAGCAGGAAAAAAAAATTCTGTATACTTTTGCTTTTCTTCAGATAATACTGGATCAGAACTGTGAGGCATATGTGTTTTCTTTGAGAGGAAAAACTGAGTATTTTTAGGTGAAAAGAAAAGGTGAAAAGAAAAGATTTTTAGGTGTTTAAAACTCAAGAATAAAGGAAATAAAGGATTGTGTTCTCAGCTGGCCTGAGAAGATTCAGGTTCAGAGTAAGGACAGTGGACATTTGCTCCTAATCCCATGTGGAAAAGGCAGAAGGAGGGAAGGCTGAGCCAGAAACTGCTTCTGGGCTTGTTTGGATCCCTTTTGCCGTCTCTGCAGCAAGTGGGCTTAATTTGTGACTTTTCATCTCAATTGTTTGCTCTTTTTCACCCGCTCGTGGCGTCACTTCCCATTCACTCCCTCCTGACCAGAAATTGGTGCCCAGGGCAGGTGGGGGTCACCCTTCAGGTGCCTCCACAGGTTGATCTGACCCCTGCTTGGGGTGTGACAGGGTTGTTCCTCTGAAACTTTGGTCAGCAGGGACAGGAAACCTTCCTGGAATTTTTAACTTTGTGTGGTGTGGGAAAGGAGGGCCTGGACAGGCTGGAGAGGTGAGCACGTGGGAAGCTCGTGAAGTTCATCTTGAGAAGGGAGAAATCCAGGGAGAGACCAGAATCTCTCAAGGGGCTCGAGGAGAGCTGGAATTTGAGACAGGGCCTGGAGGGACAGGAGCCAGGGAATGGCTTCCCAGTGGGAAAGGGGAGCTTGGGCTGGGATCTTGGGAAGGAATTGCTGTGTGGGCTGGAATTCCCAGATTTGCTGTGGCTGCCCTGGATCCCTGGCAGTGCCCAAGGCCAGGTTGGACACTGGAGGTCGGATCCACCTGGGATCAAGGAATGTGTCCCTGGTGGGATTTTAGATCTAGCCCCAACCATTCCATGGATCACTTGGAGGTGAGAACCTCCAAGGATTCTCCAAGGGTTACAACCCTCTGTGAATTCCCCCTGATTTGGAGCATGAGCTGCTCCAGGGATTTCCTCCTGCTCTTCCAGGAAGGGTCAGGATCCCCGTACCTTGTCCTCAGCAGAGTCCCAGGGCTTGGCTGCAGAGCTTTGGTTTCCCATCTTCTGCTTCCATCTGGGGCATCTCAGTGACCCATGGAGGGGTTGAGGGCACTTGGAGCGTCCAGCTGGAGCACAGGAGGCTCAGGGGAGACTCAGCAGGATTTGCTCCTCCTGAAGGGCAGCTGTGACAGGGACAGGACCAGGGAACGCTGGAGCTGGGCCAAGGCAGGCTCAGGCTGGAGATCAGGGGAAGATTCCTGATCCAGAGGGTGCTAGGCACTGCCCAGGCTGCCCAGGGGATGGGCACAGCCCCGAGGCTGCCAGAGCACCAGGAAGGGCTGGACACCGCTGCCAGGGATGCCAGGGTGGGAATTTGGGGTTTCTGTGCAGAGTCAGGGGTGTGATCCATGATCCCTGTGGATCTTAGGATATTCCATGACTTTCTGAGCCCTGGCACAGGGTGGGATTGTTGGGGGGTCTGTGCAGGGCCAGAGGTTGGATCCACGATCCTGTGGGTCCCCCCCAGCTCAGGATATTCCATGATTCTGTCAAAACTCCTCAGCCACAGCAAAAACTCGAGTGTCTGTTGGAAGTAATGAAGAAAAATCACAGGCAGGCAGCGCAGTAAGTTCCGCAGCTTTCAGAGATGAGGAATTGGCACGAGCGGGGTTTTAAATAACGCAGCGTGTCAGAAGAGCACAAACAAATGATGAAAAGCAAAGGAAAAAAAACCCCAGAGCTCTGCTAAACTTTATGGTTGTCATGCTTCGTCTTCATTTTGGTGCAGGTGTTTGTTGGGAGGTGAGTGATGGACACTCCCGAGCCTGGGAGATGGAGCACCCTGCCCTGCAACGCACGGCTCGGCTCCTTGTTTAAATAAAAAACCCATTTTTCCCTCCTGCTGAAGATGGATGTGGCCTGAAGATCCAAACCAACTTTGCAGAGCTGGGAAGAAACCCTTCCCAGCACAGGCATCAAACATTGCCATGCCGTGATAACGAAACCGGTGATGCCGAGCTGGAGACACGGCGCAAATGCCGCGTTTAATCCCAGTTTAAACACGGCTTGTAAGAGCGGGTGAGAGCTCCTAAGCCACGCCTTGGTGTCAGGAAAGCGTGTTGAGAGTCTTTTGTGAGTGTTTGAGGAGATAATCTCCTGCTGGAGCTGTTTTCAGGGCAGCACCATGATCCCAGAGCTCCCTTGTGGCGTTGCGCACGCAGGCACCGGGATCAGTCCCTGTGGTGTCAGCCTGAGGGCTTGGCCAAAATCCCGCTCTTGTGCCAAAGGATTTCCCCGTTTTTATGGGTTTGGTTCCTCCTGCAGACCCACCTGCCTTAGAGAGGGTCAGGCTGTGGCTGGGAATGTCCAAGGTCAGGTTAGATGGGGCTTGGAGCAACCTTGGACAGGGAGAGGTGTCCCTGCCCGTGGGATGAGATGGGCTCTGGGGTCTCTGCCACCCAAACACTCCACGATTCCCTGGTAATCAGTGAGATGCTGTCGTGCCCATGTTAGGACACGATGAGAACTCTTTGAGCTCTGGGCAGCCCAAAGCTCTCTTGGACTGGATCTTCTCCCACCTGCACCCAGCGAGGCCTGACCCTTCCTCAGCCATGGGCACTTCCAGAGGGAAGTCCTTGGAAGGAGGCAGCTGTGACGTTCAGCACTGTGGGAAGAGCCCATTGCAGGTGGGACGCACTGAGGAGGCTGCGCTGGAGGAGTTCTGTGCTGATGGCTTTAACTGAGGAGGCTTGAGCTGCACTAGAGAATTGTCTGATGGCTTTAACTGAAGAGGTTTGGCTGAGCTGGAAAAGTTCTCTGGTGGCTTTAAGTGAGGACATTGGGCTGGTCTGGAGAAATTCTGTGATGGCTTTAACTGAGGAGGTTTGGGCTGATGTAGAGAATACTCTGGTGGCTTTACCAAGAACGCTGGGCTGCTCTGGAGAATTCTCTGGTTTCTTTAACTGAGGAAGTTTGGCTGGTCTAGAGAATTCTCTAGTGGCTTTAACTGAGGAGTTTTTACTGAGCTGAAGGATTCTTTGGTGGCTTTCACTGAGGGGGTTTGGGCTGGTCTGGAGAAGTTCTGTGCTGTTGGCTTTACTGAGGAGGTTTGGACTGGTCTGGTGGCTTTAACTGAGGAGGATTTGTTCTCTGGAGAAGTTCTCTGATGGCTTTGACTGAAAAGGTTTGGGCTTGTCTGGTGGCTTTAACTGAGTAGGATTTGTTCTCTGGAGAAGTTCTCTGATGGCTTTGACTGAGAAGGTTTGGGCTTGTCTGGTGGCTTTAACTGAGGAGGATTTGTTCTCTGGAGAAGTTCTCTGGTGGTTTAACTGAAGAGGTTCTGTTCTCTGGGGAAGCTCTGTGGTGCCTTGCTGCACCACTGGCCCTGACCCATGTCCGTTTGTCCTGCAGGGGAAGGTGGCCCAGACGGCCTGCATGTCGGCCTGCAAGCACCTGTCGACGTCGCTGCTGCAGCTGCTGCTGGAGGCCGAGGTGAGGCAGCTCTCGCTGGGGGCCCTGCACCAGTTCAACCTGGACGTGGAGGAGTGCGAACGTAAGAGCCTGACCCACCCTGTCCCGGCCGTGTCACCCATCCAGGGCAGGGCCTGCCCTGCCTCAGCCCCAGAGATTGGTAAAGATGTAAATCCAGCTGGCCCACGCCTAACATGGCTTTGGCCCACGAGTTTTAGGCATGGCAGATCAGCTCTGTGTATAAAGTGAGTTATTTATTGGCCAGAAAAGGTTTTAATCAGAGTTGCTAGAGGGTATGAAACAAAAACAATTATTAGTGCATTACATGGAGTTATGTGTGGCATTAAGGTATTATATTAGAATGATATTGATATTAAAATGATATTTATATTGGAATGATAATTGATATTGATACCAATACTGATATTTATATTTATATTTATATTTACACTGGCAAAAAAAATGGGATAGGTTAGGAATCAAATGGAATAGGATAATTAGGCATCAAAAGGAAAAGGAGAGATTGGGAATCAAATGGAATAGGATAATTAGGAATCAAAAGAATAAGGTAGATTAGGAAACCAAAGGAATAGGATAATTAGGAATCAAATGGAGCCTCCCACCCAAATGACCTTGGTGTACACAGAGTCCTTTCCCTCAGCCTCCAGAGGAGTTACCCCAAAGCAGCATCCCCAGTTTGGGGTAAAGTCCTACAGTTCTGCTGTGCCCCTTTGTGTTCGGGGTCCCAGGTCAGCTGTGTGGTCATGCCAAGGTCTGGGGGTGGTAGAAGCCCACAGAGCTCACCCAGAGCATCTTCAGCCCAGAAGATTCCAGGAGATCCAAGTTTTGCTCTTCCTTCTCCTCCTCAGTGCTATCTCAATGTTCTCCAGACCATCCCTACTTTCTGGGATGGAGTATTTTAAAAACAGGAGGAATCGGGGTGCATGAATCAAAAAGCAGTTTATTTATGGCTCTTTCTGAGAAGATGGGGCTGCCCCTGGATCCCTGACAGTGTCCAAGGCAGGGTTGGATGGGGCTTGGAGCATCTGAAGTTGATGTTCTTCACCGGTTCTGGTTCTCTCCCGGCCTCAGCCCTTTGTCCTCTCCACAGGGAATTTTGTCCTTGAAGCCTGGAGCCAGGCTGGGAGAGGTGGGAATGTTCCCCTGGAGAAGGGAGAAATCCAGGGAATCCTCAGAGTCCCTGAAGGGGGCTCCAGGAGAGCTGGAATTTGGGACAAGACCTGGAGGGACAGGAGGCAGGGAATGGCTTCCCAGTGGGAAAGGGGAGCTTGGGCTGGGATCTTGGGAAGGAATTGCTGTGTGGGCTGGAATTCCCAGACTTGCTGTGGTTGCCCCTGGATCCCTGGCAGTGTCCAAGACCAGGCTGGACATTGGGGCTTGGAGCCACCTGGGACAGTGAGAGGTGTCCCTGCCATGGACGGGGTGGGATGAAGATGCTCTTTAAGGTCCATTCCAACCCAAACCCGTCTGGGATTCTGGGGTTCTTGGATTCTGGGATTCTGTGGTGCTTGGCAGAAAGATGAGGTTGTGATGGGACTCCTCACCTGCTCTTTAAATCTCACCCTTCCTTAAATCTGTGCTTTTCTGGCGTGTTCAAAGCACAGAAAATACAGTTAATTCATTTTTTATTAATTTTCTGATCTTCCAAAGGGAAGCTGTTGTAGAACTGAGGAGAAAAAATTAAAGATTTAAAAATTAAACAGGCACCAAGAGCCAAATCTTCCATGTTTTCCCCATGGAAACAACAGCAGCATTTCTGGTGTAGAAGAGGTGAAAAAAGCAGAGCAGCCACGTTATAAATACCCTTTTAGATTGCTTCTGATGAGAGAAACCTGGGAAAAATCCGAGCTGTTTTCCATGGCTTTATCCTGGTGGGACCACAGAGTCTCCAGCTGGAGAAATCCTCGGGGAGATGCAGGGCACTGAGTGGTCAGGGAGAGCATCCCTTGGTTCTCCCGGCTGGAAGGTGCTTCCCAAGACGTTGGAAGGTGTTTGGGAGCAGCTTTCCATGGATTTGAGGGCTTGGATGGCAGGAGTGGCTCCAGGGAAGGGCTGGAGGTGGATTGGGGATGTGTTGGTTGCACTCCTGCAGCCAGGAGAGATTCTCTCACCCCCTTTTAAACCTGGCCCAAGGCACAGCTTAAATGAACTGCCTTGAAAAACTCAGTGGGACACATCTCGTCGTGCTTCAGTTTAGGAGCCACTTCTGGGTTAAAAAGAAGCAAAAAACCAACCCTGGAGAGGGGAAAAATTATCTATTTGAGAAGGTGATGCGTTTTTCAGGAAAGGCATTTTTTTTTTCAGAGGGTCTCTTGTCTTCCAGAATGCATCCATAATCCAAGATTTAACAATGCAATGGGATTTTTTAATTCCTACACGCCCTGCTCTGCTCTTCTTGAAGTGATAAATTCATATAAAAATATATAATTTGATAAAGATACAATTTTTCCATCTCCCCTCTACCTCAGATGCGGTCGAGATCAAATGTAACAACCCAGATTTGGAGGTGACAGCCCAAAAATCCCAAAGAAATGGGGCTGTTCTCACTCCTAGGAAGTGTTTCCCTTCTCCATAACAGGTTCCAGCAGTGGTTGAGGGGCTTTTACAACCCTCAGATCATAAAATGAGCAATTCCATAATCTCCAAAGTCTTTTAACTGCTGCTTTATGGGAAATTAAAAGCACCCTAAAAATTTACATTTCAAATTCCATTAAATACCCTATTTTTTAGTCAGCTCCTCTGCTGGGGATCAGCCAGGCACACACACCCAGATGTCTCTGCTGTGGTGAGGAATTCTCCTCAGTCCCAACAGATTGTCCCAAAATGTGCTCACACGGATCCCACACTTCCCCACCTCCTTCTTGGCTGCCTTATCTGGCTTGTGGGAATTTCCCACCTGGAAATGCTGGGATTTGGGGGAAATGCTGCCGGGGTTTATCCATGATGCTGGAGTCATGATCCGAAGGACTCCCAGATGTTCTTCCTACGTTTGATCCGTCAGGGATTGGGGTTTGTGGTGCTGGAGTTGGGATATCCCTGACTGGTGTCAGTCCTGCTGCAGTGTGCCAGGAAAAACCTGGATTTTGGGGGAAAAAATGGGAAAAAAAGGTTTAAGCAGAACAGATCAGGGGAGGAATGTCTGCCCCACAGGTGCTTATCTTTGGATGTGGGATCCACATTGGATTTGAGGAGACCCTGAGGGGCTGGAGAGTTCCTGAGGGAGCTGGGAAGGGGCTGGAGAGTTCCTGAGGGAGCTGGGAAGGGGCTGGAGAGTTCCTGAGGGAACTGGGAAGGGGCTGGAGAATTCCTGAGGATCTGGGAAGGCTCAGCCTGGAGCAAAGGAGGCTCAGGGGGGCCCTTGTGGCTCTGCACAAGTCCCTGCCAGGAGGGGAGAACTGGGGGGATTTGGGATCTGCTCCCAGGGAACAGGGACAGGACACAGGGAATGCTTCCCAATGCCAGAGGGCAGGGATGGATGGGATATTGAGAAGGAATTCCTGCCTGTGAGGATGGGCAGGCCGTGGCACGGGGTGCCCAGAGGAGCTGTGGCTGCCCCTGGTTCCCTGGAAGGACCCAAGCTGGATCCCCAACCTGGCCTTGGACACTTCCAGGGGTGGAAATTCCACAGCCTCTTAAGCTGAGGGTGGGATGGACACAGCTCACATTTGCTGGTGTTGGTGTTCAATGACCTGAGAACTTCATACCTGCCAGGACACATCCACTGTGCACCTCGGGCTCGGCTGTGGGAACCTGTGGAGATCCGTGACCTGACTCCTAAGCCAGTCCTATGGATTCCGTTCCAAATTTCTTGGCAAAGAAATCTCCAACATCCTTCTAAAGAGGTTCCTTTTCTTCAGCTTGAGAAACATCTCATGATCAGCCCCTGAGGAGTCCCTCCCTGGGGCTGTGGGTGCTCCTCGGCCCTGCCAGTGTCCCATGGCTGGGACCACTCCTTTCCCCACAGTGACAGCACTCCAGGCCCATCTTTGTTCCATCAGAGGAACGATTGATGGCGAGGGAGAGAAGTTTTTCTTTAATCTGACCCAGTTCAGAGTGTTTTGGGTAACTCCTCCTTCTTCCCACAGCTCTCTGAAATTACCCAGATGGAAATGAGCTCTGAGAGCTGTAATGGGGAACAGCTTCGGAGCGGGGTTGTGTGGGAATGGTGTGGGAGAAGGAGAAGCTCAGTATGGAAACTGGGTGAAGGAGAAGCTCAGTGTGGGAACTGGGATCTTCCTTCTGTTCCTCTTGCCTCAATTCCTACCCAGCATGTCTCACTTTTTCACCTGGGATCTTCTCCAGAGTCCATGCATGGATTTGTTCTTCAGTTTCAACGTCCTCAAGGTGTCACTTTGTTCTTGTGGATAGGGAACAGGAGTTCCCATCACTTGGCTTTTCTAGGAGAACCTTCCAAGGCTTTATCCAAGGAGGTCCCATCACTTGGCTTTGCTAGGACAGCCTTCCAAGGCCTTATCCAAGGAGGTCTTAAAATTTCTAGGACGTTCTTCCAAGGCTTTATCCAAGGAGATCCCATCACTTGGCTTTTCTAGGAGAACCTTCCAAGGCTTTATCCAAGGAGGTCCCATAATTTCTAGGACAGCCTTCCAAGGCTTTTCCCAAAAAAGATGACTTCAAGATCTCCATCCTTCCTTGAGGAATCCTGAGATTCTCCAGATCTTATCCATGGCCACGAGCAGACTGGTCCATGTTCCCTTCCCTGGGAGCTGCTTCAGCCTCCATCTCAGAAGTACCATCAGGAATCCCATGTAATTCAGAGGAAATAGACTATTTTGTCCAGCCATTTGAGGGATGAAGTCACGGGCTGGGTCCATTTTCACTGCTCAAGGCCCCGTCCCTGCGTGGGCAGCCGCGCCAGGGGCACAGGGAGATCCCCCCGTTGGCTGTAATTAATTAACTTACAGTGGATGTCTCTTTTCTGCCATGCCTTTGAACTCTTTATTCTTTGTCCATTCTAAAGGGCTTAATGGTTCCTGTTCCTTGATTCTTTCATCAGTGAAATGTTTTGGAAGAGAGGTTGGAGTCCCCCTGTGACCTGCCCTGGGTGGCCCAAGCCTGTAGACCTTGCAAAGACATTACTTTTTTGGCCTGAACACAAACCCCTCAAACCTTTAGCCTGGCTAAATGCTCTGTACAAACAGCCGCATACTGATCTGCTCTATTCTCCAGTGATTTTCTGCTCAAGGGGCTGCTCTGTAGGTTGCTTGCTATGTTTGCCACTTGCCTTGGTGGTGAAGGCTGCACAATAAACCGATCCGACAGTACCGAGGCCAACACTGCGCTTGGTTGTTCCGAGAAAATTATCCTGAAATCTGCTTGAAGAGATTAAACCCAAGAAGAACTGGCTGTGTCTCTCCTCTAAAGCCCCGCTCCTGTCTTTGTTTCTCCTTTTTTTGCTCCGAGACTTTGTTCATTCCTCCTTCAGAATGGGTTGGTGGCATTGGTATGTAAAGTGTGAGCTGTGATTACAGGGAGGTGCAGCTCCTCCTCCAGCAGCCCAGGGGAAGCATTGCATTCATTCCTCCAAAGCTGCAGCTTTCCCAAGTGTCTGGGCCGAATTCCTGGTCTCATTTCTTCTGGGATATGAAAAATATCGGCTCCTGCATCATTTCTTCTCGGACACAAAAACATCAGCTCCTACATTATTTCTTCTCGGACACAAAAATATCAGCTCCTATATAATTTCTTCTGGGTCACAGAGAATATCAGCTTGGATGTCATTTCACTTCAATCACAGAATCCCAGAATTGTAGAATTTGGATTGGAAAGGACCTTAAAGACTATTTTGTCCAGCCATGGGGAGGGGCACCTTGCTCTGGAAGGTTCCAGAGCTTCGTTAATTCAGTGTTGATGAATCTCTTGATGAGAATTGCTGTTCAATTAAGAGTTAGCTCAATGTGTGACCATCCTAAGTTTTGAAGTGTCACTCTATAACTCTTCCGGCTTCATCCAGTGGCTTCCTTAGGAATCACAGATTGGCTTGGGATGGAAGGGACCTTAAAGACTATCTCCTTCCAGCCATGGGCAGGCTCACCTTTCTCTAGAAGGTTCCAGAGCTTCGTTAATTCAGTATTTTGATGAAAACTGCAGCTTAAATCAGTGTTGGCTCAGTGTGTAACCATACTAAGTTTTGAGGGGCAGTGTCACTCCGTAACTCTCCCAGCCTTCCTCCAGTAGGTTCCTTAGGAATCACTGATTAGTTTGGGATGGAAAAGATCTTAAAAGCCATCCAGTTTGGGATGGAAAAGACCTTAAAACCATCCAGTTCCAAACCCCTCAATGGGCAGGGGACCATGGGAAAAGACAATGGGCAGAGACAGCTAAAAGTGAGCTGCTAAGGAGCAGCCATGTCTTGGGGTGAAATCTCTTTTGGGATGAAGTCTGTCTTGGGATAAAATCTGTTTTGGGATGAAATCTGCCTTGGCATGGAATCTGTCTTGGGTTGCTCACAAGCAGCTGACAGTGGTGATAAATTCACCAGCCTTGTGAGAACATTCACAATCACAGGCATTTTCTCATGAGGATTTGAAGTTCATGCTTTGGGGAAGATCTTAAATTTCCCAACTCTGTGTGTGCTCCTAAATAGATGCTGAACAGCTGCGAGGCCCTTGATCCAAAATAGAAACTAGCTTTCCTCACAGTCCTTCCAGGGTTTCTTTTCCAGGATTTCTCCAAATGTAATCAGGAACATGAGGTGACCCCATCCTTGGAGAGTAGAGCATCATGGTTGGGTTCCTTAACCCAGGGACATCTCCGGCCCTGATCCACCCAGGGGAGTTTCACCTCTTGAGATGGTGCTCAAGCACCATTTCTCACTTCCAAACATTTTTATTTTCTCAGGTATTGTGCTTTTCCAAAATGGGGTGTTTTAGGATTGATGTGGCTTTCGGGATAATTGTTCCAGATGGGACAGTGGAGTGTAGAGGGAGTGTGTGAAGATGATTTATCCCTTGCAGATCAGAGTCAGATTGGGTTGATCCTCCCTCCCTGCTGGCTCGGGCAAGCTGCAGTCAAATTTTATAGCAAACCTACATTAAAATGCTTTTGCAGTTAGGATTAATTCAAACAGTTTTTGAGGGGCACATGTGAAGACAGTTTGGGCTCCTTGCACCTGGAATATTGTGGGATTGGTCAGTGGAATTGGCTGGAGCTGAGCAGCTCTAATCTCAAGCAATCATGGAATGGTTTGGGTGGGAAGGGACCTTAAAGATCATCCTGTGCCATGTTCTGCCATGGCAGGGACACTACCACTGTCCCAGGTGGATCCAAGCCCCAATGTCCAGCCTGGCCTTAGGCACTGCCAGGGATCCAGGGGCAGCCACAGCAAATCTGGGAATTCCAGCCCAGCCCTTCCTCACCCTCACAAAGAAGAGGGAAAAGCTCCCTCCTGTTCTTCCCTGTCCACTTCCATCCTGTGCAAAACTCCAAAGGCACCACCGTGGATGGTTCCTGCTGACTTTAGCTTGTGCTTTTTCTATCCAAAACCTAAATATTACCAGTCACGTCCATAGTTTCTCTTCTTATTATTTTTTTTTATTACTCCTTTTGACTCATAACTTCAGATAAAAGCAATGATTTCCCAGCTGTGTTTGCTCTTGTCCTGCAGCAGTTGTCACTTGAGCGATCACTGCAAAGATGAGCGATAGTTTCAATCTCAAAGCTCTTCTGGCATCTGAGACTATTAAAAAGCAGAGTCTGAGAAGTGTCCCCTGTGCCCCTGGAGGTGCCTGTGTCTGGCTTGAAGGATGTTCCCCATCCCAAGGTTTTAATAGAAGGTGGAGCAAGGGAGCTGATTGATAACCCTGCGTTACTTCCCCGAAATGAGGGACGGGGCTGGATCCTGGTGTTCCGCTCATTAATCTCTTCTTGTTAGAGCCAAGGGACTGTTCTGTGATTGGGCTGCTCTAGGAGAGCTTTGGAAACGGGAGTGTGATGATTTACGTTCCTGATTTTGTGGCATTGGCTTGGAAATAGGAAAACTTTTGGGAGGACGAGTGTTTGAGGCGAAGACCACCTGACATGAAATGGCTTTGTCTGTTGGTACCTCTCATTAGTCATGGAGACAAAAGGCAAAATCCTCCTTCCACGTTGCCCAGCCATCCCTGATCCTCATCTTTGCGGAGCTTTAGGAGCTGTTGGAGGGCTCCAAAACCAGAATAGATGGGCGATAATGGGCCGTGTAACTGAAAAATCTGTACTTGGTGTCTATTTTCCCTCCTTTCTCCCTTTTTGCCATCACACCTGGCTTCATCCCAAGGAAACATGTCATTCCTCCAGCACTTTGGTGCCCGCAGTAGCCACACAATTCAACTCTAGGGAGATGCTCCCCCTTGAGCCTTTGGTGCCGTTGAGTTGTGGCCTCACAAACCAGGTCCCCTCAGTGCCGAGAGGGTGAGAGGAGAGCAGAGATGAAGCTGTAACTGCAGAGGGTGAAAATGAAGTGAAGTTGGGCAGAACCAACCTCAAAAGACGCCCTGGCGTCGGCTTCACGAGCATTCCCAAGAAAAAGCTGCTAAATGCCATGGAAGAACCAAGGTCCTCTAACATGGAGCCATTCATGAAGCCCCTTCAGCAGTTTTAGGTTTGGTTTAGAGAAATGGATTAGGAGAAAAAAATGAACAACCAAAGTATGAAATTTTGGCCAGATTAGGCTGGAAGGAGATAAATGTGGCCTTGGGAATATTCTCTTTGCTTTAGAAGCCAACGTTATTCAGTTGTCAGATGTCTTCATCCACCAGAAATAAAAATGCCACCCAACGGCCGCGGTTCTCTGCATTTGGGCTGACCAAGAGGAGCCATCACCAGATCATGCAAATAATCTGCTGCCTGATAATTAATGACGCGGCCAGGCATATTTTTTTGATGAATGCTCATGGAGCCTGGTGACAGGCGTGAAATTAGAAAATTCCTTCAGCGCCCTAAAATATAAATAGCTTTCGGAACTGAAAAGAGTTTCACAGCTGAAGATTTTATTGTGTTGAGAGGAAAAACTTTTCCACCCCCATCCCCCCCTTTCTTCTGGGCGAGTTGTTTGTCCGTTCACAAAACAAATACTCTGAAGCCCAGTGCGGCTCATGGGAATAAATTTCAGGTCGAATTAGTACAGTTTCCTTGCTGTCAGGATGGTGGAATTAATGGTGTTTTGATGACACGAATTTTGAAGGGCGAACAAAGGCGCTGAAGGGAGGGAGACATGACTCCTTAGAAGCGCGGTCCTCCTCTCCCCCAGCCTCTCTTGTCTTCCCTGTCATCCGTCTGCCAATCTCCCTGTCCATGGTTAGTTAAAGGCGCTTTTTATCCTCTTTTCTTTCCCACAGAGTTTGCCAGATCCGGCCCAGTGCCTGGGTTCCAAGGGGACACGCTGCAGTTGGCCTTCATCGACTTGAGACAAGTAAGTCTTTGTGTTTTTGTTTTTTGTTTTGCTTTTAAGATGTGTGACTGAAGACCATCAGGTCTTAAGGGAAGGGAGAGGAGGGGAAACGGCGTCAGTGATTTACGCCAGAGACCTATATTTCCCCCCTCCTCCTCCTCCTCTCGAAGCCACCTCCTCACCGAGCGCTCCTGGAGATGGTGTAGGTGAAAAGGGCTGGTGGAAGGGGACGAGGAAGAAAGCCAGGCCTGACCCTGGCCAACGGGGCCATTGTGCTGCTGTTGGCTTCTGCGGCCACGGCACAGAGGGCCCGCGGCGACTCCGCGGCCGATGCCGAGCAGGTGCTGGGAACAGAGGGAGCAGTGATGCAGAGCCCGCCCGCCTCGGGGACCTTTGTTCCCAGAGAATGCCCACGGAGGCGTTTGCGAGGGCGGAAGAATTTGCATTCCCCTGTGTCCGTGCCCGTTTGTGTCCCTCTCCGTGTCCCTCTCTGTGTCCCTCTGTGGCTTGGCCACCCCCCCTGCCCCTGGCCAGGAATGACAAAGTGGCTCTTGGGGAACATGGTTGGGGAAGGCTCCACCCATCGGTGGCCACCTCTGGAGGGGGCCCCGTTGGAGCCAAGTTGACCATAGCAGGTACTGAGGCCTTTGTGGGGCTTGGCAGCCAATTTTGGGAAAAGGGCCATTCTGGGGAGTCATTTGTTTGGGGAGAAATGGGCATTATTGATACACTAGGCCGGGGGAGAAGTGAGGTGGTCCTGTCATCTCTTGGCACTGAAGATGGATGGGTTGGAGAGAAAGTCTGAATGAAGTAAGACTCAATGACTGATGCTTCTCTCCTATTAAAACAATCTTTTTTTGTCTGTTAAACCCCCCTGGCTTTGTCCCTGCTGCCATCATGATGCAGTGCCTCTTGTTCGCGGGGTTGACGTCGTTTGCATTCTGAAAACTTTCGGGTGCCGAGGGTATTTCTTAAATCTGCATAATCCCTTGTATCGATGATCTTGCCCCTGCCTCTGATTCGTGCTGGAGCTGCTTTCAACCCGCCAGGGTTTGAGAACTCCTCAGAATCCAATTGATGTGCGGGGAGCCATCTGTCATCCCATGACACTTCTGTTAACTTTAATAACATCAGGACGCCGCTTTTCGGGCCCGGGCCCGCCAGGAACTGCCAAATTTGTTTGCGAAAAATGGTCCCAGCAGCTCCATGGGAGAGGTGTGCGTTATCAGCGGGCTGTGTTGACACTTTTATCTTCATTAGCTCCTTGGCACTTTATTGACTGCGGCGCTCGCCGCGCCCGCAGCCTCCTGGGCCTGAGGAAATGTGGAGGCCTTGGGCCTTGTCCAAGCGCCAGGCCGTGAGTGGATTCGGGGATTTTGGAGGGGGAAGCTGGGGCTTTTGGAAGAATGAAGCGCCTGAAAACAGCTCGGTGAGGTCGAGCCAGTGAAACAAAGTATGAAGGAGCCAGTGAAACATTTGTGTGATTCATGAGTGCAAACCCCAGCTGGAGTGAGGAGGAAGAGGAACGGGAGCCTCCTCAGTCCTTCGTCCTCTGTCCGATGGGTGCCTCTGGACACGGAGGTTCCGTCTTTGTTTCAAGAGGTGCTCCCACATTTTGTTCTTGCATTTAAAAACAGCAGCACCTCTGAATCTCTAAGCCAAGTTGGATTGGAGGACCTTGGGGCTGTGGGAGGCATCCCTGCTCGTGACAGGGAGTGGCACTGGATGATCTTTGAGATCTCTTGCCACCCAAACCATTCCAGGATTCTGTGAATGTGCTGGGAGAAACGGGAGATACGAGTTCCAGGTGAAGGTGGGCAGGCCTGGATCTCCAGGATGATGATTGATGAGGGGAAGAACAAGGTGTTGTAGAGATAATGGAGAAGAGCTGACCCGTCCCTGACTTATCCAGTAGATGTTAGACATATCCAGTAGATATTAGACTTATCCATGAAAAGATGAGGCAGTTCCGACTTCCTGGTCCCGTCGATGACCTGATCTGGTGGCATGTTGGAATGTGTCACCAGACTTCCAAGGCTCCCAGCCCTTCTTGTTGGGCTGCAGCTCCAGCCGGGAGCAGGGAGAGGTGGGAAGGTCATGGAGGAAGATCTTTGATTGTTCTTCAACTTCTCTTTAAATTTTTCTTTTTGGACTTGGCATTCTTTGTCCTTTAAGCCATGATATTAAACTGAAACAGAGTAGATTAAATGGGATGTTGGGAAGGAATTCCTTTCTGTGAGGGTGAGGTATGGAGCCCAAGGCCTCCCAGATTTGCTGTGGCTGCCCCTGGACCTCTGGAAATGTCCAAGGCCAGGCTGGACATTGAGGCTGGGACAATGGGAGCTGTCCCTGTCCATGGCAGGGAGTGGAGTGGGATGAGATTTGAAGTCCATTCCAACTCAAACTATTCCATGATTCTGTGAAATGTCACCACAATATTGATTTAAATGGAGTGACCTTGCTGGGGGAAGGAGGGAGGAAAACTGTCTGGGCAAAAATTCACCAAGGTAGGGAAACTGAAGGGATTTCCCTTCCCAACATATTTCACTATGAGCTGTTACAGAACATTTGTAAATCCAAGAAAATTTTCACAGTAATGGGGGATGATTAAGGAAATGACCCAAATTAGTAAAATACGCAGTGGTAGGAAAATGTGGTGACTTGGTTTGTGCCTTGGTACACATCCTTGTAGTGGGAAATAAACCCCAAAAAGATGTCACTGCTCAAAGGCATCGAAGTTTGTCCTTGTTCAGAGCAACAGACTCAAGTTTAGAACATCAAAATCCTGGTTTTCCCCTCAAGGAAATCGGGAGCAATTCCATCCCTGTCTGGAAAAGAGGAAGAGTCAATCCCAGAGAATCCAAATCACTATTTTGAGCAGGCAGAAATGTAAAATGGGGCTTGATTTCCTATTCTGGGATCATTGTAAATCCATAAATACCCTGAATGAAGTCATAAAGGAAGCCAACTCCCATCTCAAGTCCTTCTGTAGGAGTGAGACTCAAATATTTAAGGTTTTACAAGGAAGGAATATTTGCCTTTCCTTCTTCCAGTTTAAACTGGAATTCTAAAATACTACTGTATTTTAGAAATCTGAAATAAATTTAGTCCCATAAATGGAAATTTGAAACAATCAACCCCTCTGGATCCTCACCGAACACCCCTGAATGTCCAAACACCTCTGGAGATCTCCAGGTGCTCTCAGGTCATTCCCAAGCCTGCGCTGGAATCATTCCCTGCTTTCCCCGCAGCTGGAAGTATTTTCATTTTTGGTTTTCACGGGTTTGTTGTGAGGAGGTTGGTGCAAGAACAGGGTTTTGTGCTGGTTTGTGAGGTCCCTGCAATCCCTGGCCATCTCTCCTAGAAGCCAGATCAGCGCTCGTGGCCGCCTTCCAAGGAAAATTTGTCTCCAGCACTTGAGGAATTTCACTCTGGGCTCCAGGGAGGGAACATACTCAGAGATTAGAGCTCCCTCCTCCTCCCAGCCTCTCCTGCTGCCCAGTGAATTATAAATCCTGAGTGCTGAATTTCCTCTGCACGTGCCAGCCTCAGCTCTGAGGGGTGTTTGGACCAAGGCAGGTGGGAACCACAGCTGGGCTGAGGCACCTGCATGTCCAGGGGATGGGGACAGGGCGGTTCCACTCTTCTCCCCCAGTATTTTCCAGCTTTGCTTTGTGCAAACTCGGTGGGTTTGAGTTTCAGCACCAGCTCCTCCTCAAACCCCACCAGTGAGGTAGAGACAGGCAAGGTCAGGCTTAGGTGGGATCTTGGGAAGGAATTCCCGGCTAGGCTGGAATTCCCAGATTTGCTGTGGCTGCTCCTAGATCCTTGGAATTTTCCAAGGCCAGGTTGGATCCACTTGGGACAGTGGGAGGTGTCCTTGCCCATGGATGGGGTGGGAATGGGATGGGATTTAATGTCCCATCCAACACAACTCCATGACTGCTACTGCTTGTCCCATGTATTTGTGTGGATTTTCCCTGTGCTGGGATCCAGCTGTGGTTGTTGTGGGATCTTGCTGGACCCTGGCCAGCTCGGAATGGGAAGCCTCCCTCTGATATGTTCATTTTTCTCTTATTAGCCCTGATAGAGACACTTAATAAAAGAATGATCCCCTCAGGGACACAATTCCCTTGCATCACTGCTCTGGATGGAATCATGGAATGGTTTGGGTGGGGAAAGACCTTAAATCCCATCCCATTCCTCCCTGCAGGGGCACCTCCCACTATCCCAGGGTGCTCCAAGCCCCAGTGTCCATCTTGCCCTTGGGCACTGCCAGGGATCCAGGAGCAACCATAACTTCACCCCGGTTTCCTCTCTCCCTCCTGCACTGTGTGCAGTCACCAGATGTTCCCGTTTTCTCCAGTCCCACACCTTTCTATCTAAAAATAAGAATATAGAGGAGCAAAGCTGCAGCGTGAGCTCTTCCCTGAGCCTCACATTCCAGAAGCCCAGATTCCTGGGCTCCGTGCCTGGTTTTAAGGAACCGCCTGCTCCCTTGGAGAGAGCAGCGAGTGTGAGGTCACTGTGGGAGCTCCAGCAGTGCTGGGATGGTGGGCACATCCAGCCTGGCTTCATATCAAACATCAGCTGATCAGTCAGGAGTGTGGAACCCCCTCTGGATTGGTTGCTGGCTGCTCTAAAGGCACTGGAAGGCCTGGAATTCACAGAATCCCAGAATGCCCAGGTTGGAAGGGACCTTCAAGACCATCAAGTCCAAGCCGTGCCCAATTCCTCACCCAAACCCTGGCACCCAGTGCCACATCCAGGCTTTGTTAAACACATCCAGGGACGGTGACTCCAGCACCTCCCCAGCAGCCATTCCAGAACTTTATCACCCTTTCTGTGAAGAACTTCTTCCCAATATCCAACCCAGATTTCCCTTGGTGCAGCCTGAGGCTGTGTCCCCTCGTTGTGTCAGTGCTGCCTGGAGAAAGAGCCCAAGGCCAGCTGAGCACAGGCACCCTGCAGGGAGTTGCAGAGAGTGCTGAGGTCAGCCCTGAGTCTCCTTTTCTCCAGGCTGAACAGCCCCAGCTCCCTCAGGGTTTGTGTTCCCAGCCCCTCACAGCCTGGTTGTCTCCTCTGGACGCAGTCAAGGCTCTCAAGGTCCTTGTGCCAGGCACTGGAGCAGCTCCCCAGGGAATGGTCACGTTCCAGAAGGAGCTGGGACAGTACTCCCAGAGATGCCCAGGGTGGGATTTTTGGGGTGTCCTGGGCAAGGGAAGAAGCTGGACTCCATCTCAGAGGATCTATTTCCGCTCAGGACAGCCCATGAGATGTAGCCCTGTCTCCTGCTGCTTCCATGTGCTCCAGGCCTTCCATTCCCAGGTGGTGGCTGAGGATGGAATGAGACCTTGGGAATTTGGGCTGAGCCCTTAGGAATTTGGGCTGAAGGTGCCCTTGGTGTGACACTGGTGGCTCTGGCCACCTCTCAGCTCTGTCACCATTCTGGTGGTGGGAAGGTGGAGCCAGTCCCTCCAGTCACTCCAAGGCAGCTTCCAGGATGCCCTGAAGGTTCAGTCCCACCAGGCAGGGAGCTCTGGGTTGTTTTTTTAACTTGCTTTTGTATTTTACAGTTAAATGTGGCTCCCCAGCCCTGTGAGGTCAGGAGATGTTTGGGGAGCAGAGCGAAAACGAGACTTTGGGTGAGCCCAGAGCCATCCCGCTCAGCAAACTGGTTTGGCTGATCCTTCCCAGCTGGTTTTGCTGGGAGATCCAGCAGAAGCTGAGAAGCACACGGGGGGGATGATCAATTCCCCTAGCTCTCCCGCCGAGGTGTCTCCTCCTGCATGTCCCTGCTTGCGTCTCCAGGGCTGCTGCTGGGAGAGCAGCTCCCGCGCCCTGGTTGCCACGTTAGTCACTGGATGCAGGAGGGCAGAGATGAAAAGGTGACTCACGGGGGGTTTTCAGCTCGTTTCAGTCGTTGGTTTTCATCTCCAAATTGTTCTGTTGGCTCCAGCCTCCTTCCCCCACTGCCCTGCCCGGCCTCAGCCTCAGATCTCGGCCATATCTTGGAATTCCTCGCTCTGCTCCGGCCAAAGAGGGCTCTGAGCTCTGGGTTTTGTCCAGGGAAGCTGCTCCTGGATCCCCAGGAGAGTGCTAGGCCAGGCTGGACACTGGGCTTGGATCCCCTGGGGTGGTGGGAGGTGTCCCTGCCCATCCCAGAGGGCTGGAACTGGATGATCTTTAGGGTCATTCCAACCCAACCCGTTCCATGACTTCATGATTTTGAGAAGCCAGGTTGTGCTTTTGGGTTTCTGCTCACGCCCTTTACAGGAGACATTTGGAAAAACGTGGGGAAATGGCAACATTTGCATTTTGTATCTTTTCTACTTTATAATCAGCACAGACTCAGTCAGGTTGGGAAACACCTCCAAGATCATCAGCCTCTCCCATTCTCCCTGTTCTCCTGCATCCTTTACTCCTGTGGATCATGCTTAACAACACTTTAATTCTTTAACCCCTTTTTCTTTTTCTGTGGCCTCTGCCACATTGTCCTGCCTAGCCCAGTGATCCAAAGCCCTTTTCCAGCTCTGGATCCCTGCCTGCAGCTCCCAGACGTGCCAAGGGAAATGCTGCATTCCAGAATTCCCTGAATCTTTCCTGGCAAACTCCTTGAGCACTCAGGAAGCAGAGGTGTGAAGACACAGGTTCCAGTGTCAGCCCTGATTCCCCATCTCCCAGCAAGGAGAGGTCAGAGCTGGTTGGATCATTACCCTTAAATCCAGGATTTTGCTGTTCAGATCCTATCTCCAGGCTCTTAATTGCTTCTGTGGCTCCTCTCCAAGTTCCTCACACTGGCTGGTATCTGCTGGATCATTTACCCAGCGTTATTAATCACCTTCATTAAGGCGGTGCCCACAGGCCATCGAAAAGTGCCCGTTCTGCTGCTTCTTGTGCAAACACGAAGCCCTGAAGAGATAATGGAGAGCAGCAAGGGCAGGTGCCTGGCTTCCAGCTGAGCTGATTACTGCTAATTAAAGGATATTTTGTTTCCTAACACCCCTGAGCGTGATGGAGGCTTCTCTAGGCATCCATAACCACATCAGCTTCCCAGAAGTTGTTGTTATTGTTATTATTAATATTATCGCCTTCATCCTCTGTCCCACCTCTCTACTTCCAGAAACCCAAATTATCCTGGCTTTCCTAAATGCCAGGTTGCCTGGGGAAGCCAGAGCAAAGCTGCAGTTAATTCCTGGTGGACCTCAGGGGTGGCTGAGTGTCCTCTCCAAGGTCAGGGGGAAGTCAATTTCATTAACACAAAGAAACCACCTGTACATTGGATTTCTCTCTCCAGAAATGCCTGGATTCGCGTTCTCAATCCTTAATTGGAATTAATTTACCTTTGAAAATCTGTGAAGTTACAGATTTATCGAGTTAAAGGGCTGGACAATCCTTTCCAGGAGGAAATCTTCCCTAGCACCCAACCTGAACCTCCCGTGGCACAGCTTGAGGCCGTTTCCTCTTTTCCTATTGCTTTTTGCTCAGGAGAAGGGACCATTCCCCATTAAAGTATTGTCTCCATCCATCCCTCTCTCACCCCATGGCTCCCTAGAAACACTTGGGAGAGGTGAAGAAACAGAAAGAAGATGGAGGGAAACAAAAAAAATTATCATCCCCAAACCTGCAGGTGTTCAACGAGGGGCCCTTTTCTGGCTTTATTTCCTGCTCCCAGCATCACCTGATCCTTGTGCCTTGGTGTTCACATGTGACCCTCAGGTAGTGACATCAAAACAAGCTCTTTTCCCTGGAAAACCAGCTGGATCTGGGTCAAAATCTGTCCCAGGGCAGTTTGGAGACACCCAGGAAGTAGCAAGAGATGGTTAGGGAATTCTTTTGGGACCTGCTGAAGCTCAGGCTGAGCTCCAACCCATGGCCCTGCTCTTCCAGGTGTCCCACACCTCTGGCACTGCTCACCCTTCCTGGAATTCCCATTGGGAAAATTGTTCCATGCTGGAGACCTGTTGGGATCCAAAAAACAGAGAGTTCTCAGAACACTGGGTCTGTGGGCTAGAACTCAGAATTAAACCCAGGCTTTGATCTAAAGCCATAGGAGAACCTTCCAAGCTCAGGTGCTGGAAGCAAGAATGTGGATTTGTAGTCAAAATAGAGACATGTTAAGCTGGATAGAGGAAAGTTCAGAGTTTAGAGCTTAAGATCTAGAGAGAATAGAAGTGGTTACAAAGGTGACAAGAAGTCTGTACAATGGATTTGTGTGGCAGAACAAGATTGGTCAGAAAAGGTCACGTTATTGCTGATGAAATTTCTTATTATTGGTCTGATGGTGTAAATCATTGAATATTGACAACTTTTTTATCCACGTTGTCAGTATTCTATTGGTTAATGAGTCTTTAAAGGACGATGCAAGCCAGAGTCCTGTGATTTCTGGCCATGCTTTCAAATCCTGTAAAGACCTCAGGGTTTTGTTCCATGCAGAAGATAAATAATCTGCATTTTTAAACACCTACAAGTCCCATCTCTTGCCTCTTGGAGAGAATTCCCCACGGAACGGTGAAGCTGGGCCAAGAAGCCCAGGGCTGGAGCAGTGAAGGTGGGTCAGTTAGCTCACAGAGACCCATCAGAGATGATCTGTAAATGCATTTTTCCTCCCTCCTGCTCGTCTCCCTGTGGATCTGTGTGCTCAGCCATGGAATTTTGGGCAGGCACTGCCCAGGGAGCCGCAGGGATCCCTCAGGCTGCGGCCGAGGAAGGACATTCCAGGGGCTTGGCCAAACCACTCTGTTTCTTCCTTGTCAAGCTCAGGGCAGCTTTTCTTTTTTTTTTCCCAGTGTCCAAATCCCAACAGTGTTGGAGAAGGGCACATGGAGTGGTTTATTTGTTTTTAAATCAGTGTTAACCGCCTGACTCACAAAGGAAGGAACCTCCAAAGTTCGGGCTGGAAATCCACAGAATTCACAGAATCCAAGCTGTGCTCTGTGGAAAAGGGATAGGAAGAGGGCAGGAAACACAAAAACAGGAGCTCAGAGCAGATTTGGAGCCTTAATTCTGATTTTTCCTGCCTTGCTGGGTTTAAATTGGTCTCGGTGTTGCTTTAAACCCAGCCTTTTGTGGTTCAACCCCATTAAAATCACACGGATCCCTCTCCCCTTTGGCTGCTTGGGCTCTGGAGCCATCACTCTCCATCCAGGAGGGATGCAGTGGCATGGGGAGGATTTTAAAGTGCCTGGATGCTCCCCAGAGCCTCCCAAAAAAAAAAACCCGGGGTGCAAACACATCCTGTTAGCACTTCAGAGCGCTGCCGGGGTTTCTGGGCACTGGGAATTGCAGAGCCTGTCGACACTCGGCCCTCTGGAACAATAAAAGCAAACAAACAATCAAATGCTCTGTCACTGGGAGCCTTCCAGACAAAGGAAATAAAGGGAGGAAATGAGGAGCTGGAGAGCGAGGAGCGGGGTTTGGGACCTCGTGGTTGGGTGTTGGGTTCCTCGGGATGCCGTGTGGGCTGGGCATGGAGCAGGAGGTGGTGAGGGGGGAGAGACCTTTCCACATTAACCATGGAATCAGGGAATGGTTTGGATTGGAAGGGAACCCAAAGATGCTCTCATGCCAATCCCCTTCCAACACCTTCCATGATCCCAGGGTGCTCCAACCTGGCCTTGGACACTCCCAGGGATGGGGAGTGACTTCGGCCTGCTCTGGTGGAATTTTGTGGCAAAACAAGGAGCCACTCCCGGGGCCTGCATGGAGAGCCTCATCCCAGGGGACCTTACAGTGGGCCAGGAACGTGTTTCCATTGGGTTTTATTCCTCCCAGGCTCAGCTGGAGCCTCTGACTCCTCCTGAGCACCCTCTGGCTGCCCCTGGTCCATCCTCCCTGGAGCGGGGCCGTGCTGTGGGAGCTGGGATCTCCTTCCCAAAATTCCTTCCCTGTAATTGCAGTGGCTCATCCAGCCAGGAAAACAGACACCACTGGGAGCTGCAGGTCCCACACTCCCTTTATCCCACGGATTGGGGCGGGACTGACAGGAACAGAGAGGGCCAGAGGTGGGTGCCCTTCACCTCCACCCCCCAGCCAGGAAACCAAACCTGCTGTGGTGATCCGGGGGTGAGGAGGAGCTGTCCATAAAGGGGCTTTTATGGAGCTGCCTTTCATTCCCCCAGCCTTCACCTGGTGCCACGAGGGGTTCCCCCCCGGGAGCTCCTGTTGCTGCCCTGGCGGGTTTCCCTGGAATGGGATCCCCCAGCCGGATCGTGGTGGGTGGTCAGGGAAGTTCTCGTGCCTTTGAAGCCGTAGGGAAACTTTATCCCAGTGCATCCCTGTTAGGATCCAAACAGGAGAGAGTTCTCAGAGCACTGGGCCTGCAGGCCAAAACTCAGAATTAAACACAGGGTTTGAGCTCAGGCCCTGAGAGAAGCTTCCAAGCTCAGGTGCTGGAAGCAAGAATGTGGATTTGTATTCAAAATAGAGACATGTTAAGATATAGAGAGAATAGAAGTGGTTACAAAGGTGACAAGAAGTCTGTAGAATGGATTTGTGTGACAGAACAAGATTGGTCAGAAAAGGTCATGTTATTGCTGATGAAATTTCTTATTATTGGTCTAATGGTGTAAATATCCTAGTTGTCAATATTCTATTGGTTAATGAGTCTTTAAAGGATGATGCAAACCAGAGTCCCACGGCTTCTGGCCATGCTTTCAACTCCTGTAAAGACCTCATGCTTTTTGCTCCATGTAGGAGATAAAATAACCTGCATTTTTAAGCATCTACAAGTCCCATCTCTTGCTTTGTCAAAAGAACTTCCTGCAAAATATTGAGGGTGGGCCAATTAACCCACACATCCCTGTCATTCTTCTCCTTGTGACCTCTCAAGGGCAGCTGAATCATTTCAGAGCAGGGAAACTTTAGCTCCTGGAAAACCTTGGGGTGTTCCACCAGCCAAGGACTCAACTTCCTGGGATAACACCACGGGATGAAGGGCAGGACCGCTGGGGCTCTTCCCCATCAAGGTGACTTTGACTGTGATCCCTGCATCCCTCAGGAATGAGGGATTAATTCCCTCCCAGACATGCAGTCCCAGAGCAGTCTGTTCTCAGAGCCACCCACTGATTTTTTTTCCCGTTGGATTCAAGGAGTACAAACATGGAGCAGCGTTTACGGAGCGCTGGACACGCGGATTAGGAGTGAAATCAATGAGATGAGGTCGCTGAGGAAGGGCAGGGCACTGATGGGGACAGAGGAGAGGGAGCTCAACCTCTTCGTGCCTCAAGGCGTGGAGAGAAACTGTGGGAGTGACAATGTGGAGCTGTGGGAGAATCTGTCACTTGGAATAGGTGAAGAGCTGGGATTAAGATGATTTTGGTGGTGTATTCCAGCCCAGAATTCCCGGGTCACTCGAGGTGAAGGTGCTGCACATCCCACCCAGCAGCACTGGCCCTTCCCAGGTGTCACTTCACTGATGGGGTGGCAGCAAGGTGGCACTGTACAGCCAGGAACACCGCTCTGGGATCGACTCCAACCTTCCTGGTGGATTCACGGAACCACAGGATGGTTTTTCAATTCGTTAGCTCCCCATCATCCCGGGGTAAAAACAGTCATTTCCCTTCCTGGAGGTTCTGCCTGTTCCAGGGTGTGTGGGCTCGGTTTAGCCGCCATTAAATCTATAAATGGGTTATTTTTAGGCTGGACCTGCTAGCAGAGCTCCAAGGTTGATCTGGTGAGAGTAGGAAGTTTTATGCTCTGGCTCCAAATCCATTTCAGTGTTTAAATGCAGATTTCCTCTAGAATTCCTACAGGAGAAAGGGTTGTCAGGCACTAAAACAGAACTTCCAAGGGCGGTGGTGAGTCTTGATCTCTGCAGGGATTTCAAAGCCCTGCAGATGTGGCACTTGGGGACACAGCCAGTGGTGGCCTTGGCAGTGCTGAGGAATGGTTGGACTCGATCTTGGAGGGCTTTTCCAACCCAGATGATCCTGTGATTGCCCAGGTATGTCTGTGCTGCTGTCAGAGATGCCCAGTGATGCCTTAAATTTTAGCTTTTATATTTTTTCGGACTGTATGCTGTTTTAATGTGTGGTTCTGGGTTTCATATCAAGGGTTGCTGAGCTCTCTGCACAGAGCAGGGGGACAAAACAGTTCCTTTCCAGCTGGGCACCAAGGACAAATTTGAGGCCCAGGAGTGGGAAGAACAGTGAGGGAAGAGAGGGAACAAGGAGGATGGAGCTTCATCACCTGCACCTGGAATTGGACCATTCACTCCAATCTGCTGATGGACCCAAACCTATCAAAGTGTGAGGCCTCGTGCCCAGGATCCATTTTGTGCCCATTTGTGGGTTTGACTTGGGTGCATCCCCAAGGGGTTCCTGCACTGCCCAACCTGATTCCTTTCAATAAATACCTTTTTATTCCTTTACTCCACCCAGTCTCTGTTTCCAGGTCAGCCTTTCCAGGCAGCACTGGTGGTGTCCCAGCTGTGCACGAGGGACAAGGAGATGGGACATGGGCTTTCAAGGGAGTTGTGTCCCTCTGGAGCAGCAGCTGGTGGATATTTTTCGGTGCCTGGAATGGTGCCAGCCCCTGGGCTGGAGGAGCAGAGCTCTGGGTGTGAGTGATGGGTGGGTAATCGGGTGCGTGTCCACATCTGCCCCAGCGACGCCGTGGAGCCGCGAGGGCACGGCGCCGCTCCCGGGGGAGGGACGGGAGCTGAGCCGGGGTTTGTTCCAGCCCAGCTGTGCTGAACCGGCTTCACCTCCCGGCTTTAAACACACTTCTGCCATCTCAGGGAGCTGGGATTTGGGGATGGTGTCTCAAAAAGGCCATTCTTGTAGGGGTGGAGGGGACACGGGCAGGTGGGGGTGTTGCCTATAAAGGCTGGCCTGGAAACAGAGACNGTCTGGATCTGCTCCCTGTGGGACAGGACAAGAGGAAACTTGTCCCAGGCTGTGCCAGGGACCTGAATGTCCCATTCCAGTTGGATATTAGAGAGAATTTGTTAACAGGAAGGGTTTTCCAGCCCTGGCACAGGGGTGGAGTCTCCCCCCCGGAGGGATTTCAAAGCTCTGTGGATGTGGCACTTGGGGACATGGGGCAGTGGTGGCCTTGGCAGTGCTGAGTGTCACTGATCTGAAAGGATTTTCCAGCCTCAGGAATTCCATGATACTATGGGTCTTCACACGCACAGTGAGCCAAGCAGGAATATGCTGGACTGAGCTTCTTTCCTTCAGACTGACTTTATATCCTGGCCTTTGATAAACCAAACACTTCATCCTGGAAATGGAACAAATTCACCAAAGCATCACAGATTTAACGAGATTAGAAATCCTGAGTAAATTTAATCCAATCTGGACTAAATACTGGCGCAAGTACGCTCATTATTCCCTCTTTTTCTGCATATCCTGAACAACTCCGTGGTGGGATCAGCCGAGTGCCAGGAGGGCTCCACGTGCTGGGTGCACAGGGAGGAAGAGAGCAATTAGCCTAATGGGCTTTAATTGCAAAATCATGGAATCATTTACGTTGGAAAAGACCTCTGGGATCACTGGGCTCAGCCTTTAATTGATGAAGATGGAGGTGGTCTGAGCACCAGGGCAGGGAGGGGGCACTGGCTGCTCTGGGGCTGGCTGGGGGTTGGGGTGAAGGTCCAGGTGCTGCAGCTGGACCTCAGAGCAGGTGTGAGACTGACCAGAGAGGCACCAGGAGGCCTCCAGGAGTGTCCAGGCAATGCAGAGGGAGGGAGGATCAGGAAGGGGCTGAGCCCCAGGAGCGGCTGAGGGCAGGGATGGATGGGATCTTGGGAAGGAATTCCTGGCTGGGCTGGAATTCCCAGATTTGCTGTGGCTACCCCTGGCAGTGCCCAAGGCCAGGTTGGACACTGGGGCCTGGAGCACCTGGGACAGTGGGAGGTGTCCCTGCCCATGGGATGGGGTGGAAATGAGGTGATTTTTAAGATCCTTTCCATCCCAAACCATTCCATGATTCCATAATTCAACAATTCCCTCATTAATCCCATCCCAGAGAGAGGAAACTCCCAGCTTTTCCTTCTCCAGAGCAGCCGTGACTCCGACTCTCTGCAGAGCTCTGGGATGAACTTTCCATTGCTCTGAGAATTTTCTTGCTTTGAAGCCAAACAAATCCCAAAAATGCTGCACTTTGGAGTCCCTGGGAATAGCAGCACGTGGCATGGATTTGGTGCAGGAATGATAGGGAGATCCTAATGTGTATTCCCTGATTCCCATCCATGGGATGTGTGAGGGAGGAAGGTTTTGAGGAGACTTTGGAGTTGTTTTGGCTGAAGTTTTGAAAACGCTGCTGTGAGAATTCAGCCCCAACGCTGAAAGCTGCGCACCGGCTCTGACTTACCAAAAAACAAATAAATACTGGAATAGTTGGTGTTAACTGGGCCATAAAAAAATAAATAAATACTGGAATAGTTGGTGTTAAATGGCCCAACTTCCTTGACCCAGCTCGTGTTTTTTGGATGATCTGCGGGGATGGCAGCGGTTGGGTCCTGTGAGTCACCCCGAGCCTTCCTCTTGCTTGAGCAAACCCTGAGTTCCCTAAATGGGATAATTCAGCTCCCTGGCTCCCTTCGTGTCTTTTCTGATTAATTGGTCAAAATTTGGGCTTGGTTTGGCCAGACAGAACATTTGTTTGTAGTGCTTAATCAGGAGTTTTGTGTGTTTCGGGGTGAGAGCTCTTGTGAGCAGCACTTTAATTCCCATGATTTTCGGTCGGGGTTTTTATTTGGGCTCTTCCCACGAATCCAGGCCAGACTGGATGAGCTTGGAGCAGCCTGGTGCAGTGGAAGGGTCCCTGCCCATGGTCTTTTCCAACCCTTCTGTGATCCCATGAAGTGCTGCCTGCTGGGCTGGGCTGGGGTGGGGCTGGGAGTTCCTGCCGTTGGAAATTCCGGTTGCTGCAGATCCGTGGATTTTATTCCAAGCCCTGTGTGTGTTTTCAGCACACGGGGCTGGAGCCTGATGTGCCGAACACCATAAAACAAAGTCTGGATTTTGTCTCGCGCCGTGTCAGACAGACAGACAGACAGACAGGGCAGGAGCTGTAGGTGTGACCGAGGCTGTTGGCATCTCCCCATCCTCCTGTTCGCGGTGGAAGAGCAAACACTCCCCCGATCTAATCTCGTTAAATGTTCCAGGCTGTAATCCCTTAATTTGGCTGCTGACAAGAGGGCTGCTGATGGGGAAACGAGGTGGGGACGGGCACTGACAGCCACGGGAGATTGGGATCTTTTGTTGGGCACATCAAGCGAATCTGAGAGCTCCGAGCCCTGTGGGGTTGTGCCCGTGACCAGAAATAGTCCCTGCAGATGAGTCACGGCTCCAAACCACGCAGGGAACCGAAATCCTGCTGCAAATGCCTCAGTTTGTTCTCATCTTGTGAGCTGTTCTCACCCTCTGGGGGATCCAAGGGCTCAGGAATCCACGGCTGGGATGGGCTGAGCTGAGGTGTCCAGCCTGGAGAGCTCCCTGCAGCCTCTCAGTGCCCAAAGGGGTTAAAAGGAAAGAGGGAGAGAGACTTTCCACACGGGCAGGGTATGAGGGAAGTGTTTGAAAGGAAAACAGGAGAGGTTTAGGTGGGATCTGGGGAAAGAATTCCTGGCTAGGAGGATGAAGAGGGGATGGGATGGGCTGGAATTCCCAGATTTGCTGTGGCTGCCCCTGGATCCCTGGCAGTGTCCCAGGCAAGGGTGGACATTGGGGCTTGGAGCACCTGGGACAGTGGGAGGTGTCCCTGCCGTGGCAGGAGGTGACACTGGATCATCTTTAAAATCCCTTCCAACCAAAACCATTCCATGATCTTGAGTCTCTTTCCCAACCTAAATGATTCCTATGATCCACCGTGCTGTAAAGAAACCAAAAAAATGTCTTTTCTCCCTTTAATTTGTGGCGACTTGGAAGCAAAGTGGACAAAGTCTGTTCTTGCTCTGCTCCTCTTAATGCTTAAAACCTGGAGGGGGGAGGGAGTCCTGCCTGGAATGCAGCCCCTGTGCGGGATTGCTTTTCCAAAAGTGTTTGAAAACAATCACTTCTGCAGGAGCAGGGGCTCGTTTGAACAGCCAGTTCTGTCCTGGAGACGAACATTCCGGGATGCCAGAGGAAAATAGCGAGGCTGGAATTCGCCTCGTGGTTGAGGTTAGCTGGAGAGGAGTTTTCGGGCTGGTTTTATATAGCAGCTCTCGGTGGAAACAGTTTGTCTGTCATATTTTTAGGTTCAGGGATTTCTCGGAGGTCACCCCGAGTTCACGCTCCTTCCTCTCCTGCCCCGATGGAGGTGGGGATCCGTGTTCGGAGTCACTGGGGTCCCAAAGCTGTTGTCAGACCTCATCCCTCTGGCTGGCTGCGGCAGCAGGTTCATGGCATGAGAAGGGGGAAATTCTGCCTCTGGCTGACCCCTGTGGAGCTCAGAATCCCAAACTGGTTTGGGATGGAAAGGACCTTAAATTCCATCCCACCTCCCATTATCCCAGGTTGCTCCAAGCCCTGTCCAGCCTGGCCTGGGACACTTCCAGGGGTGAGGAGTTCACAACCTCTCTGCCAGGACCTCGGCACCCTCACAGGGAGGAATTCCTTCCCAAAATCCCATATAACCCTGCCCTCTGTCTGTTTAAAACCATAATTTAGGCCACTTAATTATCCCCCTGCCTTTCAGCCACTCGAAACTCCTTCCAAAGGGCCCTTAATAGAAAGCAGAGAAGCCTCCAGCACAAATTTCTCTCCAGTAGCACATTTTTCCTATAGATTATCCTTTAATTTTCACGGGCGGGAATGTTCTGCTGCCGTAAGGGGAGACCAGAGCCCGTGTGGGGCTGCGTGCATGAAAATGTATGGAGTTACCGACTTTTCCAAGAGGAAAAGGTGATGTCATGGGCTGTGGAAAGAATATTTTTTTTATTCTCCTGCTCTCATCTGATCACGCTCTAGGATATAAATAGTGGGGGAAGGCACAAGGCAGTGAAATGAGAGCCGCTCTGGGAAGGCTCCCTGGAGCTCGGCGCTGGGGTCGGGCAGGGCTGGATCCATCCAGGGGTGTTTTCCAGCACATTAACGGCAGCGTGTGGAGCCATCTGTCACGGCTTGGAGGTGGCCAAGCCCAGTCAGCAGCTCGTTAGGCAGGGCCAGGAGTAAAAAATAGCCCAGAAAATCGGGATATAATGGGAGAAGGGGAGACTGGAGGAAGCAGAGTCCATGCAGAGCTGGAATTGACTCCCTCGTTTGCTGCTGCTGGTGCTGCTGCTCCCCGTCAGCAGCTCGGTCCCCACTTCCCACTGGGAGAGCTGGGAATGTTCCCCTGGAGAAGGGAAAAATCCAGGGAATCCTCAGAGTCCCTCAAGGGGCTCCAGGAGAGCTGGAATTTGAGACAGGGCCTGGAGGGACAGGAGCCAGGGAATGGCTTCCCAGTGAGAAAGGGGAGCTTGGGCTGGGATCTTGGGAAGGAATTGCTGTGTGGGCTGGAATTCCCAGATTTGCTGTGGCTGCCTCTGGATCCCTGGCAGTGCCCAAGGCCAGGCTGGACATTGGGGTTGGGAGCACCTGGGGACAGTGGGAGGTGTCCCTGCCTGTGGGATCAGGATGATCTTGAAGGTCCCTCCATCAGTCCCAAACCATTCCATGATTCCATGATTAATGGATTTTCTTCTGGTTTGCTCAAGCACCAGCTCTGTATCTTTCGAGTCTGAATTGCCTTCTTGCCTGGAGAAGCAAAGTGGGAAAGAAATGAGGGCTGAAAATGTGAACTGGGAATGCTTGGGTTGAATTCTCCTGTGGGATTCGCTGCCTTCCAGCCCCCAGCACTTGGCTCCAAGGGAATCCTCACATTCTGCACTCGTTTGACTCCAGTTTTTGAGTTGGGTTTGATTCGTTTTCCACTGGGCATCCCAGACCCCAATCCAGGCTGGGGTTTGGGAACAGGACAGTTCAGTCAGGGAATCTTTCCAGCCAATCCAACTACTGCAGTATTTTGGGGAATAACACCAGTTATTGCTCACTCCAAAGCTGTAGATCTCATCCCCAGGTGAGACGTGGACAAGAAAGGGAAGGAAATTCCCTTTCTTGGGAAAGGAGGAAGGAAAAGGAAGGATTTTTGTTGCTTGGCACTGCAGGTGAAGAGCAGAGGGATTTCTCCTGGGGCTTCTCCTGCCCCACGGAGCTCAGGGTGACAGGATTCATGGTCCAGGTCTGCTGGAGCAGGATGGGCATTTGGGGCAGGAATTGAGGCTGAAACTGCAGCTCTGGGATTGCCGGTGCCTCGTTAGGAGTCAGCCTGAAACGGGAGTTAAGCATTGGCACAGCTTGCCACGAGTGGGAGCCATTCAGATCCGGGACCCTTTGGATCCTCTGTGGGATCTGTCAACTGGGTTTAAATCATTTGGGGTGGTTTTCCCTCAAATAACCTTGGAATTCTCCATCAGTCAGGATCTGAGGCCTCCTCCAGCCTGGGAAGGGGCAGGAGGGACCCCAGGAGGGCAGTTCCAGGTGAGAGCGGGGTTTTTTGGGCTGCTTTCTGTGGAACATGTGGAATGCAGGTTCCTCCAGGAATTCCATCAGGAATTCCCTTGGGAATATTTCCAGGAAGGTTCTCCCAGCTTCAGCCTCCTGGGGAAGGCTGGATGTAGTGACAGTGAGCACCATCAATGCCAGATTTTGATCTTGGTTTAAAGATGGGGACCTGGAATGGAAAATCCAGGTAGGAATTCTCCAGATGGAGCCAATGGCAGCTTTTTTTGAACTTTTGGGCAGGATCTGGCCCTTGATATTAATTAAATTCTTGTTGGTTTATGTTTAGCTGCATTAAACTTCTATTCTAGTTGGGAATGCCAGGATATTTTCCAAATCCCAGGCAGATTCCAATACCTTTGAGTGAGCAGACTCACCTCTCCCTGTTCATATTTGCCCTTGTTTTGTGTTTTTTATCACATTCTTCCCCCAAACCTTTCCTTTCCTTGCTCACCCCTGCCTCATTCCATCCCGTTTGCAGTCCCTGGAGTTCCCTGAGAAGCAGGAAGGAAACAGATCCGAGGCTCAAAGAGATTCTTAGGGTGGGATATCTGAAATAACTCCCATTTCTTTGGGAAAAACCAATATTCCAGAAGATGACCACGAAGAGCATTGGCCACAAAGGACCCTGGGACCCCTCTCCTGAGCTGGACTCGAGACCAAGACAGACCAGGTTCTTCAGGACCTTTCCCAGACACTCCCCAACCTCTTTAGGCTCCTTTCCCACCTTTTTCCCCATTGGAAAATGGTAGTTTTTTCCTGTATTTTCCCACCATTTTTTCCCCACTGGGAAATTATTGTTTTTCCTGTATTTTCACTGGTCACTTGGAGAAGGTTCTGGGTTTTTTTTTTTTTTTTTTTTTTTTTTTTTTTTTTGCTCTGGAGTTGCCTTTATGTTGGAAGGTCCCAAAGATCAACCTCAGAAACTTCAGCTTTTGGTTTGGGACCAACGTGGTCCTGAAAATATAATTTTTTAATGATTAGGTTTTATTTTATTTTATTTTTCAAGAGAAGGTTCCACCTGCCCGGATTGCCACAGGACCATGGAATGGGTTGGGTTGGAAGGGACCTTTAAGCTCATCTTGTTCCTGGGCAGGGTCAGCTCCCACCATTTCAGGTTGCTCCAGGCATGGGATCCATCTGCTCCTGAGGGTGAAGATTTCTCTTGGCTTTGGGTTGAAAAGGTTTGGGAGAACATTCCAACCCTGCGGGCTGGCCAAGCTTTCCCTTCTTGTCCCAGGGAAGTGTCTCGGGATGAGCCTCCACCTGGCTGGCAGGTCCAGAATCCTGAAAAATTAACTGCTGGTGCTGCTGCTAATTAATTCTGGAAAGCAGAGGCTGCTCCTCTCCCCATATCCCATTGCTCCTGTCCCTCGGACGTTCCCAAATCTCCGACTCTGGCTGGGGCTGGAGTGTGAAGCACGGAGCAGGAAAGTCCCGTGTTCCATCCCCAGGGCAAAGCCCAGCCCCAGGACTCTGCCCAAGCACTAATGGGATCCAGGCTCCCGGGATCAGGGTGCAGCTGGCAGGAATGATGCTCCAGGCTTGACCTGTGCCTCAGTTTCCCCCTCTCTTCCATGAAAGCTGTGGATATTTGTGGATAGTGACAGAAAGCCAAGCAGTAATTGGGAAAGAAAAAGAAAAAAAAAAGTGGTTTTTTTACTCCTTTTAATGAGTGAAGCTTCTCCTTGTGAACTGCTATGGGGCTGGAAACTCCTCTTGTAAAACACCCTCGAAAATTTGGGATGGAAAAGGGTGGTTTTGGTCGCTGATGGCCAACAAGCCCTGCAGTGTGGTGGGTGGTTTGCACGGAGCAGCAGAGCCGGGATTATTGCTGCTGTCAGCCTGGGATAAATGGAAAACACACGGATGGATGGAGGCCGGAGCTGGAGCTGACAACGAGCTGAGTGATCAGCGCAGAGCTCCTTAGGGCCGTCGCTTTTATTTGGGTTTTCATTCCCAGATTTTTCCGCTGTCTTTTCGGGAAGCTGCTTGCGGCTGCCATGGCAGCTGAGGAGCCCTTCAGAAACTCGGCCAAAGGCTGCACTGAAACCAGCTCTGACTCCTCAGAATTCCTGGGAGCTCCGTGCCCGGATGTCGCAGCTGGGAGCAGCTCTAATAACCTACAAATAAGATTTGGGTTTTTAAGTCGATTATGCTGAAGGGATCTTTTTTTTCCCCCCGTTTTTTTTTTTGGGGGGGGGGCGGTTTTGGTTAAATGATAGGGTTGCAATCGGATCTCTTGATGAAATCAGCGCTTTGGGGGCTGGGGAAGGATTGGATGCAGCAGCCTGGCTCCGGCACGGGAGCTTAAATCTGTGTTCCATCAAAAAGGCTGGAAGTGGCTCTGTGTGTGTGATGGCATTTGGATATCATGGACATGAGTCCATCCCACAGGAGTGCTGCTGCCTCTGGAGAGGCTCCTGTAGGACTCCGAGCTCCAAGTGACCCTTGGGAAGGAATTCCAGGCTGGAAGGGTGGGCAGGCCGTGGCTCAGGGTGCCCAGAGGAGCTGTGGCTGCCCCTGGACCCCTGGAATTGTCCCAGATTCCAGTGGTGCTGCAGGTGCAGCCCTGGCAGAGGGCAGGGATGTGGGGCAAGAGCTTCCAGTCTGATATTCCAGGGTTCTGGAGCCAGGCTGGGAGAGCTGGGAATGTTTCCCTGGAGAAGGGAAAAATCCAGGGAATCCTCAGAGTCCCTCAAGGGGCTCCAGGAGAGCTGGAATTGGGGACAAGTCCTGCAAGGACAGGAGGCAGGGAATGGCTTCCCAGTGGGAAAGGGGAGCTTGGGCTGGGATCTTGGGAAGGAATTGCTGTGTGGGCTGGAATTCCCAGATTTGCTGTGGCTGCCCCTGGATCCCTGGCAGTGCCCAAGGCCAGGTTGGATCCACCTGGAATTTTGGGAAATGTCCCCTGCCCATGGAATGGGATGGGAATGGGATCTTTTAGATCACTTCCCACCCAAACCATTCCATAATTCCATGATTCTGTAACCCCTGGGAGCTGAGCTCTGGAGCTAGACTGGGCAGCTGGAGATGCCAGCAGCAGGATCAGGGAAAAGCTGGATCTGGGAGGTCCCTGAGGCTCCCAGAGCCCTCCCACCGCCACCCCGTGCACTTCCCACAGGATGTCACCCTGCTCCTGCCACCCTCGTGGCTTGGGAAGAATCCCAGCCATCCCAGGAGCTTGGTGTTTTTCCAAGGAAAGGTTAGCACCACTGGGCTGCCTTCCAGAGGAAAAAAATACCCCTGGGAATGCCACATTGAAAACACGGGAGAAGCGCCAGGTGGGTTGGAGGATCTGTTTTGGAGATAAAAAATTTTGGATTTCTCCCACCCTACGTCCCCCAGCTCTGCTCTGGCTTTCCTCACCTGTGCCTGGGGCAGTGAGGAGCTCTCCTGTGCTTCCCAGATTTCCCTGCAGTGCCACATTCTTCCTGCCTGGGCTACAGCCTCTATCAACATGTCTGGGTCGCTTTGGGTGTTTTTATAGTGACATCATCAAATTTGTCAATATTAAACGATGTTTTCCCGTCGCCTTTCAAGGTGGGAAGAGCATCTTGGGAGAGACGACCTCAGGAGCAGTTTCCTCCTGCCAAAATTGGTCCTGAAGCCTAAATTTGCTTTTATGATGTCTGAAATTTGGCTGGGACTTAGTTAAACCCCGGCTCATTCAGCTGATCTTCAAAGCTGTGAGTTTTGCCTTACAAGTGGATGAATTAAAGTGGTTTTTTGTCACTCTTGTGCTTTTGGGTGACATCAGTGGCCTTGTTTTCCTCTGCCTTCGGTGCCCTGAGTCAGAGAAGTGTTTTCCAAGGCATGGATCCTTAGCCTGGAGGAGAGGAGGCTTCAGGGAGATCTTCAGCACCTTCCAGGGTGCGAAGAGAGATCATGAGAAGGCTGGAGAAGAACTTTTCCAAGGACAAGCAGGAATGGCTTTAAGGTGAAAGGCTGGAGATTTAGGTTGAGGGAATTCCAGGCAGGGAGGGGCTGGACTGGAATTCCCAGATTTGCTGTGGCTGCCCCTGGATCCCTGGCAGTGTCCAAGGCCAGGCTGGACACTGGAGCTTGGAGCACCTGGGACAATGGGAGCTGTCCCTGCCATGGAATGGGGTGGGTCAAGATCTTTCAGGTCCCTTCAAACCCAACCCATTCCATGACTCCGCAATAATTTCAGCAGTTGGAGCTGCTTCCTGCGAGTTTCCTGGAAGAAAAGGGTTAAAAGAGGAGCGCTGAGACAGAAAATGAGAATTTTCAGAGGAACCCCTTGGCCTTGGACTTTTGCGACCCTCGGAGTTTCTCAGCCAACACCTCAGAGCTCGACCACGTCTCTGCAGGGGCCGGGCACATTCACCTCCGACAGAATCTCAGGGAATGACGTTCCCAAGGGATCCCAGCCCTGTGCCATCGGTCCCGTTTCGGCGAGGGCGGTTTTCCCCAACACCTCATCAAGGTGTCAAGATTTCCTCGCTGCCGCTCTGGCTCTCAACTGCCATCCCGGAGCCACGGGATTTCTCCCGAGCACGGTGCCGCTGGAGCCGAGGCGGCTGTGGTTTGGTTGTAGCTTTTAGGCTAAACTAAGCCAGATGTTACAGCCCTGGTTTTTTTGTGGGTGGTTTTTTTTTTTTGAAGTCGTTCCTTCTTCTCCCCGCATTCCTTTCATTGCTGGAGCTTTTTCGGAGAATCTCTGCTCCTGCGGGGAACCCTGGCTGGTGTTAATCCGTTACTTCTGGGCATTTTGGGAGGGTGGAAATCCAGCTGTGATCTGCAGCTGGGTTTGGGGTGAGGAACTGGGACAGCCACGGCCACCCCAGGTCACGCAGCAGAGGAGAAGTGATGGGGAAACCTCCTTCAATCTCATTTCCGTGAGTTCTTCCAGCAGTACTTGGGAGAGGGAAGGAAGGGAATTTCCACAGATGATTTTGGGGGTTGGGAAGCTCCAGGGTTAGATGATGTTGGGCAACTTTTGTCCTTGGTTTTTGTAGGGCTGTTGGAGGGAGTGTCCTGCCTCGTGGGATTTGAGGTTTTATTCGAGTTCATCCGCTGATTTGTTGTTCAGATTAAAAAAAAAAATAAGCACCAATAAACTCCCAAAACAGCCACATAAATTGATAGAAAATACCACAAGGAGGCCAGTTTTGCCAACCAATACATTTGAATTACATGATAACTCTAAAAATGGGAAGAAACGGGTTTTTCCACCTGTGAACAGAGAACTGCGAGTCTCAACCCTGCTCCAAACCTGCCAGAATTCCTCAAGGAAATTCCTTAAGAAGTCCCTGGTTTTCTTTCAGAGAAAATCCAAAGCATGTAGTGGTTCTTGCTTATTGATTCTATAATTTTTATTATTATGGGGGGGTTTTTTGTTTTTTTGGGTTTTTTTTTTAATTTTTAATTTTTCTTTTTATCACTATAACACCACATTTCAGTTTTTGACCTTGAGTCTCAGTATTGTAGCCTAAGCCTCATGGCCTCTGAATTCTGTTGGAAAAGCAATGAGTTAAAAGTCTCTGCCTTTCCCGACGCCCTGGTTTTGTCTCAGGGCTGCAGTTCTGGGGAGTTGGTGTTAATTGCTGAATAATCTCCGTGACATTGACGATGAGTGACAACGCAATTACGGCACTGGAGCCGCTCTGCTGAGGAATTTGGCTGCAGAAGTTGCTGTGGTTCCCACAGGTGAAACCCTTACCTCATTTCACCAGAATTTGGTCGTCTGGTGAAGGTTAAGCCCAGAAGGAGGAGGTTGAGCAATCGGTTCTGGTTTGAGCAAAACGAGGGCATGAGGCAAAGCTGGAATTTGTGGGAGGTCAGTCGTGTCCTTCCCATGGTCCAGCACCAGCATTGCACAGAATCCTAAAAACTTTGGGGTGGGTTGGAAGAGACCCTAAATCCCACTTGGATCCAACTCCAGGGACACTTTCCACTATATCCAGGTGCTCCAAGCCCCAATGTCCAGCCTGGCCTTGGGCACTGCCAGGGATCCAGGGACAGCCACAGCAAATCTGGGAATTCCAGCCCACACAGCAATTCCTTCCCAAGATCCCAGCCCAAGCTCCCCTTTCCCTCTGGGAAGCCATTCCCTGGCTCCTGTCCCTCCAGGCCTTGTCTCCAATTCCAGCTCTCCTGGAGCCCCTTCAGGGCCTCTGAGGATTCCCTGGATTTTTACCTTCTCCAGGGATACATTCCCAGCTCTCCCAGCCTGGCTCCAGAGCAGAGGGGCTCCAGCCCTGCAGCTGCTCCGGGGCCTCCTGAATTTGGGATCCAGGCCTGGGGCATCCTTGGTTTCAATTAAATTTACAAAGAAGCAGCACCCAGCAGTTCCAGCCGCAAGATCCCTGCCCCAGCCTGTGTCTGTGTGTCTGTGGTGACCTCGGTTCCTTGTTTTAAAACCCCCCAGATCCATTTTTGCTTCAAAACCCATCTGTTCCCAGTGTTTTAAACCATCTTTTGAGGTGGATTTGTGACACTCAGGCACACCTGGAGCTGCCTGGTTGGTCACGGGGTGAGCAGGTGATGGGAGGGCTCCCTCAGACAAGTTCACAGCCAGGATTTACTCCCCTGCAGTAAAATCCTAAGGACCACTAAACTGGGTTTAAACACTGAGGAGATCTATGGGCCTTGTCCTCTGGTGAGATGAGAGTTACTCCCAGTGATAAACTTTGCCTGGTCAGGCGCTGCATTTGTGATGTGTTTAGGAGTGTTTCTCTCCCAGCTTTCACTCAGGAGTGTCTCAGATCATTAAAAACACAAATTAAACTTCCAGGCAGCCCTGCCTGGGCAGGAGGGGAAGCTTTGTGCTGGTTTTACAGCCTGGCAGCTCCCACGTTGATGGTGTTTTAGAGCAGCAGAGCTCCTCCATCTCAATTCCCACCGCCCAGGCTGGCACTGCGCTCCGTGCCTCGCAGTTTGGAAGTTTAAACTGGATTTACAAGCAGGACGTGGAGCAAATGAAGGATCCTTTTCACCTGAAGTGATGGCAGAGGCCTCTCCCGACTCCTAGGCTGGGTTTCAAGCTGGGGCAGCCCTTGCCCGGCTCGGATGTTGGATATCGGGCCTGGGCTGAGGTGTGAGGCCAGGCTTTGTTGGCAGGCTGGAGCTGTAACCTGATTAATCTGAGCAGGTAGGGAGGAACACGATCCATCAGCAGCACAGCCAGGCCGGCAGGGAATTTTTCATCAGGGGCCCTCCGAGAGGAGGTGTACGTTACCGAGGGGGGAGAAAGGAGAGAACCTAAGCCAGGCTTTCATCCGCGGGGATATTGCCTAACCCGCGAGGAATCCTTTCATCAATAAATTACCAGAAGAATGGCAAAGCTCCGAAAGGACCCGCCTGTTAACGCGCTCTCATCCGGCAAATTTAAGGAACATTATATTTTGGCCTGGGCCTGAGCGCGGAGGTGAGAACCCCAGGGAAGGTGAGACCCCGCCGCGTGTGGCGGGGCCGGGCCGGGCGCGGAGCATCCGTCAGCGGAGAGCCGAGCGCACCGCGACCGCTAAGCCGGGATTGAATAACGGCAGGAAAAACCCAGCAGGCGCCTTTTGTTCCCCCATCTGGCTGCCGGCCGCGCCGCGGATCCTCCCTCGGAAGGGTGGCCGTGGCAGGGCTGACATCTGGGTGGCTTTGTGACAGCTCCTGCCCGGCGCCCGCGGGGATCCCCGGCACCAGGCCTGGCCGGGGTTATCCCTCAGGAGCGACCCGAGTGCGTTCTGAGGTGGCAAAGGGGTTGAAGCGGTCGTCTCAGCTCGGGTTTAAATGCTCCTCTCGGGTTTAAAAATGCTCCTGGCTGTAATTTCCAGTGAGGTTTGGTGACAGTGAGGAACAAAAGAGTTTTAGTGCCTTTCCAGGAGGGCGTCGGGGCACGCTGGGGGTGCGCTGAGCGATAGCTGCTGTTCCTGGAGGGATTTTCTCCAGTCCCAGGGCAGCAAAGTCGCTCCGGGCTTGCACCCCCATGTCCCTGTCCCTCATTTGTGTCAGCTGGCACGGGCGCAACAGCTAAGTCAGAACAGAAAGCAGAAGAATTCCGGGCCCTGGTTGCACTCCCGTGGTGTTTACGGGGTGGAAACTTCCCCAGAAATGCAGATTTCCAAAGGCCTCTTGCTCTCGACGTGTTTTTGTTGCTGGTTTTTCAGGAATTCTGCGCCACGAGTCGCCTGCTGTTGCTGACAATTGGGCAAATGGTTTTAGTGGCAATGAAAGGGGTCGTTTGTGAGGGGTGATGAGCAGGGAGCAAACCAGAGCTGGGATTTACAGTCTGTTTGCTCCCACCCTGCCCTCATTTCCTCGCGTTTACTGCGTGCAAAGTTCTCCAAGTCCAACCTCAAGCACGTTGGCTTTTCCAGCAAGGCTGCACCAGCACGGGGAGCCTCAGCTCTTGAGTTTTAGGTGCCTTGTGTTCATGGAATCATGAAATCATGGAATCAGGGCCTGGTTTGAGTTGGAAGGGACCCCAAAATCATCTCATTCCATGGGCAGGGCCATGGAAAATGGGAGTTGGACCCTCTTAGATCCCATTATCCATCTCTTCATGAACTTTCAGGCTGTTTTCCTCCAGCTTTGCAATCTGTGCCCAGCAGAGCCTCTCCAGGGACAGTTGTTCCATGGCCAGGGTCATTCCATGGTAGCAGCTGGAGAAAATCCCCCCAACAAAGCAAATTTCCTATGACCCACCGACCTGAAGCTCACAAACCCTGTGAGCTTTCCTGTGTCCCAGCTGGGCTTCCCACAGGAGAGAGAAAATTTCAGATCTCTCCCCTGCAGAATCTGCTCTCGGTTTGGATGTTGGCAAAGAAGGGATGGCTGGGAGCCTTCCTAATAAATTCTGTTTTTCCAAAGCAATGAGGCCTTGCTGCAGAGCGAGCTGCTGAATTACAGCCTGGAGGAATCACTGGTGTCAGCTTGGAGTAGGTCTGGATCATCGTGAAGGGCGAGAGACAGGAGGAATTTTAGGTTTTTCAGTGTTTTGACTGGCAGGTTTTGCTTCATTTTGATCCTGACCATTGCAACCCCAGTAATTGATGCTGCAGGAATCCGTGATTAATATCCCAGTGTCCCTTTCTTGCACGAGAAGGAAAATGCTTCTACCATACGTTAAAGGCTTTTAGGGATCTCTCGGCTGGATTCCTACAGTTTCTCTTCCAGAGGAATCCCAAATCTCCTACCAGCGCCAAATCAGAAAGTTCAGGTGATAAAAGCTTCAAAAGGAATAAATCCACTCTTTGCCCTACATTTCAAGTGGGAATATCCAGGAGAATCTGTGGAGTGGTGCAAGGGATGGATCCCTCTGGATCACCCATTGCACATGGGATTTGTTTATCAGATTCCTGAATTCAGCACTTTGATCTTTGGGTTTTTTGGGGTTTTGTTCCTTCAGTTCCTTACAAACACACAAAAACAGGGTTCTTCAACTGGCTTTGGATTTGCTCTGCTGCTGTTGCCTTGGGAATGTCACTTCACCCTCCTTAAACCTGGGCTCACCTCGAGGGGTGGTGAGAAACCTCTGTGATGTGCAAAAAAGTCCTCCTGAAACCTCGAGCAGACCAAATGAGTTTTATCCCGATCTTTTGTACCTTTATGGTACAAATCCATCCCTGTTTCCCAGGGATAATTTCCTAATTGAATATTGGGAAGGAATTCCTGGCTAGGAGGGTGGGGAGGGGCTGGGATAGAATTCCCAGATTTGCTGTGACTGCCCCTGGATCCCTGGCAGTGCCCAAGGCCAGGCTGGAGCACCCTGGGATGGTGAGAGGTGTCGCTGCCCATGGCACGGGTGGCACTGGATGGGATTTAAAGTCCTTTCCAACCCAAACCATTCCAGGATCTTAAATGTCCTTTCCAACCTCCATCCAGACCCACAGGGTTCATTGGTCACACGCAGATTTGGGGTCACAGGTGGCTCCATTTGGTGTCTTTGGTGCTGGAGAGGGGCTGGGAACACAAACCCTGTGAGGAACCACTGAGGGAGCTGGGGCTGCTCAGCCTGGAGAAAAGGAGACTCAGGGGTGAGCTCAGCACTCTCCACAGCTCCCTGCAGGGTGCCTGTGCTCAGCTGGGACTGGGCTCTTTCTCCAGGCAGCACTGACACAACGAGGGGACACAGCCTCAGGCTGCACCAAGGCAAATCTGGGTTGGATATTGGGAAGAAGTTCTTCACACAAAGGGGGATAAAGTTCTGGAATGGCTGCTGGGGAGGTGCTGGAGTCACCATCCCTGGGTGTGTTTAACCAAGCCTGGATGTGGCACTGAGTGCCAGGGTTTAGGTGAGGAGCTGGGCACGGCTTGGACTCGATGGTCTTGAAGGTCTCTTCCAGCCTGGGCATTCTGGGATTCTGTGACCTTGTGGGGCAAGAGCATGACAGGATCAGCAAAGCCACGGACATGCCGGGGCAGAGGGAAGGAGGAAGCCAGAGATCCCTTATCAGACAAATCCTGCCTCGGAGGTGCTTCCAACTGTTTGGAGTGGAGCCAAGCTCATCTTTGGAGCTCCTGCTGCCAAAGTTCCCACAAGGACTTATCTGATCCGCGGGGAAAGGGAGCAGCCTCCAGTGCTTCCCGCACGGCGGGGTGTCTCCGAGGGGAGGCTGGGCTGGGCTCACACCTGCCTGCAGGAGAGGGGAAGCCAAAAACGGGAGCCAGCATTTTTTTGGAGCGCGAATCCTCCGCGGAACGGCCGCGCCGACCGCGAGCCTGGCACCGCGGGCCCAGATGTTCTCAGCTTGGATTAGGGATTTGTGGTTGGGAACACCAAACTTCAGGTCAGGGACATCTTGGTGGTGGCAGTTCGTGAGGCGTCCGAGGGTTTCCTTGGGTTTGTGGCAGTGCTGTTATTTCCTCGGTTTGCTGGTGGGGATGAGGACAAGGATGGTTGTGGGATCCTGGCATGGTTTGAGTTGGAAAGGGGTTAAAGGCTGGCAGTGAGTCAGCACAGCAGCAGTTCGTTCAAAGTGGGCACTGGAAGTTTCCAGGGATGGAGAACGGAGAGGAATTCTGCAAAATAAGTCTCCAAGCTGGGACTGATCCCCAGAAATGCTCCCACCTGCTCCAAAATCCTGCAGGCAATGCCCACCAACCAAACCAAAGCTTGGGTGATTTCATGTCAGCTGGCAGGGGCACACCAGCTAAGTCAGAACAGAAAGCAGAAGAATTCCGGGCCCTGGTTGCACTCCTGTGGTGTTCTGAGATGATCCAGATCAGCCTGAGTTGGGGTTACAGCTCACTGAGCGCAGCAGGGGATGGGCATTGGGGGCTGGTGATGCCTGGAAAGGCTGACCTGGAAACAGAGACTGGAATAAAAGGAAAAAAGGGATTTATTGAAAGGATCCAGCCTGGGCAGTGCAGGAACCCCTTGGGGCTGCACCCAACTCAAACCCACAAATGGGCACAAAATGGATCCCCAGGCACGAGGCCTCACACTTTGATAGGTTTTGGTCCATCAGCAGATTGGAGTGAATTGTCCAATTCCAGCTCCAGGTGATGCAGCTCCATCCTCCTTGTTCCCTCTCTTCCTTCACTGTTGTTTCCACTCTTGGGCCTCAAATTTGTTCTTGGTGCCCAGCTGGAAAGGAATTGTTTTGTCTCCCTGCTCTGTGCAGAGAGCTCAGCAACCCTTCAGATGAAACCCAGAACCGCACACTGAAACAGCCCAGAATGTGAAAAATAGAAAAGCTAAGACTGAAGGCATCACTGGGAATGGTGAACATGGGGAGACAGGAATTCCTGACCTCACCAAAGGGGCACATCCATGCCCAGGTGATGAGAGCCAGGTTGCTGAACCAGGAGGGAAAAGAAAACAGCATTTTTATGAGTCAAACATCGTGTTCGGAGGAGCAAACCTCAACCTCACATCTCCCCTCGTGTTCAGATGGCAGCTGATGAAAAATCCAGGTATTACTCACCAGATTTTATCAACTTTCCACCCCCGAAGGGCCCCCAGATACCATCACCACCTTCAGTGTTCGCACGTTTTAATTTTGGGGCAGCCCGTGGTCTTGTTGGGAGATGTCAGCACTCTGCCTTTCGGAGTCTGCCCACGGGAAAAAAGCCCCCAATAAATGAAAGAAATGGTAAAAATATCATAAATTCTGGAGAGAAGGAAGTGGCAGGAGATGCCTAACAAGGGATGTGCTGGCCTGTGTCCCCTCTGAGTTCTTCAGGGTCTGAGCAGATCAGGTTCCTTCATGTTTCAAGCCAACCTGGAGGGTTTTGACAGCTTCGAACACTCAGTGAACTTTATCAGGCAGAGATTTTCAGATGAGTCTGGGCTCCACCATGGTCTGATGCCAGGAATCAGCACAATTCCTGCTTCCACTGCTGCCAGCTCTGGGGTTTTTCTCATTTAATATGGGAAACGGTGACAGGAGCCTTCTGTCCTGGCCATAATGAGGTGGGAAAATAATCCTGGCTGTAAAACTGGAGTAACTGGTGAGCTTCCCTCTCTGAAAGCTCAGGAGGGTCTGCCAGGTGTTCTCCAGCTTGTGGTGGGGAGAAGGAGACGGGAGTTGGCCTTCCTGGATGAGTTCTTCCGTCTCCTGGGTGAGCAGAGTGGGATTTTCTGGAAGATGGGTCTGATGTGAATCCCTGTGCTCAATCTGTGTGTAATTCCTGGTTTTATGGTGGGACTGGGTGATCCAGAGGGGCTTTTCCCCTGGAAGATGGGTCTGATGTGAATCCCTGTGCTCAATCTGTGTGTAATTCCTGGTTTTATGGTGGGACTGGGTGATCCAGAGGGGCTTTTCCCCTGGAAGATGGGTCTGATGTGAATCCCTGTGCTCAATCTGTGTGTAATTCATGGTTTAAGGGTTGGACTGGGTGATCCAGAGGGTCCTTTCCCCTGGAAGATAGGTCTGTGCTCAATCTGTGCTCAATCCCTGTGCTCAGTCTGTGTGAAATTCCTGGTTTCATGGTTGGATCCAGTGATCCAGAGGGTCTTTTCCATCCTAAATGATTCTGTGGAGCTGTGGTCAGCCAGAGCTCAGATTAATTAGTTTACAGGATTAAATTGGATTTAAAGGATTACTTGGTAGGGCTTCCTTCCCTCCAAGGAGGGATGTGTGAGCCCTGTGCTGCAGGAAAACCTGCAGAAATTGGGAAAATGTGAGGAATACATGGATTCTTGCCCACCAAGACATGGGCAACACTTTGGGATAGCCAGCACCAGGACCAGAGCGGGCCATGGACCCTCAAATTAGTGAATATCAGCTGCTAACTAAGAAAATCATCCGATTTGTCAACAATACAGTCATTTTTAATTTCTATTCCACCATTTTGAGGCACTTCCAGGGGAGAGACCGTAAGGCTGGAGGACACAAAGTGCTCCAGGGATTTAGGCTGAGCCAGGGACTTGGCTTTTCCTCACTGCACAGAATAGGATCGGCCGAACGTGTTCCCTGTGTTTTCTTTCGCCAAGCTCCAAACCCATCCAAATCCCCCCTTCAGCAGCTCAGGGTGGTTTTTTTTGGTTTTTTGGGGTTTTTTCCCCCCTAAGACTGAACCAATTTTTTTTTTTTTTTTTTCTTTTTTTTTTTTTTTTGGAAAACCCAAATCAATTCCGCCCGGAGCCTCCTGATGCCGGGAGCTCTTCCATTAATATCAGATGGGGAAGGCGGGCCAGGCCCTGAAAGTGGATATAGTTTGCATTTGAAGGAAGGTTTTGTGTATGAAACTGAGAAATGCGTCCCAGTCTGACACCGGTGATTGATTGCAGCTCTGCTAAAGATTAGCCAGACGTTTTAAGCACCGCAATTATTCATCTGCTCGGAGCTGGATCTATATTTAAACTGGGCCTAACAAACGGGTTCTGCTCCCGCACAGGCCCCGCGCCGGAGCAGGGAGGGAAAAGGCCATTTTTGGGGGTGATTATTGGATTTTTCCACAGATTTTCGGTGCCACGGGAGTCTCCGGCACAGCCGGCCCCGCGCACACATGATGTCAATTAGGGTTGAGCCGGGCTTGGCACCACAAGGACGGGGTGGGCCACGGCCAGGGAGGACTGGGGGGACCAGGAGGGGTCGTGGGGGGACAATTTGTGGCCGGGGTCTTCGTCAGAGAGCTCCCAGTAACACCAGCAACCCCCGGGGCCTCGTGGGGAGTCTGGGCCTGGCGGTGTTTGGTGAGACGGGGGATTGAGATTTAAGGAATAGATGATCAGAGTTAGCTGACCAGGCCATGAGAAATGCTTGGCATTTACTGTGCGTGCAAAAAAACAAGAAGGAAACAAAGCTAATTTGCAATAAAAGGAGCCAAAACTCGCAAACAAAGTAAAAGGTACGAAGTTACTAATAGTAAGTGATTAGTCCAGACCCCTAAACCAGCGAGAATTAATCTCAAAGTCTAAAATGCAACCAAAAGCTAAGGTGCATGCTCAAAAAAAAGAAAAAAAAAATTAAAAAGTTCAAATACAGTAAAGAGTTTAAAAACCTTCACCAAAAACCGCAATGACCCCCAAGTTAAGGAAGCAAATTAAAAAAGGCTTTTTGCTCATTTTAATACAAAACAAAAATAAGCAGGACTAAGCAAAGCCAGGAAATAAATATATATTAGGCATATTGTATAGTCCTAAACTTTTAGAAAATAAATAAAACAATAATTTAAAGTTTTGACGCACATATTTTCTAAAGAAATATCCCCCATACGCCTCAGCACTAAAATAGACCAGAACTCCTTCATAACTTTTACAAGTTATAGAGTTCTTCCACATATCATTGAGATCAGTGGCTTGCAGGATAAAAATATTTGGGTTTTTGCTTTTCTGCTCTTGGTGGAGGGGGAAACTCGAGCCGGGAGCTTGTTGAGGGATTTCTGGGGATTTCTGGGGATGGGCAGAGGGATAATGGTGCAACTTTGTGCTGCACCAGCTCAGAAACCCAGCTCAGGTGATGTCACCTCGGTGCCGTTGTGCCCTTGGGTGGCACATCTTGGGCCAGAGAGCCTCAGTTTCCACCTGGAAACAGCCAAGGACACCTTGCAAACCCCAAACTGCCCCTCTTTGCCAGCTTTTACCATGGACTCATGGAATCATGGAATAATTTTGGTGGAAGGGAACTTAAATCTCACCCCATTCCCACCTCCATCCGGGGGACACCTCCCACCGTCCCAGGTGGATCCAGCCTGGCCTTGGGCACTGCCAGGGATCCAGGGACAGCCACAGCAAATCTGGGAATTCCAGCCCACACAGCAATTCCTTCCCAAAATCCACCCCAAGCTCCCCTTTCCCACTGGGAAGCCATTCCCTGGGTGGCTCTGGGGTGGAGATCCCGTGGAGATTCGCGGCCAGCAGGGAAACTCCTGATGTTCCCTCAAGAGAACCCAGATTTTACCAATCTCCCAGAGTTTTGTGGTGCCTTGGGAATTGCCAAATCCAGGGAAACTGCCAAGGAGATGAGGATGAGGATGGGGATGGGGATGGGATGAAGATGAGGGTGAGAATGAGGGTGAGGGTAAGGCTAAAGATGAGGAAGAGGATGAGGATGGGATGAGGGTGAAGATGAGGATGAGGATGAAGATGAGGATGAAGATAAGAATGAGATAAGGATGAGGATGTGGATGAGGATGAAGAGGAGAAGGAGATAAGGATGAGGATGGGGGTGAAGATGCAGATGAGGATGAGATAAGGATGTGGATGAAGATGAGGATGAGTTTGAGGATGAAGATAAGGATGAAGATGAATATGGCAAAGTCAGGGCAGGACATGGCCATGAAAGGTTTCCTTGGTTCCTCGCCCTCTTCCCTCTGTACCAGTGGAATTCCTTGATGGAATTGACAGCACAGTTGAGTACAGGTGATTTTTTAATTCAAAAATAATTGAATTATTTTTGTTGTTCTGATGTTGTTTTGGGGTGGTTTATCCCTCCAGAGCCTTGCAGCTGTTGGGGCTCTGCAGAAGTTTGGCTCCACGTGCTCTCATCTCTCGCACTTTGCAATGTTAATAACCCTCCCTGTTCCTCAGTGGAATTCCTTTTTTTTTTTTTTTTTACCCCCAAACAACCAACTTTTTGGGAATGAGAAACCCTGCAAAATCATTGATGGGTGTCCCAGAGCCTCATGCTCCTACCACGGGTTTGGAAAAGGGGAAATGAAGCCAAAAATGGATGGAAAAGGAGAATAAAGAGCAACTTTAGTATTAATAATTATTAATGAGCTGGAAAGGTCATTAAGCCATGGGGAGGGGCTGGGAAATTATTATTTTTTGGGTATTATTTCTGCTCCATGGTAATGCCTCGGCTGTAGGGATTGCCCTATGCTGTTACAGGTCTTGTCTCTGGGAAAAAAAGGAGGAAAAAGAAGAAAAAGGGGGAATTAAAACAGGAAAAGGGAGAGTGAAATGGGAAAAAGGAAGAAAAATTGAAAGGAGGGAGGAAAAATAAGGGGAAAACAGGAAAAAAAGGGGAAAAAATGGGATGATCTCGAAGTTGCCTGCCATCCCAAATCATTCCATGATGCTCTGAACCAGGCAGGAGGTGTTTGGCACCTTTTTGCCCAGGGTACCCGAGGCAGTGCACAAAACCCATCCCTGTATTTGTGCCTACAAACCCCTGTATTTTCTCCTATAAATCCCTGTATTTGTCCCTATAAATCCCTGTATTTGTCCCTATAAATCCTGCTATTTTTCCCTATAAACCCCTGTATTTGCCCATACTAACCCCTGTACTTGTCCCTGCAAGTCCCTGTATTTGTCCCTACAAACCCCTCTATTTTTCCCTCTAAACCCCTATATTTTTCCCTATAAATCCCTGTATTTTGTCCCTATAAATCCCTGTATTTGTCCCTACAAACCCCTCTATTTTTCCCTACCAACCCCTCTATTTTTCCCTATAAATCCCCATATTTTTCCTCACAAACCCCTGAATTTTTCCCCACAAACCCCTGAATTTTTCCCTCTAAACCCCTATATTTTTCCCTACAAACCCTTATATTTTTTACCTACAAACCCTTCTATTTTCCCCTCTAAACCACTGTATTTTTCCCCTCTAAACCCTGTATTTTTCCCCACAAATCCCTGAATTTTTCCCTCTAAATCCCGGGCGGGAGCTGCCAGCAGGAGCTTTGCTCCACGTGTTCCTTTGGCTCAGGAAGGGGACAAGTGGAATTTATGATGCCGAGAGCCCCCATTGTCAGGATTTCCAAATCCAACATGTGCTGGCCTTGGAAAAAAAGTTGGTTTTGTTCCTGCAATTAAAGCACCACAGAAATATCCAACATTTGAGGTGCTCCAGGCTCCTCATGGATCACGGAGCTCGGCCTTGCAGACGTTGATAAACTGGGTTTTGCCGGGCTGGGGTTTGGATTTTCAGGGTTTTAAAGCTGCTGTAGGTTTGGTTTTGGGGTTGGGGTTTGGTTCTGGGCACCCTGCTAAGAAATGAGAGCTGTGGCCCTGAACTCTGTCTGGTCCCAAAGTTTTGCTTTTGATTTTTTTTTGAATTTTTGACAGAATTTTTGGCCTCCCAGACAGAAAGGAGGGGGAAGAAGAAATCTAGAAACTGAAGCAAGTGAGGTCATGTGGAGGGGAAAAGAGGCTGAAAAGTGGGAATGGGGCTGAGATAAACCCGGTGATGGCTCAGGAGCAGCATGGCCAAGACGTTCTTAGCCAAAAAAAGGGGATTTTAGGGAAGTGAGGATGAGAATAAAATCAGGAATACAGAGGTGAGATCCTGCAAGGAAAGGGTTTCCTGTTTGCCATGGAGCCAACTTGCAATTCCCATTCCGGGATTCCATGAAATCAAAGGAAAGCAGCAACCACCACCAGTTTGTATACATGAGGGGGAAGGAGCTCTGGAATTTGCTCCGTGGCCATTTTGGGTTGTCCCAGCACAGGCTTGGCACCCTGGTACTGCTCTGGGGTGCAAGAAAATTTCCAGGGAAAACCGAGAAAATTTCCAGGGAAAAACCAGGAAAATTTCCAGGGAAAAGCCAAGAAAATTACCAGGGAAAAACCAAGAAAATTTCCAGGGAAAAAACATCTCTGGAAGGGCAGTTTTTGTCCTTAATCTTGATAATCCTTAAAAAAAAAAATCTGTTTACAGAGCTGAGGAGAAGGAAGAGATTTATTTATATAAAATAAAGTAATTCAAGTTTTCTGCTGCAAAATTCCCAGTTTTTTATATTCCTAAATATTTCAGAAAACTAAAGCAGGTTTGAAGTGATTTGCTCCAAGTCCCATCAACTCTGGTGATAAACTGTCGAGAAATCCAGGGTTTTGTGGTTTAACCTTAAAAATTCCTGGAAAACACGTATTTCCAGTCCTCATCCGTGCATTGGAGGGGTTTAGGGTGAAGTTTTCCTGGAAATTGATTTGAAATGTGGATTTTCTCTGTTATTTTGGGTGCTGTGGGTGGGATTGTTGGGGGAGCAGGTGAGTGGTGAGATCCCCATTATTGGGGTTTCCTGACAGGGAAACTATGATAATTTTGTGTTGGGATTAAATGAGGGTTTAGATGGGTTTTTTTAGTATTTGGGTTTTTGATTTGTTGTTTGTTATTTTTTATTTATATAGCAGTGAGTTTGTTAATAAATTAAATTAGTATATTAGGAAGAAAGGCATTAGAAGTTATAAGATTTTTAGTTTTAAGGTTTTAAGTTTTTTAATAGGTATTTTATTTAATTATTTGGTTTTATGTGTTATATTTTTATTTTATTATTAATAATTAATTATTTGTAGTTTATGTAGTATTTGTGTATTTGTAGTATTGATTCCTACCTTCTGCAGGAGATGTGACCCAAAGTCTCCAGGTTTTTATACAAGGGTGTAAATGTATTAATTCTGTGTGAGGTTTTGATTTTAGGGGAAATTTCTCCATAAAAAATGGAGCAGCTTGGGGCAGTGGTGGATTCAAAATCCCTGTGGATGTGGCACTTGGGAATGTGATTTAATGGTGGCATTGGCAGTTCTGGGCAGCTCCGTCATCCTAAAAATCTTTTCCGACTTCAATGACTCCATAATTCTCTGATTCTGTCTCTGTTAAGGCCAAATCCTTGGGATTTCCTTCAATAATCCCCTTTTGCCCTGCATCAAGGAGGATGTTTTGTACGGAAAGAGGAAATTTCAGTTGTTTTACAAGATTTCTTTTAAAAAAGTAGAGCCTGGTATCTTTAGGAGGCACCTTGTGAGGTTTTGTGGATCTGGTGCCTGGAGTGTGGTTTGTGCTGGATGAACTCCTCTTCCAAGGCTGGATGACTCCTCTTCCCCTGGAATTCAAATCCTGGGAATGGCTGAGTAACCAACCCAACCCCAACAGGGACACGAGGGTGCAGGGACATCCCTCTGAGGGGAGATGTTCCTCACCAAGCCGTTTGTGCCACCACAGGGGGACAATCCTTGGCCACCCTGGTCTGTCCCAGCTGCCACCAGAGCACTACCACAGCGTGAATTGGTTTTAATTCCTCAGGATTCCCTGGGTTCCCTGGGTCTCTTTGGAGTGGCTGTCAAGGTGGGTTCCCAGATTTGCTGTGGCTGCCCCTGGATCCCTGGCAGTGCCCAAGGCCAGGCTGGATCCACCTGGGACAGTGGGAGGTGTCCCTGCCCATGGAATGAGGTGGGAATGGGATGGGATTTAAAGTTCCCTTCCAACCCAAACATTCCATGACTCCGTTATTCCCTTCTTTCCCTATTTCTGCCTTTTCTCAGCAGACTCTCCTAATTTTTCCTGCTAAATCCCCTTTTTTTTTTTTTCATTTGACTGTCAGATTTAACATCCTGAACTCGGACTTCCAGGTTTTCCCTTGTGTTCCCCAAATCCTTCACTCCCACACAAACATTCCCACCAGAACGTGTTCCCCGGGGAGATAATCCCAGAATCCTTAAAGCTGGAAAGTACACAAGGAGCACCACTGGTCATCCAGAGCAGCTGTGGCTGCCCCTGGATCCCTCAAGGCCAGGCTGGACACTGGAGGTTGGAACACCCCTGGGATCATGGGAGGTGTCCCTGAACATGGAAGGGGTGGGATTGGATGGGCTTTAAGGTCTCTTCCCATCCAAACCCTTCCACGATTCCATATTATCCCCCACAGGGAGAACTTCAGGGTCCTCTGGAGGTTCTAAACCAAATCCCTTTTTCTCCAGAGCTGTGGGACACATCCCTGCCTTTGCAGGCTTGATTCCTTGACCCAGGACCCGGCTCCTGATCCTTTTTTCCAGCTTCCAAATCCCACCTCTTCTCCTGCCTGGCTCCCAGTTTGTCAGACACTTCCCCATCCCTCCATCCTCACGTTCCCTCCCCGGCCATGGCCGCGGCTCCGGAGGGGGAAATAAATCCCGCAGAAAGAACCTCCCTGGCCCCGAATTCCCCCTGGATCCCCTCCTGCCTGGGATATAATTAATGCTGCCATTGTTCTCCTGGGTTTGTATATTTAGATGGCCTTTTTGTTTAAAGTTGATTCCTCGCTGCTCCTTGGAATATCTCCCCGGGGAGGGAAATGGATGATATTCCAACAGCGCTAAATAAACACACTGGCTAAAAAAAAAAATGCCATAAAGGCCCCTTTGTCCTGGTGGATGGCAAGAAAAGGGGGAAAAAAAAACTCTCCCAGAAGGATGGTGGGGAGTGAAACTCATCTGGGAGATCTCCCCCGGGAAGTGCCCTGAGTGAAACCTTGCACCCCTCGGCGCTCTCCCGGGCTGCAGGATTCCCGGGATAACGCACACGGATATTGCTACCCCCTCACAGCCCTGCTCCTGGCTTTGGGCTCGGCTCAGTTCATGCCGGTTTAACCGTGGGGTTTCCATCTCTGCTGCGGAAGTCGCTTGTATTGCAGAGGGTTTGGAGCAGGGAGAGCGCAGAGGGAGCACCCAGCGAAGGCTGAGGGTCCTCCTGGATGGGCTTTGATCTGGGATGGGCATGAAATTAACTCAAATCCTGATTTTTCAGGGGATCCCCAGTGTTCTAACCCCCAGGTGATCTGGTCTTCACCTCCACATGGAGCTGAATCCTGAGGTTTGCAGCTCCCTGGTGTCGGTGGCAGCTCAACCAGCACGGACCTGGTTATGCTTTTTTTAATTTCTCCTTGACCTGGTTCAATTTTTTAATTTCTCCTTGGCCAGTCTCTGTGCTCTCTCCAGCAGTTCCTCATCCTCCCTGTGTTGTTGACACCAGACCTGGACACGGAATTCCAGGTGGGATCTCAGCAGAGTGGGATGATCCCATCCTGCTGGGCGTTTTCCAGCAGACACCATGGGCTGGTGCCACTGCTCACGGGCTTCCCTCCCAACCCCATTCCCATGGGGATCCTAAATCCAGCTGGGAACACTATTCCCTTTCCCCCCTCCACCCCCTCACAGCTTCCAAACTTCCCCCTCAGCCCCGCATCCCACCCGGCACCAAAGAGGAATTTTGGTGGCTCCTTAAAACTCAACCCCCTTTTTCCAGGCCATGCTCTTGGAAGAGAAATCCAGGGAAAATCTCCGAGCTCCATGGGCTCCATGTGCTGGTAGGAATTTTGATGGAATTTTGGTGGAATTTTGATGGCTGCTAAAAACCCAACCCCTTTTTCCGGGCTGTGCTCTTGGAAGGTGAATCCGGGGAAAATCTCTGGGCTCCATGGGCTCTGTGTGCTGGTAGGAATTTTGGTGGAATTTTAATGGAATTTTAGTGGAATTTCTGATGACTCCTAAAAACCCAATTCCCTTTTTCTGGGGTGAATCCAGGGAAGATCTCTGGGCTCCGTGGGCTCTGCGTGCTGGTAGGAATTTTGGTGAAATTTTGGTAGAATTTTGGTGGAATTTTGGTGGCTCCTAAAAACCCAACCCTCTTTTTTCCTGCTCTTGGAAGGTGAATCCGGGGAAAATCTCCAGGCTCCGTTGGCTGCACGTGCTGCTAGGAATTTTGGTGGAATTTTGGTGGCTCTTAAAAACCCAACCCCCTTTTTCTGGGCCATGCTCTTGGAAGGTGAATCCAGGGAAAATCTCTGGGCTCTGTGTGCTGCTAGGAATTTTGGTGAAATTTTGGTAGAATTTTAGTTGAATTGTGGTGACTCCTAAAAACCCAACTCCCTTTTCCAGGCCATGTTCTTGGAAGGTAAATCTGGGGGAAATCTCTGGGTTCCGTGGACTCTGCGTGCTGCTAGGAATTTTGGTGTAATTTTGGTGGAAATTTTGGTGTCTCCTAAAAACCCAACCCCCTTTTCCATGCTCTTGGAAGGTGAATCCAGGGTAAGTCTCAGGGCTCTGCATGCTGGTAGGTATTTTGGTAAAATTTTGGTGGAATTTTGGTAGAATTTTGGTGGAATTTTTGGTAGAATTTTGGTGTCTGCTAAAAACCCAACCCCCTTTTTCTGAGGTGAATCCAGGGGAAGTCTTGGGGCTCCGTGGGCTCTGGTAGCTCTGTTGTGGTGGAATGCGCTGAACCGAAACGTTACAAGCTCCTGGAGCCCTCCCTGGCCAGAGATTCCTGATTCAGAAGGAAAACAGGACTGCTTCCTCCCTCCCAGGGGCAGGGATTAGAAAAATTAAGCAACAAGGCTGAGGAAAAGCCTGGAGGGAGAGAGCAGAGTGATAACAAAGGAGGCAAGAGGAAGAATAATAAGTGTGGATCCCAAAAAACAGTAGGGAGGGAAGTGGTTTCCAAGAGGCAGAGCCAGGCTGGATTGTTGAGGCTGCATGGTGGATTTGCTGGGCATCTTTTTCAATCTGTTTTCCAAATTTTTCCAGGATTTTTCAATATTTTTTCCATGTTTTTCAACATTTTATAATGTTTTAACATTTTTTTCCAATTTTTTTTTCTTTTTTTTTTTTTCAGTATTTTTCAATATTTTTTCAACATTTTTCCTGATATTTTAAAATGTCTGAAGTGGGAAACATCACTCTCCTGGGAAGGATGTCCTTTCCTTTTTCCTGTTTCCTTTTTCCTTTCCTTTATCCTTTCCAATTTCCTTTTTCCCTTTCCTTTTTCCTTTTTTCCTTTCCTTTTTCCTTTCCAGTTTCCTTTTTTCTTTCCTTTTTCCTTTTTTCCTTTCCTTTTTCCTTTTTCCATTTTCCTTTTTCCTTCCCTTCCCTTCCCATTTGGATTTTAGGGAAAGAATTGACCTTTTTAGGGGGCCAAAAAAAACCCAAACTAAATTAAACCAAATTTTAAAAGTCCAGGAAAGCCTCATTTTCCTGAGGAATTCACCCATAAAGGAATGAGCTGGGAAGGCTGGAGAGCACCTTATCCACCAGATCCACATTTCATCCCAAAATCATGGGGTCATTCAGTTGGGAAAGGCCTCCAAGGCCACCAAACCCAACTGTGGGAGCATGGGGATTTGGGATCGGCAGCGGGGAGCGAGGGGATGAGGGAGGGGTGGATGCAGGCAGTCATGGAAGGAGTTTATAAATTCCACGGGGAGCAAAGTTGTAATTCCCAGAGGAATTCCGATCCTGTCTGTGGCAGGAGATCCCCATTTTTGGATTTCTCCTTGACCAGCTCAGCCCCGTCCCCCTCCCCGAGCGCTCCTCCCTTCCCTAATGAAGCAGAAACACATGGAGGTTTTCCTGCCCGGATTCCGGGTTAATTTGAAAAAGGCCGTTCCCGTCAGGCACGAAGGGCAGAAAATTCAATTGTGGGCCCCCAGCCGAGGCCTTGGGGGGCCGGGCAGGGAGCGGGGAGGATTCCTTCCCTCCAACTCCCAAAAACCTCCAAGGGTGCCTCAGATCCCTGTGCTGAACCCCGGCCGTGCTCGGGTTCCTAGAGACTTCTTCCAGAAAAATTCAGGGCTTTGCGTCGTTTTTCCTGATGATTTCAAGGAAGTTGTTCCTAAAGAAAATGTATTAAAAATGAGATTCATCCTGTTTCTGATCCTAGATCTTAATTACTGCTAATTATTGCAGTAAATTTATCTCAGTGGCTGAGGGTGCAGCTGTGGCAATGAGTCCAGGGAGAGAGCAGCACCTTCTCAGTTCTCTGAATGAGATGGGTTCTAATTCTAATTTAATTCTAATCAAATTCTAATTAAACCTGCAGAGATCTATGTGGGAAGGGACTGAGAGCAGCCCTGGGAGAGGGGTTTGGGATGTTGTGGGTGAGGCTGGAATGGCCCAGCCCAGACCCCCCCAGGCCTGGGCTGATCCCAAAGGAAAGGTGGGAATTCTGTCCCTGTGCCCCTCAGGTGAGGCCCCACCTGCAGAGCTGCCCCAGCCCTGCAGCCCAAATTCAGGAGGAGGTGGAGCTGCTGGAGAGAGCCCAGAGGAGCTGGAGCCCCTCTGCTTTGGAGCCAGGCTGGGAGAGCTGGGAATGTTCCCCTGGAGAAGGGAAAAATCCAGGGAATCCTCAGAGTCCCTGAAGGGGCTCCAGGAGAGCTGGAATTTGAGACAGGGCCTGGAGGGACAGGAGGCAGGGAATGGCTTCCCAGTGGGAAAGGGGAGCTTGGGCTGGGATCTTGGGAAGGAATTGCTGTGTGGGCTGGAATTCCCAGATTTGCTGTGGCTGCCCCTGGATCCCTGGCAGTGCCCAAGGCCAGGCTGGATCCACCTGGGACAGTGGGAGGTGTCCCTGCCATGGCAGGGGTGGCACTGGAGGGGATTTAGGTTCCCTTCCCACCCAAACCTTTCCAGGTTTCCTTGACTCCATGATTCCATGTAATATAACATACAATGTATAATAGGTTTATGTGATAATAAACCCCATAAACAGCATTATCTAATATGCCCATAACCACATAAAGTTCTATATAATTTTTATATCTAACACAATATAAATTGTGTTATATAATATATATAAATTGTGTTAAATCAATCTGATTTAATCCTTCATCCAGCCTAATCCTTTCCAAAGGAAAAGGAGACCCAGGCTCACAGGGCCTGGGAGCTTTGCCCCTGCTTTTCCCTCTCAGCTCTTCCCCGAGCTTCTGGAGTTCACTGTGATCCCACCAAGTGTGGCGGGTTCTAGAATTACTCCCAGTTCCATGGAAATTGGAGAGGAGGGGAAGTGCAGCTTTACCCCTGGAGAATCCAGCAGGAAGGGAGTTCCCCAGACGGGATGAGGTTGGCCCATCCCTGGATCAGGGATTGATCACCAGATATAAATCCAGATAAAACCACAATCATTTATTTGGTGTTCACTGAGCACTTCCTTATCTCAGGCCTTGGTGGCTTTCAGGAGCCCCAGGATGACTCTGGACATCACTTAACTCTTAATTCCCATGGGCTCTAATGAATTAATTTATTAATGAAGGTGCTGATTCTCAGCATCTCTGAGATCAGATCCGGGTTTTAGTAGCTCATCTTCATTTCTTGGCTTTTATTTCCTCCTCCTTTTTGGACTTCCTGGGCTTTATTTGCTCCTCTTTATTTCCTGGAGCATTTCAGGGCTCTGTTCCTGGGTCTGAGAGGTTCTCTGGGATGCCACAGAGGGGAATCCAGGTGGGAATCAGGCTCTCCTCTTGGGAAACGAAGGACAGGACAAGGGGAAACAGGTTGTACTGGGGAGGCTGAGGTTGGAATTAGGGGAATTTCTTCACAGGAAGGGTGCTTAGGGAAAGAATTGACACTTTCAGGTATTAAACCAAATTAAAAATATCCAGGAAAGTTTCATTTTCCTGAGGAATTAACTCATAAAGGAAGGAGCTGGGAAGGCTGGAGAGTGACTTATCCACCAGAGCCACATTTCATCTGGAACTGCCCCTGGAAGTGATGGAATGTCCATCTCTGGAGGGATTCAAAGCCCTGTGGATGTGGCCCTTGGGGACATGGAGCAGGGCAGGGAATGGTTGAACTCCATGCTCTGAAGGATCTTTTCCGACCCAAACAATTCCGTGTTTCCGTGATTTTAAAGCCGCTTTGCTTTTCCCTCGTGCCCATCCCATCTTCTCCCTGCTGCTTTCAGCATCAAACCAAGCAGAGGATTCAAAACCCACTGGATCCCCACTTCCACTGACATTTCCTCCACATCCTCTCCATCCACAAGGATTTTCCCTTTTTCTCTGCATTTTTCCCAAGCTCAGCATTCAGTTGTACAATCAATTCTTTAAATATCCGTTATCTCCTGGCTTTTCTGGAGGCTCTTTTTGCCCATCCCAGGGCTGGGCTGGGATTTAGGATAGGCAGAGGAGCTGCTGGTGCCTCGTTGGAATGCAGGGAAATGCAGGAGGTCACGGACCCACAGCCTAAATAAGTGATGGGATGTCATGAAAAATTCCTCTTGGAGCACAAGGAGAGTTCAGCACCTGCCAGGAGCTTGCTTGGCTTTTATTTATTTTTAATTTTCCCTCTCTTTTTGAATTCCCTCTGTATTTTATTCATGTTTCCGTCTGGACAGGCTCAGGGGGTTTTGGGGCCTTGCAGAAAACCGGGATTTTTTTTTTTAAGGAAAAAAAAAAGGATCAGACACAGAGAGGGGAGGCACAAAGCCGGGAGAAAAGCGGGAGAAAGCAGGAATGAGAAATGAGGCTGGGAGAGAGCCTTGTTAGCAGCAGGGAGGGATGAGCAGCAGGATAAAACAGGAATTTCTCCCCTCCATGGAGTTTTCAGGGCTGCAGGAAGCTCCCTGAATCCAGCTTATCCTGGGATTGGATATTTGGGATGTCCCAGCTGAATCTGCTGGAGGTGGAAAGCAGATCCCGTCCTTCCCGGGATCCCAGCAGAGCTCCAGGATCTCCAGGATGTCCCTGGTGTTGGAAATCCCACCCTGCCCAGTGGGAATCGTGGTGTCTCTGGTGTTGGAAGTGGAACCAATGGAGCCTCGGGGATGGATGGATGGAATTCCATCCCACACGGATCAGGAGATGGGAAGGGGCAGCCAGGCAGACTCTTCCTTGTGACTGTGAATTTGTGGATATCCACAAATTTTTGCTTTCTAATGTGCTCAGACCTCGCTCCTTCCCCGTGCCTGAATTTATGGATATCCAGGTGTTGTATCCATGTGTCCTTTTACAGGGTCACCCCTGCATCCAATGGCTTTGATGGATCTTTTCTCCTTTCCTTTCCTTTCCTTTCCTTTCCTTTCCTTTCCTTTCCTTTCCTTTCCTTTCCTTTCCTTTCCTTTCCTTTCCTTTCCTTTCCTTTCCTTTCCTTTCCTTTCCTTTCCTTTCCTTTCCTTTCCTTTCCTTTCCTTTCCTTTCCTTTCCTTTCCTTTCCTTTCCTTTCCTTTCCTTTCCTTTCCTTTCCTTTCCTTTCCTTTCCTTTCCTTTCCTTTCCTTTCCTTTCCTTTCCTTTCCTTTCCTTTCCTTTCCTTTCCTTTCCTTTCCTTTCCTTTCCTTTCCTTTCCTTTCCTTTCCTTTCCTTTCCTTTCCTTTCCTTTCCTTTCCTTTCCTTTCCTTTCCTTTCCTTTCCTTTCCTTTCCTTTCCTTTCCTTTCCTTTCCTTTCCTTTCCTTTCCTTTCCTTTCCTTTCCTTTCCTTTCCTTTCCTTTCCTTTCCTTTCCTTTCCTTTCCTTTCCTTTCCTTTCCTTTCCTTTCCTTTCCTTTCCTTTCCTTTCCTTTCCTTTCCTTTCCTTTCCTTTCCTTTCCTTTCCTTTCCTTTCCTTTCCTTTCCTTTCCTTTCCTTTCCTTTCNTCCCTCTTTTCCCATTCCTGGAAGTCTGGAATGGCTCCTGTCCTCTGCCATCCCACCCAGACCAAAAGTTCCTCATCCCTGGACAGCGACCCTTGGAACTGGGGTTGGGATCTCTGGGTCCCAGAGAAGGATTTGATGAGGATTTGATAACCCTAAAACCACGGAGAGGGTGGCTTGGAGTGGCAGCTGGAACACCAGCGCCAGCCTCACGGCTCCGCAATTTTTTCCCCGTGGATTTTGCCATCCCCCATCCCGGCTCCTTTCCCCGGGAGCAGCTTCTGCCTGTAACTGTAATCCTGCTTTTTTTTAATTCCCTGAAATAATTCTCATTTCTTCTTTTTTTCTTTTTTTCCCCCTTCTTTTTGTGACTAACAATGACCTCAGCTGTTTGTTTAAGGAGTTCATAACCCCCCTCAGAAATGTTCCGACAACCCCAAGGAAGTTTCCAAGGAACCTTTGGGTTGGGAGCCTCTGGCATCGACCGGGGCTTCTGCTTTATGTTCCTATCAAACAATAACGAAATTAAAAGGGAAGGAGAAAATAAACACGTTTTGGGGTAAATAAAGACAAATTTATTTGTCTCCAGCACCGCTGTTGGAGCTCAGAGAAGGGCCAGCAGATGGCTTGGCCCGGCTGCTGCTCATTCCTGCCAGGAAAACGCGCTGGGAAGAGCAGAGCGAGGCGAGGGAACCGCGGTGGGAACACGCGGGCCTGGGTTTGGGTGGAAAATGCCCTAGAAAGGGGGTTTGGCTGAGCAAGGCTGCTTAGGCTGGGCTTAAAGTTGAGCTGGGCTTAGTTTAGGCTGAATTCACAGAAGTCACATGAGTTGGACAAGTCATGGAGGGGCTTTGGGGGGTTTGGAGTGTTTTGGGCGATGGGGGAGGTGGGAGCTGATGGCTCTGTCAGACCTGGAGCGGGAGTTCAGAGCCCAAATCCCAGTGAGAGATCCCTGATTCCAGAGCCCAAATCCCAGACTCTGGTACCCAAATCCCAGTGTCAGATGAGGCTTCCGTGGATGAATTTGGATCTGATTTGGCAAATCCCCCTCCTCTGAAATTCCATCCACATTAAATTTCTTTGGATTTTTTCATTTTTATTATTTTTATTTCCTGTCTTCCCCTTTTCCCTTTTTTCTTCTTTTCCTTTCTTAATTTTTGATTTCTTTTCCCTTTTTTCCCTTTCCTTTCCCCCCTTTCCTTGTTTTTTCCTCCTTCATTTATCTTTCTTTCATTTTCTTGTTGCTTTTTTCTTTTTTTGGTTTTTCATTTTTCATTTTTGTTTTTCCTTCTTTTTTCCATTCCCTTTCCTTCTTGCTTTTCTTCTTCCTTTTACCTTCCTTTTACCTTCCTTTTCCTTTCTTTTCTCTTCTTTTTACTTACTTTCCCTTTTCTTTCTTTCCTCTTCTTTCTTTTTACTTTTTCTTTCTTTTCCTTTCTTTCTTTTTACTATCTTTTGTTTCTTTTTTTTCCCCTTTTCCTTCATTTTCATTTTTCTCCCTTTTCCCCTCTTCCACATTCACTCCAACCTCCCCAGAGCAGTTTTCTCCCATTTCAAATTCCCCAAAATCCTGGAAAACACCTTCCTTGGAGATGCTGCTGATCTTTGGGGCAGAAGGAGCATCAGATTTAGGGAACACCTGTGGAACCTTTCCATAACCACAACAGCGATTCTGGGATCCAATTCCATCTTTTGCCAGCCGCTGTCACACCAAAACCATTTCCACCCCCATTAAAACCCTTAAAGTGCATTTCTAACCCGAAAAGGAACTTTTTGTTCTTCCCCCATCACTGCCCTGATGTCGAATTCCCCAATCCCAGGACTCCACTCTCCTCCCCCATCACCTTTTTCCCCCAGGAATCATTCTGGAATGGGGACACAACTCCCTGTGCACGTCCTAAACCGCCTCTTCCCAGGATTTCTGCCCTGGAAGTGACCGCAGAGGGAATTCTGCGGCTCCTCTCCCTCCTGCTCCAGCTCTTGGCACCCAAATTCCCTTTGTTTGTACCTTTCCAGGGCTGTGACAATGAGCACGGGGCCGTCCAGGGGTTACTGTGACACTCCAAGGGAAAAAAAAAAAAACCCTGGCTTTTGTTTCCCAGAGGTTCTTGGGTTGCTTTTATCTCCAACAAATATCCATAAATCCTGCTGGGGCTCCCCGTGCCCGGGGCCGTCTGGCGGATGCAGCCACTGGGATCAAATCCTGCCTCAGCTCCTGCTCAGCATCATTTTAATCCCAGGAATGTGTGTCCTGCATGATTTGGGGCTTGTAATTAATTAGAAGCCAGGCTTGGGTCGTCCAGGAGTTTTTTTCCAGGTTGCCAGAAGCGTGGCACGTTCTCTGCTGGAGTTTCTGACTCCACGCTTTCGTTTCCTGTGAATTCCGGGTCCCCAAGGTGGTTTGGATCCACCAAAAAGGGGAACAGGTTCAAATAAACTCGGGACTTTCTCTGCAGGAGGAGGTCTGTGGAGCGGGAAAGAGGCTGGCCATGCTCCCAGGCAGGCCTGGAGTGAGTGGGAATGTTAAATCCTGATCTTTTACCATGGAATCGTGGAATGGGTTGGGTGGGAAAGGACCTTAAAGGACCTGGTTCCACCCCATTCCTCACCTTCCTGATCCCAGGGTGCTCCAAGCCCTGTCCAGCCTGGCCTGGGACACTTCCACTTTGGGAAACCTTTTCCAGGAGCTGGGAAGGGGCTGGAGAATTCCTGAGGAGCTGGGAAGGCTCAGCCTGGAGCAAAGGAGGCTCAGGGGGCCCTTGTGGCTCTGCACAAGTCCCTGCCAGGAGGGGACAGCCGGGGGGGTCGGGCTCTGCTCCAGGGAACAGGGACAGGAGGAGAGGGAACGGCCTCAGGCTGGGCCNTCACCCACCCTACCCAAATCCCCACCTCCTGGCATGTCCCTGGGACCATCCAAGATGCTCTCACCTCTTCCAAGGATTTATTTTAAATTTCAGTTTAGATTTGTCCCCGTGTCACCCCTCCCACGGGGACGCTCTGGTGGCTCCTCCTTCACCCCGAGCACCCCAAGGACCTTCAGGCCACCTCCACCGGGTCCTGCTGCCTCAACCCCTTCCCCTAATGAACAATCAAGAAGTCTTTAATTAGCAAAGCCACATATCTGGAAGCAGGAAAGGGCTGCGGAGCTGCCGGACCACCCGCGGGTTCCCGCATCCCGCAGGTGTTTGACTCCTTGAAGCAAGGAGACCCAATCCTTTTGTTTCCAATAAAAAAAAAACCCACGGAGAAGTAGTTCCAGGGCTGAGGCTGCCTCCTGCAAAGCCAGGCCGGGGCTCTGCCGTGTGCTTTGTGTTTACAGTGGAGCTTAAAGAAATAAGCATCGGTTACATAGGGGGGAAAAATGAGAACGTTCTCAAATTGGACCCCAGGGCAAGGCTGGCCGAGAACAATGGATCTGCTAAACAAAACCTCCGAGGGAAAGGAGGAAGTTATCAGGAAAAGCAGGGATGTATTAGTTTAGTTTCTTAACAAAAAAAAAAAAAA
>VXBQ01012286.1:239027-249787 GCA_013400175.1 Phainopepla nitens
AAAAGAGGGAAGCATTCCAAGCACTTGAACTTGAGCGGATCCATTTCGCCGCCCAGACGTTCTCCCCTGGCGCGGCCGAGTGACCCCGGCGAGCGCGGAGCTCTCTCCCGTTCCCTCCGTGGCAGCTGGGACAGCAGCAGCAGGAGGAGGAGGAGGAGGAGGAGGTGGAGGCAGCAGCCGCCGCTGCCTCCCGTCACGCGTCCGTCCTGGAAAGGAGACGGGAGGACGGCGCTGGGACGCGGCGCTCGGTGGGAAGAGGGCAGCCAGAGTTTAGGAGGCCACGGCCCGCGGACGGTTTCCTGCTGGGCCAAGGGACCCACGGGCTCCTGGAGCGCCGTGTCCCATGGCGTTTATTTCGCTTTTCCCTGGGGTTTTTTTGGGTGGGAAGCGGTGCAAGCCCTCCGTGGGTCGTTGCGCAGACGCTCCCGCGGGATTTGCCGCGCAGGGAATGGCAGAAAGCAGCGCATGAGCGCTCACATCTCCTGCTCGTCCCCAGCTTTTCCACGTCCAACCCGCGCCGGGCGAGCGCTTCCCAGCGCTTCCATCCGTCCCCAGCCCGAGGAGGGCGGGAGGAAGCGCCGCTAATCCTCATTAAATGTATAAATTTATGGCCCCGTGGTGCTGCAATGTTTAATCAGGGCTCCGTGACTGTGCCGTGCTCCGGGTACAAGTTCAGTGCAAGGTGAATCTTGGCTGAGATAATCTGGAAGTTCAGCCGGAGGTGAAGGCAGCGGCGGCTCCTCACAGCCTGCCCGGGGTGAGCAAGAGGTCACCTCCTTTCTCTTTTTTTTTTTTCTTTTGCCTCTTAATTTTTGTTTTTTTAGCCCCTTTTTTAATGTGTAAACACAAGAAAAAATTATGCAATTTCGCAGAGGATTTGGCATCAGCTGAGCGGCAACGGGAAAGAGAAGCGTGGAGTGCTACACCCCATGGGGCTCAGGGAGGTGACAACCATGGTTTTTGGGGGATATCAGGAGAGGTTTGGATCAAGTATCACGAATCTCATGGGGTTTTGGCACCAAGGAAAGGAGGAATCCTCAGGATCTGCTGCTCCCCGCTGCTGGTGGGATCCCTCAAAGGGAAAATGGCGGGGTCTGGTGGCACCTACGGGGCTCTGTCTGTCCCAAAAGGTGGCTCGGTGTCACCTGCGCCCTTCAGGTGCTGCCGATGGGCGCAGGTGACCCCTCCCAGTCCCAAAGCTGCTCTGTCCATGAGTTGGGAATGCTCCCTAATGGAAAAGTGGCATTAAAGTGATTTTTTTTCCCCATTTTTGGGATGATTTTTTCCTATTTGGGACGATGTTGGAGGTGTTTCCTAGAGGTTTATTTGGAAAACTCCTTATTTGTCTGCTTTCCTGTTTTTAGGGGTTTTGTGCTTTTTTTTGTGCTCATGGTCGCTCTGTCCTGACTAAAGGATCCTCTGCTGCTGAAATACTGGGATTTTGCAGGTTATTTCCCAACGTTTTCTTGGGAGCCACTGATTTGGATGTGTGGCTCAGGCAGGGAAACCCAGAACACCTGGAATGCAGCAGTGGGAAAGGAATTCTTTACTAACGGGATACCTGAGCACGGAGCCATCAACTCCCAGCCACGGAGCTTTTACAAAACCCACCTTCTCCTCCTCAAAACAGCCTCTAAGGATAATTATCCACACCCTGAGCGCTTCCCACTCATCACATCCCAAATTTCTCGGGAAAAGAGAAATCGACTGCTGGTCCTGGAAGGTTTATCCAGCCCCATCCTTGCCGGGGTGCAGCTCCACCAGAACCCGATCCGGGGGATGCTGCTACAGGAGCCATCTCTGCCTAGGGAATGAATCCCCCTTTGTGGCGGCTCAATGGAAAAGCCAAGTGTTATTCAATAGCAGAATTCCCTGCGGAACGCTCTTCCGAGGCCCTTTCATTCCTCCTGGCTCCCGCCCAGTATTGTCCCCCTGTGTGTCGGAGGGTCGGGAGGGTGGGAATCCTTCCCTGCAAGCTCGTGAACCTGTTGGAGACGGAGATGAGACCGAGGGATTGTTTTTAGGAGTGCAAATTGGCCGCTAAAACGCGCCAGCTCTGCTCGCTTTTGTTCCCGTGGCCCTCCATAAATCCCCCCCAGTCCGAGTGTTATCGCTGGGAACGATGCGATCCCGAAACTTTGAAGTCCCAGGGGTTTTGAAATCATTTTCAGGCCTTGCTCTTTTTATTTTCCAAGGGCTGTGCCGGGGGTGAGAGAAACTCGGGATTTCCCTAGAATTTAGCGGAGCTTTCCCTGCGGGCAAAGATCCAGTGGGTGACTAAAGCCAGGCCATGGGCTGGGCTTGGCTTGGGGGGACTTTCCAGGGCTGTCACCCCACACACACGTGGGGCTGATCCTCAGTGTCCCCACTGGACAGCTCTTTCCACGATGGAATTTTCCCAATATCCAGCCTGGCACAACTTGAGGCCGTTCCCTCTCCTCCTGTCCCTGTTCCCTAGGATAAAATCCCAAATCCCACCCCAGCTGTCCCCTCCTGTCAGGGACTTGTGCAGAGCCACAAGGTCCCTCCTGATCCTTCTTTTCTCCAGGCTGAGCCCCTTCCCAGCTCCCTCAGCCGCTCCTGGTGCTCAGAAACACAAATTTTCTGAGGTAAAAATCCTGCAAATTTTTTAATGAGACCCTTGGAAGGAATTCCTTTGGGAATTCCTTTGGGAAGAGAAGAAAAGTCAACCCCTTGTAATTCCAGTGTGGCTTCAAAGCAGGTGGAAAGCTAGAGGTGGAAAGCCAGAGGTTTTCCTCCTAATAAATGAGGAATGTTTGCAGCTGGAAAACTGGGAGATCTCTCTGTGCAAAAAAAAGCTTTGTGGAGCCCTTTCCCTGGAAATCTGGGCTATCAGGAATACAAGAACCTATAAACAGGCAGTAACGTGAAGCTGAAAATAATCCAGACTGGACAGATTTGGGTTTTGTTGGTCTCAAACCTCTCTCGGTTACAAACTGTCCTGGCTGCCATAAATCCTTCCAGATTCCTCTCCTGTTTTTTTTGTTGTTGTTGTTGTTGTTGTTTTTCCAGGAATTGTTTGATTTTTGCACATCTAAAGAGGGAAAAAAAATTAAATCGCTGCTTTTAACTTGCAAGATCAAGCTGGTTAAATGCAAGGTGAGGAGCTTGGAGTTGGTTCTCCTGTCTCCAGGAGGACATCCCTGGGCGGGACATCCCAGGAGACCCGGAGGAGTCACTTGGGGTTGTTGTGTCTCACAAAGAGGCCCAAGCAGGACTCTTGGATCTGTAGCAATTCCCAGAAATCCAGGTAATTAGGGGAGCACCTAAATAAAGATTTTCCTTCCCTGAGCTCTGTGTGTGGATCCCTTTCCTTGTCCATCCCCAACTCCCAGCAGGTGCTCTCCAACCCCTCGCCCAAAGGACGCCCAATTCCCAGAGCAAATCCTCCCTTTCCAGTGAAACCAGTGACAAATCCGCTCCTGTTTTCACTTAGGCCACGATTTCCCCCTCTGTGCCTTTCACAATTCAACAAAAAACATCATGTTCCAATTCCAGTTCAGTGCCTTTTCTTTTTGGGAATGCTATTGTCCAAACCCCACGTCTTCCCAGGGGTTGGAATATTTCTTTCTCTTTCAGTATTCCTTTCCCACGAGGCCTAATTGAAACCTCCCCAAAATAAATTATTTGGACTGTGCTTGTCCGTGTCTGCTGCTGGTGCTGCTGCTGCTGGAAGCTCCTTGGGATTTTGTAATCCCTAACAATTTCCTGCTGGATGGTGGAAGGGGCTGCTCCACCGGTGGTGGGATGGGTTATGGGACAGGGACAAACTGGGAATTGCCACTGGTTTTCCGTAGTTTTGTGTTTTTCTTGGAAGTCCCACTTCATTTGCTGATCCCACTGGAGCACCTTGTCCCATGTCCAGGTGGTGGGATACGAGTGTGGCCTCTCATTGTCACCTTTCCTGAGGAGCTGTGGTGTTAAGTCAGGGAAAGGAGCTTTTTACAGGAAATTTCTCCCGAGGCTTGGAAGTTCAAGGTGTGATCTCATACAAATCAAAGCTAGTTTGGGCAAGGTGTTGGGTCAAGGGTTGTTCATTCCAGGTACAAAAAAATCCCCTGGGAACAGGAACATCAGGCTGTGGTTGTGAGGCTAAGGAGGGATAATGGAGCTTTTTTGAGGTTCTCACCTTGCATCTGAAAATATTCCCTCCTTCTTCCATGGAAAACCAGAGCAGGCACTTAGGGATGTGACCCAGCTCATGATGTGGCCCTCAGCAGGGTTCAGGGCAGGAATGTTGGGAAAACAGCAAACCTGACGGAACTCATGCTTTTTCCATGCCCTGGGGACATAAAGCCCATCACAAAACCTTGTGGTGTTGCTATCCCTCTCGTGGGGATCTGAGCGTCCCCAAAATCCCACCGCAAGGAAGACCTCACCCCACCTCCACCCAGGTGGGTGAAACAAGGACTCAATTCCCTAATTCAGGCTTTTGTTGAAGGTTTAGTTCTTTATGGAGTGTTTCCCACCAACCCTGGCACCATCTCGTCCACTGGGACGGTGCTGCCAGAGGAAACTCCTCTCCAGCCCATCGTGGTGGAATCCAAATCCAATCCAAAATCCAAATCCATCCAATCCCACCAAATCTGTCTCGGCGCTCCGCCTTGTCACCAGGAGGAAACCTGGTGGTGGATCAGAGGTGGATTATGTGTGACCAAATGAATAATTTCTAATTCAGCCTGGGTTCTTGTGTCACTAAAAACCAAGCTGAAGCATATTAAAGGCTGTCAAACCAGCTAGTGAAATTTACTTTTGGTATTTACAAAAGGAAAGAAAGGGGATCCCAATCTCTGGGATTCTTGAAAAGTTATGAAGAATTGCTAGGTTGTAGAGTGCCTGTTTTTAAAAGGTGAAAGAGGAGGAACAGGGGAATGAAAGACCAGTCAATTTAGATTATATTTCTGGTAAAAAACTGGAAAAAATAATTCAGATGGAATCACAGAACCACCCTGGTTAGGAGGGACCTTGATGTTTGGAGGATCTCCTTGATCTGGCCCAGCCTGGTGTGGGGAAGGAATTGATGGAAGGAGCCCTGTCCCATGCATCCCGAAAACCTCCAGCACCCCCAAAACCTCCAGCTTCCCAAAAATCTACACCACATCCACAGGGAAGTTGTCCCAGTGGAAGATGGGTCTCACTCCAAGGAATTTCTTCCTTGTGTGCAGATCAGACCGTTCCTGTGGCACCTTGGAGCCTTTGTTCCTTGTGAAGAGAGGTCTTCCTCCTCCTCCTCCTGGTAGCCACACCTAAAGGACTGGAGAACCACAATGAGGGGATGTCTCTCATGCAACCAAACTCCCTTTTCCTGGGAAAATCAGTGCATTCCCATGGGAATTTCCTGCAGGTCAGGAGCTTTTGGTGCAGTTCCCTGTTGGGGAGGCTGGGTCAGATGAGGCAGTCACAGCCCCTGGATCCCTCAAAGTGTCCAAGGCCAGGCTGGACACTGGGGCTTGGAACAGCCTGGGGACAGTGGAATTGGGGCTGGATCTGCGTGGGCTTTGAGGTCCCGTCCCACCCAAACCATTCCACGATTCCATGGCTGTGACACGGGTGCGAGCGTGCAGAGGCCGGTGGCGGCTTTGATCTGGTTCCAGGAGCTCTGGCAGGGCTTGCAAACCGTGTTTGGAATGGGTTTGGGATTCACATTCCAGAGCTCCTGGCTTGGCCGGGAGGATCCCATCCAGATTCCGCGCTGTCGTCAGACGGAACAAACTGTCCCCGCTCTCCCTCTCATCTGGAGGGGGATGAGGAGCCCCACCATGGCCTGGCTTCCTCCTGCAGGGACCTTCCTCACCCTGTGCTGGAGGATGAGGGGCGTAAAAATCAGTCTGCTTGGATAAAAAGGACGCTTTTTAAGAGTCTGAGGCTGTGGCGTGGCAAGGGGGGTGAAAAGGAAGTGGTTTGGAGGTAGAGCTGGTGGTTGGATTTGATGATGTGAAAGGTCTTTTCCAGTTTAAATGATTCCGTGATTCCGTGAAATGGGGGGAAAGGTCTTCCTAGGAGAGCCTGGGACAGGGCTGGGAACTGGCTCCCAGATTAATTCTTTCATTCCAGCATTTCCTTCTCTTGAATTCTACACTTCAGTTGGAATACAAGCTCATGTGTACAAAACCAATTTTAGTGCTTTTTAATACCTTTTTGCCTGGCATTTTTTTCAAACCATCCTCCGCCTCTCCATTTTTATAAAGCTCTACCTGCACCTCTCCCTGCTCCTGCTCAAGGTGTTCCCAGAACCCTGGGAATCTGCAGATCCCCAACTCGAGCAGATCTGCAGCCTCCTGATCCTGCCCCACTCCCACATCATCCTGGTGAAAACTCCTCTTAATTTTTTCCCTCCTCTTTTTTCCCCTTTCTCTCTTCTCATTTTCCTTTCCCTCCTCTCCTTTTCCTTCTCCCCTCAGTGGATGCGCTGTCGAGTTTGATTTATGGCCTTGAAAGGGAGACTCCAGTTTAAAGAATTAATGGTATTTGCATATTTGATTTGGAAACTCCCCCGGCAGACCCACGGCAGCCCCGAGCCGCCGCCGGCGGTTTTTTTTTCCCCCTTTCCCTTTTTTTCCCTTTCCCCTCGGCCCGTTCAGATTTAGCAGCAGAGGTGAAAAGTTGAAGCAGTAAAACCAATAAAACCACATTTATGTGACAGATAAATCGTCTGGAGGCAGCTCTGCCTGAGCTTTCGGGTTTCCTCCTGCAGGACCTCTCCCCTCCGGAGCGCGACCCGCAGCCGGGCCAGGAGCGCCGGCGGCCGGGGCCAAAGGTGCTGGCCCCGGCTGTCCTCGGACCTGCTGAGCCAAAAAAGATGGATGTGGGCAAAGAGTTGGAAAATACACAGCCCATCCGTCACTGTCGGGAGCCACCCGGGGGTGGTCTGGCTCTGGGAGAGCTCCGGGAAGGTCCAGGCCGAGGTGGGAGCGTTGGGAGTCGTGGAATCCAGAAGGTTGGAAAGGAGCTCAGAGATCGAGGCCAGCCTTCCTTCAGCACTGCCAAGGCCACCACTGAGCCATGTCCCCAAGTGCCACGTCCTTTAAATCCTTCCAGGGACTCCATCAGGCTGGACAGGCCTTTCCAGGAAAGAGTTTTCCCAATGTCCAGCCTGAGGCCGTTCCCTCNCAGTGCCAGCACAGGGGACAGGCACTGCCCTGGTCCTGCTGCCCCCCCAGTGCTGGGACAGCCCAGGTGCTCTTGGCCACCTGGGCACACTTGGGCTCATGTAGAGCGGCTGTCGATGGCCACTGGAGTTCCTCTGGCAGCAAGAAGCCATTCCCTGTGTCCTGTCCCTCCAGACCTTGTCACCAGTCCCTCTCCAGCTCTCCTGGAGCCCCTTCAGGCCCTGCAAGGGGCTCTGAGCTCTCCCTGGAGCCTTCCCTTCTCCAGGGGAACATTCCCAGCTCTCCCAGCCTGGCTCCAGAGCAGAGGGGCTCCAGCCCTGGGAGCAGCTCGGTGTCCCTCTGAACTCCTGCACTGCTCCCGAGCCTCTGCCAGAAGAACTCCCAACATTTTAATCCCATCTTCTCCAAACCCCTTCCTAATCCTCACCTTCTTATTCCCTTTTTTTCCTTCATCCCTTTCCTCTTGGCTCTTTATTCCCCTTCCCCACCTGGCCCCCTGGATGCTCCAGCCGCGCACTTTCCGTGGCAAGAACTCTCCGGGGCTTTGTTTGGGATTTGCCCGAGGCACGTTCAGCGTCCAGGGCCACCAGCAAGAGGCCTTTGGTGCGTTGTGGGGGTTCCCTTTGAGCCTGTACAACCATGCAACTCCTCCCAGCAGCCGCCAAACCCCGTGGAAGCGTTTTGGCCCCAGCGCTCGGCCTGAAAAGCGCCTGTGAAATCATATTTAAGGTTGTGCCTCTCCAAGGTGCCCCCTTGGAAAAACCTCCCGCCAATGATGTTCAGCTCGGGTTTGTAGTTCAACACAAAGGCCCTCGCCGCACAAAGCCAAGCGGGACCCGGGCTGGAAAAGCCCTCTTAGGTCCCGGCTAATCCATCCCCCCCGCCAGCCCGGGGGATTGTTCCCGACAGCTTGTTTTCCTTGCCCTGACCTACATAGTCAAAAAGAATCTTGTTGCACATTTTTGTTTTGTATCTGGAGGTCTCGGAGGAGCTAAATCCCCTTCTTGGCGGGGCAGGATGCGTTGTTAAACAGCGCCGGGGCCTGCGGGAAAACCATGGAGACGCGGGGACAATGAGGCCTCTATGGGCCCCGCTTGGCCGCGGGACGGGCCCGGCCTCTCCCGGCTCCGGCGGTGGGCGCCGGGACGCGCCGAGCGGGCGATGAAGACGTCCACGCGCTTGGCAGCCTGTCCCCAAATAGAGTGGTCACAGCGAAGACGGGATCTTTGGGAGGGGAAAATGGCAGGAGCTCTTAATTAACCTGTTGGGCATGGGGCGGAGGTGAAGGTGGCGTCCCGGGAACGCTGGGCCGCGGGTGGAGGAGACAAGTCCTCGTGGAGGTGAGGAGATCCTCGTGTGAGGAGGGCATGGGAGCGCCTGGTTTTTTAAGGAAAATAGGGATGGGAGTGATGTGGGAAGAGGGCTTTTAGGGAATTTGGACTGTGCCTTCATGCCTCCATCCGCTGTGGGTGGGTGGAGGAGCCAAGTCCTTTTGGAGGTGAGGAGATCCTCATGTGACAGGATCCTCGTGTGAGGAGATTCATGTGTGGGGAGAGTATGGCAGCTCCTGGTTTTTTAAAGAAAGCAGGGATGGGAATGATGTGGGAAGAGGGCATTTAGGGAATTTGGACTATGCTTTCATGGGTGGGTGGAGAAGCCAAGTCCTCACTGAGGTGAGGAGATCCTCGTGTGAGGACATCCTCATGTGAGGAGACGCTCATGTGAGGAGGGCATGGCAGTGCCTGGTTTTTCAAGGAAAACAAGGAGGAATGCTGTGGGAAGAGGGCATTTAGGGAATTTGGACTGTGCCCTCATGGGTGGGTGGAGAAGCCAAGTCCTCATTGAGATGAGGAGATGCATGTGTGAGGAGGGCATAGGACCACCTGGTCTATTAAGGAAAATAAAGATGGGAACGATGTGGGAACAGGACATTTGGGCGACTTGGGCTGTCATTTCCCCATCCCTCACCTGTCTGGGAGGAGCGGGGTGGTTTGTGGACACGAAGGTGCACAGGTGGGAGTTTTTGTGCAGGTGGGAATTCTGGCACGGCGGAGCGGGGTCCGTCACGGATGGCCGAGTTAATCCCTGTTCCTGGCCCCGCTGCCAAGGCCCCGTGGTTTCCCTTTCCAACGTCTGGAAAGCACCTGGGACTCCCGTCTCGGGGAGCTGCGCTCACCCAGAACAACCCCCTGAGCTCCTCGGGGCTTTGGAGGCGCTTCCAGAGCACCTGGAGGGGGTTGGGATGGACCACAAATCCCTGGGGAAGGGTTGGAACAACCTGGGGGTTGTTTGGGGACAGAATTTTGTGGTGGCTTTGACCCCAAAAAGTTTCCTCCTGCTGTAGCTGAGCGCGTCAGGGCACTTGGGGTTGTTTGTCAGCCATGTCCTCGAGGTGTCTCAGACTTCAAATCCCCCAAAAAATAGAGATCACAGAGCAGGAATGCTCAACAGTGAAATTAATACAGCCCTGCATTAATTAATGTTAAATATTCCTAAATTAATAATGAAGTACAATCAAGTTAACGATGAAATGTTGACAGAACATTATTACAAATCATAATAATTTCTATTATCAATATATTACTATAATTATCATAATATATATTACATATTATTTATTTATATGCATTTTAAATATATTATTAACATTAATATATCTTAAAATAGTTTAACAATATATTATAGTATATTGTTATATAATATGAATATGTTTAATATATTTATTATAATATTAATGTATTATTATATAATATAAATATTTTGTGTGATATATTTATAGCTATAAGTACATTATTAATATTTATAGTCTAGATAATAATATTAAACAAATTAATAAAACCTACATTCATTTTTTTATGGATAACTCCCCCTGCCCAGGACCTCTGCCAGCTCCCAGCTCTGCCTGCTCCCTTCTCCACCTTTTCCAAAGCCTGGAATTTGTTTTCCCTTTCCAGCTCCTGGACCTGTTCATCCAGTGGGATTGGTCGACGTATTTGGCCGACTACGGACAGCCCACGTGCAAGTACCTTCGTGTGAACCCCACCACAGCCCTCGTGCTGCTGGAAAAGTGAGTTTTTCCTGGAAAAGTGAGAATTTCCCCAGTCCCGGGAGGAATTTCCAGCCCCCTCTTGCTGGAGCACCTCGTTCCATCCCCGTGAGCCAAGCCCTGGGTGGACAGAGGGAGCTCAGAGAGAAAAATCCCATTTTTATCCCACAGACCTGAGTCCCATATTATCCAAATCCAGTGCCTTGGCAGTGGGTCCTATATTCTGTGTTCTATACTCTATATTCTCTACTCTGTATTCTATATTCTGTATTCTATATTCTATACTTTATATTCCATATTCTATACTCTATATTCTGTATTCTATATTTTATATTTTCAGGTCTATATTTTATACTCTATATTCTATATTCTATACTCCATAATCCATATTCTATATTCTCTGTTTTCAGTTCTACATTTTTCAGAGAGAAAAATTCCATTTTTATCCTGTGGACCTGAGTCTCACATTATCCAAATCCAGTGGCTTGGCTGCAGGTCCTGCATTTTATATTCTATATTCTATACTCTATATTCCATATTTTCAGTTCTATATTCTATATTCCGTAGTCTATATTCGATATTCT